>JASPKZ010002722.1:1210000-1810000 GCA_030220185.1 Diploptera punctata | reverse complement strand
GTGAACGAATTTAATTATTTGGGTTATAATTTAACATTTCAAGATGAAGCTGATATGTCAAAGAAAATCACAAATTTTACAAAAACAACGGGGATAATTAACGGTATAATTAAACCATCTTTAGTACAGAAGAAGACAAGATTACGGCTTTATAAGGTTCTCATAAGACAAGTATTAAGATATGGTAGTGAAGCATGGACAATACGAAGAAGAGATGAAAGCCGAATAACAGCAAATGAGATGCGATTTATGCGCCGTACAGCAGGCTACATAAAGTGGGACCATAAAAGAAATGAGGAAATTATGGAAGAGTTGGATGTAGAACCCATTCTTCACCATATATAAAACTACCAGAACAACTGGAAAGCCCATCTTCAACGAATACCGTCTCATAGAATTCCAAAAGTCATACTTGGCTACTGCCCCCAAGGCAAAAGATCGCTGGGACGTCCAAAAAAGCGCTGGATGGAAAATTCCTCTTTGAGACCGTAACAGGTCACACGGCCTAATACTTGCATGGATGATGATGATCTTTTCAAACCTCAGGACTAAAATTTCCTTAAAATTCGATCAGCATATTCGGTTACTAGAAGGAGCATTGAATTGTTTTTACCATTACTGTTTTTTTATAATTCCACTTACTAATTTTATAGTTGTTATAGTCCACAGCTATGGTTTCGAGGTAGCGTGCTGCCTTGTCACGCAGCGGGCCCAGGTTCCATTCCCGGTCGGGACAGGCTCCTGGGTGAGGTTTTTTTTCGGGGTTTTTCCTCACCTGTAAGACAAATATCTGGAAGCTTAGGGCCCAACGGTCCCCGAAATTCATCCGGCTATCATCATCATCCTTATCATTATCATCATCATCGTTCTCCGGTGTGGAAATCAACGGGAAACCACCACACCTTTAATTCCCTAGTGAAGCTGCAAAGCATAGCATGAAAATGCTATTATTGCAGTGAAAGACCTGATCTCGGGCAGAAATACTATCGATGGATGGATAGTTATGTTATAGGGCCCATTCATTAATAAATACATCTCGTTTAAAGGTAACTTTACTTTACATTAACTGAAAGTAATTTTTATTTTTTAATTATTATTCATTTCTTGTTTAAAAGTTTATAATTAAATAAATAATTTATCTTGAAGAACTATATACTGTAGTATGTCTAGTGTTAGCGGTCAGTTTACATTAACTTACTGTTCTTATGTTCTTATTACATTTCTAATTGGTAATTATAATTATCTGCCATCTTAAAAATCTAGAAATTGACAGGAGACTATATTTTCCGTCATTTAAATTTTATTTGTAGACACATTATCGTTTCTAAAATATTTGTTTCTATCCAATAAGCTGTGTATTTATATTACTTGACTGTAATGGTGTTTTGCGTAGATCTCTAATTCAATTTTTATGATATAATGAAATTGAGTTCATGATGAAATTGACCCTAGGAATAAAATTGCAACTACATATTTTCCTTGACGGCTGAAGAAAATTAAGAAAAAGCTATGTTCGTCGGCATCTGTTTTGAACCAGTGACCTCCTAACATGTAAAGTATCAGTCACCTCGCTCGGTTTAATTTATTGTTATTAAATATGATTAATATTACGAAGATCCTACTAAAAGAAAAGAGGAATACTATAAGATGCATTATTTGTTTGTCGTATATGTACAATCGAGGCGATGTGCTGACCACATGTAACTCTGTAGCGAATTAAGCGTAAATAAATTAGCCTTGGTCATGAAACTCACCTGTGTTTTCATGATATATATTTATTTATGTATAGAATTTTAATGTTTACACATCTTTCTGTGCCTAAAGTTTTATTTTTCTTCTCCACTCGTCTCTCTCCATCCAATCCATGTCCTCCAGCCCTCTTGCTCCCATTCCAGTTCTTATTTCCTGCATCTACGAGTTTCGAGGTCTTCCTCTCCTCCTCCTCCTCCTTCCAGGTGGACACCGTTCCAATGTTTTCCTGGGTAATCTTTCTTCTTGCATTTGTCGTGCATGCCCATACCAATTTAATTGCTTATACCGTATATAATCTACTATCGAATAACCATATTCATATATATATATATATATATATATATATATATATATATATATATATAGTACAACCGTTAAGCAATGCTGATATGACTCTCAATGCACTGAAGTAAAATTTTCGGAGGTAAAATAGTCACTCATGTGGGTCTTCGGTTGTGAACTACTTCAACGGATCCACGGTGTATAGTTAGGACTCGAAGAGACATGGGCAGTATTTATGGCTCTCAAATGGAGAATGAAAGAGGGATAAGGAAACTTCTTGAGGGAAAACCAGTGAGAAAGCATCCAGTAGGTAGACCAAAAACGAGATGGGAGAATTACATTAACCGTGATTTGAGGAAAGTGAGTGATTGGAAAATATTAACTTAGGATATCTTACATCCGGGCGGCCATCAACTTGAGGAATCGATAGAGCGGGTGAATATTAATGAATGCATGGTATTTTAATAAAAAAATTACATTTAGAATGCAAATAAAGATTTATAATAAACCTTATGCGTTAGGTTTTAAGAATCGAGTGGAAACTTGCTAATAGTAGATAATTTGACCTAAGTAGCTTTAAGTAAAATAAGTTACTAAGATATAAAGGCATTTATTAATGAATAGGGTATATAGACCTAATATTCAACAATAATTCATAGAAGTTTTTAAGCCATACTTTTTAAAATATCAATAAGTAAAAAAACGAAAATGTAGCTTTTAAGGGGTCAGATACCGTAAGAGCTAAAAGTAATTCTGGAGGAGAAACCCATTGAACAAGTGAACCATTTTAAATACCTGGGTTATGAAATCTCCTATTTTAAAAATGAAGATCTATTTAACAAAGTTAATAAATTTAATTATTTATGTTGAACAATCAAACGGATATTTAAAAGCACAAGAAAAGAAACAAAACTAAAATTTTAAAGTAGTGACAGTCCCCTTACTATTGTATGATAGTGAATTTTGGGTTTTAACTAAAAGAGAAGAGAAGACCATAGAAACAGCTGAAATGAGATTTCTGAGAAGTGTGGCTGGTTGCAAACTTCTAGATAAGAGAAGAAGTGAAGATATTAGAAATGAGCTAAATATCTTTAAACTCTTAGATAGAATAAAAGAATCTAGAAAAAATGGAAAGAACATATTCAAAGAATGCACGATGATCGCATTCCCAAAATTATACTTAAATACAAACCAAAAGGACGCAGGAATGTTGGTAGACCGAAGAAGAGATGGATCCAACTTTTGAATGAGAATCTATGAGACCGGAACAAGCCACATGGGCTTAATTCGTGATTGTTGATGATGATGACCATTTTAAAGTAGATAAAACCAGTTTAATAGGAACATAAACGATAAAACATCACCTAATTGAACCTTCAATGAAGTTGGTAGTATCTATTCGTATGAAAAATACAGTATAAGATGACGATACTAAAATATATGAACGTGTGGTATTGGTCAAGGGGATTATTAACATATGGGTATGGAAAAGAATATAAAATGTAAATATTACCGTTCGACGTTATTGTGAAGCAATTAAGTAACAATATATTAAACGTAGCACATGGCATAAATTCGTGGTGTGCAGCATATGTTGCAGTTGAAAGAGAAATTATTCAGCTTAACGGCACTTCCTATTAATCCAAATTGAATTACTAAGCATTTTCACTTTCAAGTTCGTGAAAAATTATTCTTTTCACAATAGAACAATGATGGCACGGTTGACAAGTTTATTATTTTCACGCTTTATAATGCTTTAGAATAGTTTTCCAACTTCATTTATTGTAATTATACTGCTCTAACACTTTATTAAGCCAAACGTGACTAATTAGTATTTACTGCTTCATTTAAATCACGAATTTCATATTTTCATATATGATTTTTACTGTATAACAGTAGTTATTTTTAAGGAGGCCAGTTTTACCTAAATCTTATCACTTCCTTGGTCATCTCCCACCCGAAATTGGAACAGCGCAGAGCTGTATTAAACAGTGTTCATTGTGTTTTACAAGCATGTTATCGAAATGATTGAACGTTCTATATATCTGAGTAATGTGTTTAAAATATCAAGCTCTTTAACATTTAATTATTTGCAAATAATTTTCCAGTCTCAAATTTTCTTTTCACTGTTTGAATGGAAAAGAAGGCCCTATTGCCTTAACTGTACCAGTTTAAGATAATACTTACTTACTCACTGGCACTATCGAACCCGTAGGTTCATGGCCACGCGGACATAAGCTCTCCATACATCCCTATCCTGAGTCAGTGTTTTCCAATCATCCCCTGTATAATCTACTTCCCTCAAATCATAGTGAATGTTATTCTCCCACCTCATTCTTGGTCTACCAACTGGGCGTTTTCCCTCTGGCTTTCCTACAAGAAGCTTCCATGCAAGTCTCATTCCCCATACGTGCAACATGTCCTGCTCATCGCAGTCTACGAGACTTACTGTTCTTATTATATCTGGCTTCCTATAAAGACCATGTAGTTCATTGTTATGTAGTCTTCTCCATTCACCTGTTTGTTCATCTCTCTTTGATCCAAATATTTTCCTAAATACTTTATTCTCAGATACTTGTAATCTCCTTTAATAATAATAATAATAATAATAATAATAATAATAATAATAATTATTATTATTATTATTATTTTATTATTATTATTATTATTATTATTATTATTTATTATAAAAGTGAGAAAGTTTTATATGATTTTCATGAATATTTATTTTATTTAACATTCGTAACAGCTGTTTCAATACACTGTATCATATTCAGACGAATGTCGAAGAAACAGTGTATTGAAATAGCTGTTACGAATGTTATAACTTATAAAACTTTGATAGTATTATTTAGTAAATATCATGTATTTTCATCAAGTAAACACCAAATAATTGATTTATTATTATTATTCGTTATAGGTAATTCCGTCCGACATTCTTCTCTTTAGGTTTTTTAGCATTGTACATTTTTCAGTAGAACGAGGAGCTGGCCCATTAGTACAACCAACCTGGAGGACCAGGTAATTTGTAATCAAGGTTGTCTTCTTCTAGCCTTTAGTGAATCAACACTGAACTACAAGGTATTGTCTGCTCAACGGATCTGTGCCCCCGTAAGATATGCGAACTAAAGCCTACTTCCTTTTCTGCCTCGGTAAATCATTTCCCTCCCTGCATTGCTATATCTCTCTCTTTTCTACTTCATCTTGCACTTGCACTCCAGTGTTGTCAACTAGACTCCAATCTTGCATTATTCAATATTCAAGAGTCATGGCACTGGGGGAAGTTTGGCAACGCCCTTACTCGATGACTGTTCTTTTTTTTGACATAATAAGAAGGGAGTGCGGTGAAATGATGTTGAGTACTGACGTGTACTTTTCTAAGAACGATGCCAGCGCTATGGGGCACAGATCCGTTGGTCCGAGTATAATAGCTGTTAGTTTTGGTTCGCCTCGGCTATTTCATTTCCCCGATACCACCCGTATCTGGGAAGCATTCCCCTATCTACCATCTGGGCAGGCGCCCGATGGAGGACTAACAACCCCACACCAAAGAAGATCCTTAATTGGAAAGCTAATGGAAGAAGTGGAAGAGGGAGACCTAGAGAACGTTGGATGGTTGGAATGAGGAGAAGTATAGAAGCTAGAGATATGAGGGAAGATGCTCTAGACAGGAACTTCTGGCGACAAATCACTTTCAGTTGAAAGAGAAACACTGTATTGTGAAATATTCCTAATTTAAACAAATATTATTAATATTATTGTTGTTATTATTATTATTATTATTATTATTATTATTATTAAACAAACTCCATTGCTCAAAAGGCCTAGAAGACCCTTGGCCTATCATCCGGCTGCAAGGCTGACTTGCACGTGTGTTAATCACGGAAGTGGAAGATCGTCCATTTAGTATAGGGATCAAAATGTCGAGCCCCAGCCGTTATAGCTGGTTTTCTCAATATTATCATCATCACTATTTAATTTTAATAATTCATTATGACTAGCTGATATAAGCCTAACTCATATTGCTTGAGTGTAACTCTTCTAAAGCTTATGAATTTTTTCGAATGAATTCTTAAACACAATGTTTATCATCATCCGGTATCATTGGCAGCTGCCGCCGTATTCCGGAAACCAAACGCCATTCCTCTCTGTCCATCCATTGATCTTTTTCCAATTCTTTGATATTTATAACCGCCTGTACCCCTTCTATCCGAGTTTTCTTCGGTCTTCCTCTCTTCTCCTTTCCATTGGGATCCATTCCATAACAATTTTAGCAATATTTGCAAACCAAACATCACAATGTTTACATTCCATAAAATATATACAGTTAGGCCTATAAAATAAGTTTTTTTAGATTTAATCAGTAGACGGATATCTGTAAAATAAATCAGTTATATGTGTGTGTTTGTGTGTGTGTATATGTATGTGGTTTATTTATGTATAGGACAATTAATTGATTATTTGCCAGAAGAAACAACTTCCAAATGTTGAGTCTTGGAGCTATTGTGCGTCAAAGCATTCAACGCTCCGAACTTAAGATATGCCTTTTGTTGATAAAAAAATCATCATTAAGAAACATATCATTATTTAATAATTTTAGACATCAATTTTATTAAGACACATGTATTGACGGTATAGATATCCGCTTTATCAAATGCGTTAATATGACTATTCTTCTCGGACTCTACATTATTGTTTATCTAATATAGTTATATGGGTAGAAGAAAATTCACGTGTTTAAAATCCTACGTAAAAAAAGTAGGTCCCGGTTGCTTTATCTAAATCGAGCATAAAACTCAATGAGTTATAAATATAAGATCGGCAAACACCACAAAAGCAATAATATCAGCACGCATTTTTGAGTATTAGCATTGAAGTAGTTTGTTTAAAAAATCAATTAAAAGTGAAATAATTATAAATTAAAATCAAGTTGTACGTATCTGTATTGTTTTTATTCAATAGTTACTTAATTCTATAAAGTCTAAGTAAATATAATTATCATTCCATTAACTTTATTCAACCTCTCGCTTATAGGTACACCCTTAGACAAAAAAAAAGTGTCATCCTCAGATTCTATCAACCGATCGGGGAACTTCGTGATCGTATTCTCATCAGCACGTTTTCAGTAATTGTACTGGGTTGTTTGCTAGTTAACGCAGTGCACACTCAAGCATCATGAAAGAGAGAGCTTGGCGTTGTGTGTTTCCGTGGTCGAGGGGTTTAACAGACATCATCTGTATTCGTAATCTCACGGGTTCGATTCCCGTTCTACTTTTTTTAAACTGAATGTAAGAATAGCATTTCGCCTGTAATATAGTTCATCAACAGGGAAGAATTTGAACCATACTAATTTAGTTACACTTGTTTTCGTATAGATGTCACTTGAGTGGTCCGTGGTCAGCGTTCCGCCTCATACTGACATCTAGGAAACCAAGATAGTACTAGGACGGGAAAATTAGGTAAATTTTGCTTAGAGGCCTTTTCATTCAGGCTTAAGTATTTTTACGAGCCTGAAAATCTTCAGACTCGGGACCCACGGCTTGAAGTGAAGGACTTGCTCCTTGGATTTTTCCATCCTAAAAAAAATCTATCGACCCCGGCCGGGTTTGAACCCGCGACCCTCGGGATTCAGAGGCAAGGAGCATAACCACTACTCCACCGCGGCCGATCCTAAGAACTTTGATTTGTTAAATAATTAATTTTAATTACATAATTGTCTGCCTAGTGTTATTGGTGTTATTGCAACATTTTCAAGATGTATGTACGTATGTATATACCCCATACATTCCACATGGGGACATGGATGCTCCCTAGTGGGAGTTTCTTAACCAGGCTAGTTTTGTTATGCTCATTTACTTACAGTTGTCAACGAGTGACATGTGGTTAGCACATCGCCTCAATGAGACACACAGGAGCGAAGGTATTAATTGGATCCATGAAGGTTGGTTAAATTCTAAAAATTATAATATTTAGGCCTCGGCAAATCAATAACTTTTATTTGTTTGAATATCATTAATATTTATAGGATTTGTATTTTTTTTTATTTCCTCTCTCGTCCATATGAAATATACCTTATATTTTCTACATTTGGAGTTTCTTTCTTTCCTGCTTATTAATTCGGAAGAAATGTAAAGCCGTAGTCCCTTATAGTAATTTTGGTACATAAAAGAATCTCAAACCTTAAATTAGAATCTGAGAGCCCTTTTCGGCGAGTATTACATTAAGACACTTATGATTTGTGTTGTTAAATAGTTTTGTTAATACAATACTCATTAAGCAAAATGTCAGCGGAAATTATGGTAGTATTTTATTAAACATAGTTCTTAAATATCTATAGTCATTTGCGTCACGATTTTAAGCTGCTGTACATTCTATTCTTTTTTTTTCTTTTTTTCTCCGTTTCATTAACTTTATATAACCTCTCACCTTTTAAGTGCTTTTTACATGTCACACGCCACCTGGGCCTTACAATAGCATGACCTGTCGGGAGAGGAATTGTAAACTATGGATTACACATATACTTTTTTAACCACACAAGGAAATGGAGGGCCTCCCGGAATGAGTGATCAAACTGCCGGAACAGACTGAAGTGTCGGTTAATTAGGCCTCTTCTTCAATGAGTTCTTGAGTACAGTTATTTCCTGATTTACAGTTTCTTTTCGTTCAGAGTATAACAATATTGCATTTTAACTGCAAATTACGAAAATGAAATATTGCATGACTTGGAGTTACGCCATTTCATTTAATTCATGTTATTTTCATTTTAAAATTTGAAAGTCCATCTCTCATCTGAGTGTTATTTGTGTTCATGCACTACAGTACTTAGATATTACTTTTATAATTTATTTTTGGTCATGCAGTTTCTTTTTTTATTTCACCAAGTTCTTCCATTCATATTTCCTCAGTGATATTGTGTCCTATGTTGTACAAGTAACTAACTCACTGGCACTGTCGAACCTGTAGGTTCATGGCCGTGCGGACATAAGCTCTCCATACATCTCTATCCTGAGCTAATGTTTTCCAATCATCATCAACAACAACAAGGATTAAGCCCAATGGCCTGTTCCGATCTCATTATAGGTCGAATTGGTCCTTCCATATCTTCAATGGTCTTCCCAACAATCTTCTCTCTTTTGGTTTATAATTATACGTTATTCTTGGTATGCGCTGTTCATTCATTCGTAATACGAGCCGAAGGTAAGCATTTTGATAGTATTTTATTCTTTCACAGAGATTAAATATATTAAGTTCTGTTCTTATATCTTCGTTCTTTTTATCGGTCCTTTGGTATCCTGCTATTGCTCTCAACATCTTTATTTTTGCAGCCTCTATTTGTTTACTATCTGTCTTTGTTAATGTCCAGGTTTCACATCCATAGATAAGAGATGGAACTGCCAATAATTTTTAAAATTTTAAAATAGTTTATTTTTCTAGTTTTATTCAATAAAGTAGGTTTAATTGTGCCACATAGATAACACTGGCCAACAAAATTTGAACTTTTTTATGTTACAAGGGAGAAAATGTGTGTTTCTAACTTACTTTTTTGTGCTGATTTCAAATCTTTTTACGGAACTTTTCCATCACCCAGGGTTTTCGAGTAATCACATGAAAAACATTTTTCGTGTCTATACATTACAATTTATTATATCTTAGCTGAAATTATATTTGCTCACCCAAAATGTATGTGAATTGGATTTTCGGCTGTACTTCGCTTTAGGAATATCCCTCTTCAGTGTCCAGCAGTAGTCTGCTAACATATTTGGACACCATTTACCCTGATAGCGCCTTTCCATTTCCGCGATGTCCTGGTGGAAGCGCTCCCCGTGTTCGTCGCTCACAGCCCCTAGATTTTCAGGGAAGAAATCAAGATGGGAGTGCAGAAAGTGAATTTTCAAAGACATATTACATCCCATTATCTTGTAGTTCTCAATCATCTCATTGACAAGTTCTCTGTAGTTATCAGACCTGAAGTTCCCCAGAAAATTTGAGACAACATTTTTGAAAGATTGCCATGCAGCTGCTTCTTGCATATTTAACTTGTTCTGAAACTGCGTATCTTTCATCAGTTCCTTTATTTGAGGGCCAACAAATATCCCTTCTTTCAATTTAGCTTCACTGATCCTTGGAAATTTATTTTTGAGGAAGAGAAATGCACTGCCATCACGATCCATTGCTTTCACAAACATTTTAATCAAGCCTAGTTTAATATGTAGTGGAGGCAATAAGATTTTTTCAGAACGTACAAGTGGTTGGTGAAGAACATTTTCTTGTCCTGGATTAAGTGACTCTCTCTTTGGCCAGTTCTTTTTAATATAATGATTACTTCTATCTCTGCTATTCCACTTGCACAAGAAGCAGCAAAATTTAGTATAGCCAAGCTGTAACCCAAGTAAGATGGCTATAACTTTCAAATCCCCACATATCTGCCAAGAAAAATTGTCATACTTTATAGCGGATAGTAAGAGCTTCATATTCTCGTAATTTTCCTTCATACCAACTGCATGGGCTAAAGGAATGGATGGATATATGTTTCCATTATGTAGTAACACTCCTTTCAAACTTGTTTTCGAGGAGTCTATGAATAAACGCCAATCCTCAGATTTATGCTCAACACCCAGTGACTGGAACAAATTCTCAACATCATTGCAGAAAACTAGGTCCTTCTCTTTAGAAAAGAAATCCTCAAATTCCTTTTGGCGATTGCGGAAAAAAGTTACTTTGGTGTCATCCTGCAGTAGCTTCCATCCTTTCAATCTTGAAGCAAGTAATTCTGCCTTGCTTTTACTTAAACCAAGATCCCGAACCAAATCATTTAAATCCTCCTGTGTTAGAAAGTGAGTTTCATTTATAGCATCATCTTCCGCAAAATCTGAATCATTCTGTAAATCCTGAACATCAGAAAGTTCTTCAATCATTGTTATGTGATCTGGTGGAATTGGTATGGGTAAACCTGGCCCATGAAGTACCGGTCGAATTGCTGAATCTAACATTGGATATTTAACGGTGTGTCTTGACTTGGAAGTTATTCCAGATATATTTGTCAAGCAGAAGTAGCAGTCTGTCAAATGATCCTTAGGTTCGCGCCATATCATTGGGACTGCGAAAGGCATATGACGGGATCCTTTCAACCAGCCAGTTAATAGTGTTACACATTTGGTACAACAGATTTCCGGGGCCCATATCTTGTTCTGGTCTATTTTGTTGTTAAAATAACAGTGATAAGCTCTTCTTATTAGAGGAGTAAACTTTCGCTTCTGCGCTTTGAAAGTGAGCTCACCACACACGAAACAGAAGTTGTTTCTATCGTTAACACACTTTCGAGACATATTTCTTATACAAATACAATTTTACTCTTCTCTTTACAATACACTACAATACAATACACTACTTAGTCTTTACAATACACTTCTATCACAATTCACTTGACTACGGAAGTGAGCACAGAATTAGCTTCTTTCTTTTAAGAAAGCTTCTATTCAACTGCGAACTTAAAACATACAATCACAGTTTTGTAGGAGAATGTCATTGTTGTAAGTTATGAATTCAAGGCAACAATCGCAAAACATTATAAGTCCATTGTTGGCACAATGAAATTAAATATAAATGTAAAATAATCCTTCTAATCATCATGTTATATACCAAAAATGCTAATAATAGGAAAATAATTATTTTCAAAATTACAAAAAAAAATGGTGGGTGATGGAAAATTTCTGACTTCATTTTTGGAATCAGCAGATGAAAATACATAAGAATCACCCAAAATCTTTTATGTAACAAAATCACTGTTGACCAGTGTAATTTAATCGTTGTATTTTAGTGCGTTTATCTAAATTTCTGTCATTACCTAAATGACATCCCAAATAATTAAAATTCTGAACTTGGTCTATAATTACATTGTTTATCACTATTTTTGTTCTTATTGCACATTTTACTTTCAGAGCTAATATTTTTGTTTTAGATGTAGATATTCTTAAATTGTATTTTAGAGAGATATTATTTAAAGTATAAAGGAATTGTTGTAAAGCATTTTCTGATGCTGTCATTATTACTTGATCGTCTGCAAAAAGCAGAGTTGTCAATACACTATTTATATTAATTTGTTCATGCCATTCATTTATGACATGGTCCAAATATAAATTAAATAATACTGGTGACAACGGACACCTTGTCTTACTCCCTGGTTTATTTATATTTTTTGTTTACGAATTTTATCTCCGCAGTCTATTTTAAAATATGTTTCTATAATAATAATATAGTTTCATATTTAACTTTATATTTGAGTTTTATGGTTGTAATGCACACAAAACACAGAAAACATAAATTAAATCCTTCTTCTAATAAATAAATGAGGAAAGAAAATAATATCTTCTAAAATTAATACTTTAACAAAAACAAAATCAATATCGGATGTATGAACCCTCACCTTCTATTACCGCTCTCAATCTGCGGGGCATTGAGATTGCCTTTTGCCTATGTCCTTGTGTGTGAGCTCAGCCATGGTAAAACTGAATATGGTTCATTTTAAACAAACTTGTTAGAGGCTATTGCTTTTGCGCAGACGTGTGCGCATCACTGTTTATTGAATGCAATACATTGAAATTACCTAGAACAAATCCTGAATATGATGAATATAATTGTTACAATAACGACATTAACATTGATTTAATTCAAATGCCAAAATAAAATGTTGTATTTAATTTATAAGACATTTTTAATACAAATATCACGAGAAAATAGAAACTGCATAATTGAGGTTGCGAACCTGCGACCTTCATTAACAGAAACAGTGACTGCATGTTTTACCGCTGACCTAACAGGACACGTAGGAGAGTCTTCAGTTCATGCCACATAACACAGTAACACAGGGACTGCACAATGATGACTAGTTTGCTAGTTTGTACCCAGCGCTGTGCCGAGTAGGACTTAGAAGAAATCTGAGTTCAAGAGAGATGACTCCCTTTTTTTTTTTTTTTTAAGGGTGTACTTTTTTTCACACGCTATCCGGGCCTATCGGAAGAGGAATTTCAAACTATAGATCACAGAGAATCTTTTTTGACCACATAGGATTTGGAGGGATTCTCCGAATGAGTGATCAGCTCAATGTCAGGGCCTTTTGCGATACTAACAGTATGACAAAACACACGTTCATACAAACACAATAATACTAAACATGGCGAATAAAATATAATTACAAGAAGAAAATAATTATACAAAAAGGCAAAACGTTACAAAGCAAACAGCAAAGTACAAAAAAAAGATAAACTTTTCCAATATTTTGACTATACACTAAAACATTTTATGACAGTTACCAGTACAAAAGCCATTTTGCCGTAAATTCGAATTCTACTAAAACATTCGATAATGTGCTAGTATTCATTTTCGTATCCAATGTGTACTTTTATGCCATTGATTTTTTCTTTAGAAGTTCGCTAATTTAATTTTAATGATGTAAAATTGCGACTATGATCAAATCGGCCTTCAGAATTCCAACCCATCATTTCGCTTGAGTACTACAAAAAAGAGGAAGAAGAAGAAACCACTGTCAGATTGGTATGACGTAGGATTTGAACAGGGACCTCCCAAATACGAGTGTTAAACGTTATCGTGTGAGCCAGCTTGAATGTTTGTTGTATTGTGAAAAAGTCAGAAATGCGAACAGTAATATTTTCCTTCTAATCTAATCTGTCAGTGACCTGTTGTACGGCCAGTCTTGATTACAGAGTACAAAAGAAAGGAAAGTCATGAAAAGCACATTAAATTTATTATTTTATTACGGATGCACGAAAGAATTTTTAGAACCAGTAAAACATAGAAAGTGTAATTTGTACACATTGTACATCGTAATGTTGCCAACTGGTTTTAGTGACTATTTAACTCATGCCCCAAATGGGAGTCAATGACCAATCACATTTCAATGATTTTTTATTTACAACCAATCACAGTCGTGTTTCGCCTAAAATTTACCAACTAAAGTTTATCATGATAAACAAAGCACCTCCTTTTTGACATTCTGAATAGGTCTTAGCATTATTTTGCAGTGAATGACTCTGTAAGAAATGCGGTTACCAGATTGTATATATAGTGCATGAATGTCAACACGTAGCGCATACGAGAGATTGTATTGTATTGTAAGCCTATATTTTCCCTTTACAGCGATTTAGGCGCTCTCCCCCTACAGGGAAGAATTTGAACGATACTAATTTAGTTACACTTGTTTTCGTATAGATGTCATTTTGAGTGGTCCGTTGTTAGCTCGACACCCCATACTGACATCTAGGAAACCAAGGTAGTACTAGGACGGGAAAATGCATACGAGAGATAATAATATAAAACCATTTGTAACAATTGATTATACCACAAAAAAAAACATTGTTTGCACTTTCTTAAACGAATTATTTTCCAGGAAATGACGCAGAAAAATATAATTGACATATTTACATCATAGGGGGGGGGCACGCCGTAGCGTAGTGGTTAAGGCACTGCGCTACAAGCCGGAAGGTCGAGGGTTCGAGTCCCGGTGGGGTCAGGATTTTTAAACTGACCCAAAAACCTTCTGGCGGCACTATGGCCCTGGGGTCGACTCAGCCTCTAACTGAAATGAGTACCAGGCGCTTGTTCTGGGGTAAAGGCGGCCGTCACGCAGAGCTTACAACCCGGCTGACATCAAGTGCCGATTGTCAAGAAAAAGTGGGAGCCTTAACCTCCTACTACCCCAAGGGCCTCCTGAGGCCTGTAGTGGGATCACTTTACCTTTACTTTACTTACATCATAGGACATCAAAAATTAATTAATACCTATAACGTTGGTTATAAATTTCTCCACTAGGGTGCATTCTTACAACATTGCGATTTTTTTGGCAATAAATAATATTATGATCGAACAATAGAAGCAAATGAAGCGTACCAATCGTTTCTCATTTGTTTTCAAACATCACGGTTTACATTAAATATATAAATTTTGAAAATAATTATACTTAAATAATGATTTATGAGTATACAGCTTATTTTTATTCGTTAAATAGTCCTAACAAATGCCATTCTTGATTTTCAAATTCTCTAGATAAATTCACTCCTCACTTCGTGAGTTATGAATTTATCGATAATTTGGAAATCACTCGAGGTATTACTTATGATAATCAAATGCATTTTATAAACCTATGCTTTGTCATATATTTTTAACGATTTCAATCACAATTATTTAATCTTGCTTTCAGTATCGTTTAAAATAAGCTTCACTTTTCGCAAAAATAAATGAAACAGTTAAAGCACGGACAATTGTACCATATGAAAGTGAAATGACATGGACCAATAGTACTAACTCACTGGCATTATCGGACGCATCGGTTCATGGCCGCGCGGACATAAGCTCTTCATACATACCTGTCCCGAGCTAATGTTTCCCAATCATCCCCTGTATACTTCAAACCATGGTTTATGTAATTCCCCCACCTCATTTTTGGCCTACGTACTGAGTGCTCTCCCTCTGGTCTTCCTACAAGGAGTTTCCATGTCCTCTTTCGTTCCCCATTCGTGCCACATGTCCTGCCCGTCGCAGTCTATGAGACCTAATTGTTCATCACGTTTAGCTTCCCATAAAGAAGACAGGATCAGACCATTATGGAATTTCGAGTCAATCCATGGAGATGATGATTTGAACTCCTCTTTCATTTATGATATGTCTGTCTGTCTACCTATCTATAATGGCGTAACCCAATGTTAAGCCATAGCCTCTCCTATAATAGGAATTACTAGGCCAAGTTAATTTGTTTACCTTATTTGCTTATAGATGTCATGAATAGCATGCTGTCAACATACTGGCTCAATGAGACATCTAGCAGGCAACTAAGATGTTACTAGGATTTTGAAATTGTTAATTTTTGCTTAAAGGCTTCTCTTTTTTATTCAGGCTTAAGGATCTTATACGAGCCTGAAAACCTTCGGATACAATGAACCTGACCTTGTCAATTTTATTAAGTTAAAGAAATTAGAATGGGCTGGCTATGTACAAAGGCTCTCAACAGACCGAGCACCAAAAAAAAGGTGCTGACAGCAAATTTTGTAAGGAATAGACGAGTTGAAGACCGAAAAAACGATGGGAGGATGGTATTAAAGAAGATGCTGCAAACCTACATAAGTGTTGCAACTGGAGGCTTGCTGCGCAAAATAGAAATGATTGGAGGCATAAGTTAAGGGAGGCCAAAGCTCGAATTTGAGCCAATCAGCCATTGGATGGGTGGAAAACCTTCGGACTCGGGGCCCATGGTTTAACGTCCCTCCCGGAGGGCTTGCTGATTGGATATTTTATCCTAAAAAAATCCATCGACCCCGGCCGGTTTTGAACCCGCGATCCTCGGGACCAGAGGCAAGGTGCGTTACCACTAGTCTTAGTTCTTCATTTTGGAAGATTTCAATGCTAGTAAATCATGATGTAATGAATCAGAGCCAGAATGAACAAACATTCTTCTGAGTAAAGTAAAAAGTGTGTATTTTTTTGAGGAATTAACCAATTTTGTAATATAATTATTTAATTTTCTCCTGAAAGAGACCATTGATAAGTGGTCATTATGTTCATTTTCTGAATGTATGTTTACTAGTAAACTACACTGCTGTGGTGAATCTGGCGATGAACTGGAGCATGTAGGATTCACGTAATATGTCACGGTAGTTCTCCTGTAATCGCCACTTTCACATCACGTGATGTGCGTATGAATTCAAGTCACTGGGACATTTTTATGTACTTCATCATTTATCTAATGTGTATAAAATAAGACTGCGATGGGCAGGACATGTGACACGAATGAGGAATGGAAGACGTGCATGAAATATTCCTGTAGGAAAACCAAAGGGAAAACTCCCAGTTGGTAGACCTAGAATGAAGTGGGAGAATAACATTAACTATTATTTGAGGGAAGTAGATTATACAGGGAATAATTGGAAAACATTAGCTCAGGATAGGGATGTATGGAGAGCTTATTTCCGCGCGGCCATAAACCTATGGGTTCGATAGTGCCAGTGAGCTAGTTAGTTAGTATAAAATAAGCATTTGTTATTATTCAGTGCCCCAAGTTTGCATTTCGATATTTCTGGAATTCTCTCCTGGCATTGGCGTAATTGTAACCCTCTTCTGAGGTTGGGGCTTCTAGAAGGCGTGGTTACGCTGTCCCGATGATATGATGTTAGTCTAAGGCGAATATGAATGATGATTATGATGGTCATACGGTATTCCTGGATTGTTTGGGCCTTAAAGTTTCCTGACATTTGTCTTACAGGTTAGAAAAACCCTTGGGGAAAAAAACCTCACCTATGAAATTTGTCCCGACCGGGGATCGAACCCGGGAACGCTGCGTAACAAGGTAAAACGCTACCTCGAGACCACAGCAGTTGACAAATAAGCATTTTTAACGTGTTTGGTTATATGGGAATATTGTCATCTATCCCATTACTATTTTTTCGGAAGTAATTCATCCTCTTAAACACCCTACAAAATTATGACCTTGTAGAAGATTTTCGGGCTGTCGGTCGTGGTCTTGAGGCTTGAAGTTCCCTGGCATTTCGTCAGAGACTACGTCCGGCATCCTCAAGGGTTGGCAAAACGTCTCAGGACCACAACCAAGGGTCCGAAAATCTTCTGCAAGGTCATAATATGAACTCTGGTCGAGAAAGTCAATGTCAACCGTACAATATATTTATAGCGATTATAACACCTCACCGTTTATTAAGAAGTATTTTTTAACATTCATTGTTATCACAATTGAGATTATGTACTAAAATGTTATAAATAATAATATGGTAGTGCCTTTTTTTTATCCGTCTTCCTCAATTAGAATTGAGTTTTATTCAATAAACTTCGTCAAATTATTAAACCATAATAGCTTTCAAATCATTTTACATCTTCGACATTTTCTGTTACCAAATAGTATGCTGAAGATGAAACATGTTTTTGAAAAGCATTCATGATTTAATAATTTAACGAAGTTTATTGAATACAAGTAAATTCTAATCGAGGAAGACGGACGAAAAAACGTACTATATTATTATTTTTTAAAAAATATTAAAAAGTAATTAAGAAAGCCATGCAAATTTATGACACTCTCATAGACATATGCTAATTAGTATTAGATCGATATGGCAGTCCGTTTACTTAAACTCGTAATTCGGGTATTCTGTGCCACCATATATAAATTAAATTAAATAAAAAAAAAGAA
The DNA here is from genome assembly GCA_030220185.1 of Diploptera punctata. Classification (NCBI taxonomy): domain Eukaryota; kingdom Metazoa; phylum Arthropoda; class Insecta; order Blattodea; family Blaberidae; genus Diploptera; species Diploptera punctata. The sequence continues at coordinate 1,791,762 of JASPKZ010002722.1, read as the reverse complement.
AACACACATTTTGTTGTTGCAGTATGTGTATAATTACCAGAAAAAAATATAATGATTTCTTTAAAAAATGGAAATTACTTAAAATGAACTAAGAAGTTAAGCTCAAAGTAACCTAAAGTCACCATATTTGCAATGTAAAATATGTAACAGTCATTGATAAGGCATTGCAACAAACTTATCACTAAAATCCGCTAATAAACATGTGAACGCTCAACTAATCTGGTGTTCTAACTCGCCCATTTCCTACCCTAACCTGTCCAAACTAACACTAACTTCATCATCTAACACGAACTTGTTCCACTAATGTAAATGGACTCTTGGGTTAGATTTCCCTTACATGCGAGTAAACATGTTGGCAATTCGCTCTAGTGGTAACGTGTGTTATCACATTGGCCGACATGATGCTATCAGTCACTTGTTCTGCGATCTAATATTCCCAAGTGGCATTGAATAGCCCGTTATTCAATCTAAGCAGTTATATATCTTGAAGAAGAGTAACAATCAAATAATTAACTAGGAATGGAATGTGGTTGTGACGAATATTCTTAAACAGTCTACACAGAATTCTGCTATCATCATCACCGGCACACAATTATGTGTTATCAATACGTCTTATTATAAAACTATATTTGCTTTCTGGAGCTCATGGTTTTATGGCATGCTAAGTGTGTCCGATAGCCATTAGTGGAAGGAGATTAAAACATATTCAATAATAACAATAATATAGGACTAGTATCACGGGGGAAAAATTGTTATCATGGAATTTCGGCCTTTATGGGACCGGTGCCCATCCAGCATCATAGGGTATTTGGGTAGCTACATTATGTAGCGGCTCCAGGTTGAGAAAACTAGCTATAACGGCTGGGGATCAATAATTTTGGCGGGGATTTTATTAAAGCTGTCCACCGCTGTGGTCTCGAGGTAGCGTGCTGCCTTGTCACGCAGCGGGCCCGGGTTCGATTCCCGGTCGGGACAGGCTCCTGGGTGAGGATTCTTTCGGGGTTTTTCCTCACCTGTAAGACAAATGTCAGGACGCTTAGGGTCCAACGGTCCCTGAAAATCATCTGGCCATCATCATCATCATCATCATCCTTAACCGGTGTGGAAAGCAACGGGAAGCTACCACAACTATAATTCCCTAATAAAGTTGCAAAGTATAGCATGAAAATGTTATCATTGCAGTGAAAGACCTGCCCTCGGGCAGAATTAATATGGATGGATTATTAAAGCTGGGAGGATATGGTTTACTTTCTTTATGGGGTTTAAACGTTTTTTAAATTTATCTTATTATTTAATGAACATATTTAAGTAGTTACAATTGCCCGACATGGTGACCACATGTTACCCTTACACTGGCATGTTTATTAACTCATGTGTTTGTGAGGCCAGCAATCGGCTGGTAAACTTAGAGCCTTCAAGGCCTATCGCGCTATGGAGTTTGTTTATTTGTTTACATACTGAACTTAGTGGGATAAGCCATATGACGTCTCTTCCACATAATCAGGCGAACATATTTTACATTAAATTCAACAATTAGAACGACTCTATAATATGTAAGATATTAACTTATTGTGTATTTTTGAATGACAGCAGGATAATTGTGTTCCTACTTTCTTAAAGTTCAAGTTTAAGATAACTATATAACTTATGTGTTAATATCTGGTTGACATTGAAGGGTAGAATATAAATTTGAAAATTTGTTAGATACAGCTTTCTTCCTAAAATAAATTATAAATGGGAAGTAGGGAAGCAACACATCTTATTAACTGCTATAAGTGAAAGCTAAATTAATGATACAAAAATCGTATTCGATTGTGTGTGAAGAAAGAGGGTATGCTTATTTTATAAAGTGACTAAGGAAGTCTCAAATAGAATTGACTATAAATTAGCAGCCACTGATTGTTAACTAGTCGAAGTTTATATAGCTGATGACTTATTTAATGCATTTGTTAGTTGTAATGCTTTCTAATTTCTTTCTTTTCCAATTTTAACCTAAAGATTTTATGTTAATGAGGAGGCATGGTGGGTACTGGATTGCATTAATGCCAATTTTGTTAAACAAGGATGTGCGGGTCTCTGTCACATATTAGCATAACAGTTGCTTTGAATGACAACACAAACTATACAAGAAATGGAATGTTGGAGCAATTGGCCAGTAATTTTGTTTGTTTGTTTGTATTTTCCTCAGAATCGAAGGAAAACCCCATAAAACCGTAGTTACCAGAAATTATTATTGTGTAATTCATACCATGGCGAATTTTTTCAGTCTAGTTCCATTGAAGTTAATGATAGAACAAGTTGGGATTTTCACTTTTCTGGTTGTAATCTTTGAAGATTTTTAGCCCATTTGGTATTAAAAAAATGTTCTTGCTCATGAATTTACTTCCATTTTTAAATTGTATGTATATCCTGATGGTACTTCATAGCCTAGTTGTTTAAGCCAATATGCTACAAGCCGATAACATCTGGCGATAACATGTCTCTGGGGTTTACTCAGCTTCTAACTGAAATTATTACCAGGCGCTTGTTCTCGGGTAAAGCTGGCCGTCCTGCTAACATTTAGTACCCCCTACTATCCCAAAGGCCTCCCAAGGCCTGTAATAAGATCATTTTACTTTTGTCGGCCTCAGTGATCCTGTTGTTAGCTTAGGTTCCTTTCCTCTAGTGCCAAGGTTCGCGGGTTAATACTCGACCGATAATCGATGGATTTCTTAGGATGGAAAAATCCAAAAGATAAGTCTTCCGGAAAATACTTTAAGCTGTGAGCCCCGTGTTTGAAGATTTTCGGTCTCTTAAAAAAAAAGAAAAAAACTCAAACCTAAATTAGTGCTTTTGAGCAAAATTTAACCGATCTTCCCCATCCCAGTAATACCTTAGTTACCTACTAGATATCTCATTTTGGTGATGTGCTGCCCACATTTCACTTACTGTAGAGAAATCAGCGTAACTAAATAGTTTGGTCAAGAAACTCCCACTAGGGGACCAACTATGTCTCGAAGGGGCATATGATTACATACATGCATGTTTTGCTGGCATTATTTTATGTATGTCTCAAAGTGTCTATCTGTCATAACATACAGTATTTTAGTATTATCGCCTCTCTATGATGGTTGTCCAGCGGCTCGCTTTGTTTCATCGCAACTGTCATACATGATTAAATACAAAGATGAAGACTACCGCCACTATAATAATTCCGCATCTTAAAAGCATTGTCGCGCGACACGCGCTTTTATATAAACGGACAACCATCATAATGAGGCTACTATACGAAAGGTACAACAATTAAAATTATTTTTAATTATTTTTATTAATATCTTCGGAGAAAAATGTATGATATTTAGAAGTTGAAAATGTAGGTAGGCCGATATCTATATCACGAAAAAAAATTGATTACCTCATGAACATATTATTTTTCTCTCTAGTAGGAAATACGCGATGAGTTAAAGAAATATATGTGTTAATAGTTCCCCATTTGAATGGTATATTTTTTTAGAAAGATTTTTGCTGACAATCCCCACTACAATTATAAATGTTGCCAAAAGTCTGATGTAGCGAACGACAATTATTTTGAAAAACATTGAATACATTCTTAAGTATTATCGCCTCACTATGATGGTTGTCCAGCGGCTCGCTTTGTTTCCTCGCAGCTGTTATATATAATTAAATACAAATATGCCGACAACCTCCACTATAATAATTCCGCGTGTTAATCATTGTCAAGCATTATCGCGCGGCACCGCTTTTATACAAATGGGCAACCATCATAATGAGACGATAATATATATTATGTTTCCTGATACCATTCACTGATTTTTAGATAATTTACATGACAACAATACCTCCATAAATAAGCTGATACTAGATTTTAAGTTATCTCAGTTATAAATCATCTTCTGTATATTTTGTAGATTATTAAATTTGTTGAGGAAAAGTTGATTTTGGGTCATACATTTACTACCTGGGAATGCAGAAGATGCAAAATGTATCTCTGGGTGCACTAGAAACATTAGGTCTGCGTCTTAATAGCGGTAAATAACAATCGCTGCAATTTGAGTGCTTCACACAATTAAATTTAAATGACCGCAGACGATATTATAGTAAACGGTATCTGAACAATTCTGAAGGAAGAGATTAAGGAAAGTTCAGTTTTTTTTTCTTTCTTTCTCTGCAACGAGCTTCTTTCTTTGCCAGTTTTATAAATGTGGGTCATATGTGAAGTTTTGTCCTCTATTATTAAGAATACATAAAAAAATGATATTGAAATAATCCGTTTTATTGCAATCACACGAAAATTTGTAAAGGACGAATTAAATTGGTAAGAAAATTGTATGCAGTATTCTAAGTATGCAATAACTATTATTTAAAGGATCATATGGGTTATATATATATATATATATATATAGGCTATATATATATATATATATGTGTGTGTGTGTGGTTATAACATCGAAATGAAGAAGCGTTACTGTTATAAGTAAATATTCTCTTTACGTGCTTACTTTTATAGAAGCCACGAGATGGCAGCTCGACCGATGTCCCGCTGCCCTTCATGATAGAGAATCATATATAAGGAAGAAAAAATAAATGTTTATGCTGGAATGCCTGAATGGCGCAGTTGGGAGCGCGCTAACGTATAAAGTTAGAGGTCTCGGGTTGAAATTCCGCTTCAGGCGCTTATTTTTATTTTCATGTCATATATATGCATGCAATTGTTGTTTGGAGAAGTCCTTTGGATGGAGATATATTGAGATGTAGAAAGAAATTAGCATGTGATATGGTAGGTTAGTCATATGTGTGGAGAGACGAACACAAAAATGAAAAGATACAAATGTTGAAGTGAAATCTTCCATGTACGAAAAATAAATAGAAACTATTGCAAAGAACACAGTGATGGAGAGTGTAATTCTTACAATAGTGTGTCGGTAGGGTAACTACAATATTTAACAGTGGAGATAAGAGTATAGTAGTTCCGTTTCAGCATATTTTAGAGGAAATTTATTGATTTTTAGCGTATTTTAATTCGTTACACAGTATATCAGTGTCCCTGTGTATGTAACTTCGTTATCTTTAGTAATTAATCAGCCATGGTTCCTTTTTATTTGTGTTTACAACTTATAAGCATTATGGAAAGCGCATGTTATGTCCCAGTGGATGAGAGATGTGGCTTACCATTAAATATAGTTCGTGATCAAGTCCATGCGGAAGACTTGAACTAATGACCTCTACGTCATGCATCTTAGTAATCAAGTTCATTTTCTAGAGAATAGCCAATAAATATTTATACTATAATTATTCATTGTGTTTGGCAGGCAGAAATTTATTTTACAACTCAGCATTGCTTTGGGATAAATATTTCTAGAATCAGACCTTGACGCTCTCCTTAGCCTATATTACAGACAATTTAAGAAATATTTGAAAATTAGTGTATTATATAGTACTCTTATTTTAAGCTTGATATTTTTTATATATCGAAAATCTGCTATTCGGAATCACGGCTTTTATTTCGAAGAAATTGAAAATCCACCATATTAGACCGTGTTGAATTCAAGGCTGCTGCGTTGGAAACCACACATCCTCGATATCTAATAGATAAGTGGCTACATATATGTACTGATTGATCCAAGATGAACAAACATGCAAAAAACGGGTGCTGATGGACACTGCAGTTTATTTTCATCGTACTCATTGGTAGGAAAGGACCTTATACCTTTTGATGGAGAGATTAAAGTCATTCTAGTTGCTCTGCAACAACTACTGCACAGAAGAGCAGCATTCACAAATGTCATACTGTGTGATTCCCAAGCATCAATATCTGCTATAATAAATTGCAACATACCACCATCCAATAATGGTATACCGCAGTGCAGAGAGAAACACTGGTCAACATGATTTTTGTCTTGTGAGTACCAATAGTTGTACTTAATGCAGATTTTTATCGTGTTTTCAAATATGTATTAGGAATTTGTCCATCACCCACATTTTTTTATTTCAATTTCAATTAATAGATATAAATAATTATTTTTTAATAAACTTTTTTCGTCCATTTGTCCATTGTAAAATAAAACCAAATGAGCTAACTCAAATAGTTTCAACTATGGAAGAGAGATATCAACGCACATGGAATCCTAATATGCTGGCCGATTATTGTTGGACCATCAAGAGGGATGCTCCACAGGCGAAATATAGCAGAAAATCGTAATTTCTTACTTTCTTCCGAGTCCGAATGTTCGAATATTGTGTAGTTATGAATGTAGAAAATATTAAAGTGTTTGAAGTTATAAATTTCTATCTCTCGGAAACCTTGCGTGATGATGAAAAACCGATATCATATTTGAATTCAGGAGAAAAAATACTATCAGAATCACATGTTTTTCTTTCTGAGACAAAAAAAAAGTTTCTTTTTTGTTGCTCAGTGTAATTATAAAATTGCAAGATAACCAAACAAAAATCATTCTCCAATGGATCCGCTCCCATTGTGGTGTAGCTGGAAATGAGGCTGCAGATAGCTTAGCAAAGAAGGACACACAAATCCAACCACACAACGACAGAAGAGCTACAGCTGTCATACATCAAACAGTACAGGAAATCTATCACAACAGTTTCAAGAACCAGACTGAAAATTTAACATGGAAAGAAGCCATAAAATCTGTCCCTGACTGGCCAAGGAAAAAAGCAGTAGAAACATTCCGAATAGCTACTGGTCATGATTGCCAGGCCAAACATCTACACCGCAATGACTCTCTAATAATCCCCATTGTCCCCATGCAGTCTCGGACTCACCGTGGACTTTTCTACATCTGTCTCTCTGCCTGCTTTGAGAAGTAACAGCTTAGTCAATAAGTATTGGAAAGCAAGAGAAAAAATGAGTGGATAAATACCCCTGAAATTGTGTTATATTTGTTCTTTTATTCTATGTGTTTTACTTTTCTTTTTATAGTTTACTCATTATAAGGTCAATAATATCTGTATCAATGCCTGTGCATTACTTACTTACTCACTCACTAGCACTATCGAACCCGTAGGTTCATGGCCGCGCGGACATAAGCTCTCCATACATCCTTATCCTGAGTCAATGCTTTCCAATCATTCCCTGTATAATCTACTTCCCTCAAATCATAGTTAATGTTATTCTCCCACCTCATTCTTGGTCTACCAACTGGGCGTTTTCCCTCTGGTTTTCCTACAAGCAGCTTCCATGCAAGTCTTTCATTCCCCATACGTGCAACATGTCCTGCCCATCGCAGTCTACGAGACTTAGCTGTTCTTATTATATCTGGCTTCCTATAAAGGCCATGTAGTTCATTGTTATGTAGTCTTCTCCATTCACCTGTCTGTTCATCTCTCTTTGGTCCAAAAATGTTTTCTAAGTACTTTATTCTCAAATACTTGTAATCTCCTTTCCTCCCTTAAAGTAAGAGTCCATGTTTCGCACCCATATAATATAACTGGTAGAATAATAGTTTTATATATTTTCAGTTTAACGTTTCTTGAAAGGAGTTGGGACATCAAGAGTCTCTGCAATGCATAATAGCACGCATTTCCAGAATTGAGCCTATATTTAATTTCTTTGTGCATCTCATTCCTATTTGTGATTATTGTTCCTAGGTATTTGAATTCAGCCACTTCCTCAAAATTTCCTTCATTTGTCATTAGCTGTCCATATCCATTATATAATGTATTTCTATGTGTGACCATATATTTAGTTTTATTGATATTAAATAAATAAATCAATGCGCGCATCTCTAATTCAGAGGCAGGAATAGTTAGCCTCTCTAATTAATTACTACATTAACATTAACTAATATAAATACTTTTAATTCAACTTCCTCAATAACGTTTTATTTGTTTTATAAATGTCGGCCCAATGGTAAGGTGGCTATTACAGCTACTGGGCCGACATTTAGAACAGAAATGAGACATTCCGAGGAAAATATTTGTATGCGGTTAATGTAGCAATTTATTATAGAGGCAATTACTTGGTGGATTAACGGAAGGATACGCTGTGATTAGTTATAGAGTATGTTATTAGTTACGGAACACCATTCTCTAGCTACTGCTATGTAAAAACAATCCGCTATTGCATCCAATTTTCTCTACCAATTATATCGATGCTCGATGAGCCATAAGACACGGTTTGATATCGATCACGACCAAGTCGTATACGCATTTAGCTAATGTTTAAAATATATTTAATTCAAAGCATCTGTAGAAATAACATAACGTGGTATTTTTTTTTGTCAGTTATGATAATAGATATATCGCCAAGCTCTTAACCTCCATTCTTGGCAAGTTGATGTATTTTGCACAATCAGTATCGGTTTCTGATTTTTCCAGGCGTTATGGTTCCAGTATACTGCAGACTGAATATTCATGTCAGTTTCCGCATTAGAGAGAGATTTTTTATTAAAGATATGAGGTGTATAATGTTTGCTTTGAGAGGTTTGGTCATATCGCTTATAGAATATGCGTAACACCAGTAGGAGATGGATTACAATATAATATTAATTAAACGGAATATGAAGTTAAATTTTATATGAAGGTGGATTTAATAGTGATATTATATAGATTATTAATTTGATTTTGGCTCTAAGGTGTGCTCACATCGCCGGCAAAAAGGCCGCCAAAATACTGACTCTCTAGCAAGAATTATTAAAACAAAAATTCATAATCTTAGTAAAGTGAGTCCAAAAGAAATATAATCACATCCAAAAACATATCCCAATCCTCCCCAACAATAATAGTATATATTCTAATTTAAATTCTACCCCCTTAAAAATAAAACTTTAGAAGGCTAATCAAAATAATCGGAACTGTAACAAATGTTATAACTTCATCATCTACTCTATAGGAACATTTTGTCGGTTGTCTTGATTTATACATCTTGTGTAAAGTACAAATAATATTAAATTAAGTACTTAATTAATTGTGAAGATTAATGGTGAAACATGTAGTGATAGTGAGATTCCACTAAAATTTTGCTTCAGTGATTTAGGAAAATTGGGGGGGGGGAAAAGTCAGATTGGTTGACACAGGGGATTGAACTAAAAGTTACCCTAAGGGTAACAGAGTCAAACTTGAAATGGCATCGGGACTGTCATCTATCAGCTTAAGAAATATGGATTCGAAACTTATTTCAGCCACTGTTGACATCTTAGTTTTCAGACTTTCTTACTCCCCTTCATCCATTAGGGGTGCTACGATCAAACTTGAGCTTCAGATACCATCTGGTTTCTCACCAGTCAACTTTAGCGACCCGGGAAACTATAGATTCGATTCTAACCTCCAACCATTTAATAATTTCAGTTTTTTTATCTCTTCTCACCACCTCAACAAAATTTAATTTTAATGTTATCGATACTGCTATCAAGTGGGCTTAGCTGTCCCAAAAAACTGTAAATTCGACACAAATAGACCTGATCGTTTTCGATTATTTTTAGCTGTCACCAGTCTCACTCCCCTCTTAGGGACATTAAGGGTCTCTATACCCTCCCACAAGATCGTTTGCAGATTGTACGTTATATGCTTACCGATTTTGGTTGAAATTACTCCATGTGTTTTAGAATTATGCAGATATAATGTTTATATGTCATCTATCATTTTAATTTATATCCTCCTCTCACGCGGTAGAGGGGCTACAACCATTTTTTCAGATCATAATTTATGTGTACCAAATTTGGTTACAATAGCTGCAGGCTTTCAATACTTATGCCGGCACATACATTCATTTATTAGGTCTTTATAAGAAATCATGTCTGCCATTCTTCTCTGTTCTCACAGAATTCCTCTTCTAAACTTTTTTTTTTTTTCATCTGTAGTCCATTACATCCATGTGACTGGTTTTTCATTAGAATTTCCTGCTTGTATCCAATATAAAATTTGTTTCAGGAGCTGTTCATTTTCCGTCCCCCAGAAGTACCCATATAATTTCGGCTACTTGTTATAATTTATATTGGTTCAGTCTTTTAATATCTCAATTTCGCATTTTGTTCTTAAAGTTAATTTCAGTTGAGATACATTTTTATTTTGTTTTAAATGTAATATCCAAGTTCCAGCTCCATAGATTAACTTGCTCTTATCCTTTCATGTGCAGTAATTGTAGAAATTGTTTTTATACCGGAGGTGGACGTGATGCAGAATCTGGTTGTAGAGTCGCTTTGTTAGGATGATTTTAAAATGTATAACAATTAGATTTTTTGGCAAATATTTGTAGCAAGGCGCAGAGACACAAGAATTCAGCACGTCACTTTTAACGCGTGTGAATTCTGTAGCATGTCTCGTCACTCAGCCGAGAGAAGAGCAACATCCTGCTGCGAAACACTTTTCCGCTTCCCTGACCAAATAATTCTTACCTTGCTTACCAGACACATGCAGTTTACATTTAAATTAATTAACACATATGAAATATTCATTGTTTTATAGTAAGCTTGTACAACATATTGCACTTATGTTAAGTTCCCTCATATTACTTATTATTATTATTATTATTATTATTATTATTATTATTATTATTATTATTATTATTATTATTATTATTATTGAGGCAGTTTACAATATTGTGCGATCCCGAAAACGGCATTTTTTCTCATGCGGCTAGTAACCAGCTCATAGTAACCAGCTTATCTCAGACTATAATGGATTATTTCAACTGATACTGGCCGCCTGTTTGTTGACATCACCTCTGCTATCAATTTTGGGACGCTTGAACTGGGATTATTTCTCACTTTAAATACGTATTCTTCTACATACATATATATCTGTTAATATCAATTTTCGGCCATGGCGTTTTCTGTTTATTGATTCCACATCTTCATATTTAAATCTATTAGCTGTGATTTGTATCGTAGATCATGATCTTTCAACAATATTCGCAATCTCTCCGTAAAATTTGCCCTTTAACATGAGCCTCACTGTCAATTGTTTCTCCTTCGAAGTAGTTTCCCTTCGCTTGCACATTATTGTAAAAAGCTATTTTATTTGCTTAGGGGAGTTGTTTGAAGGACGCTCAAGCACAGACATTTAACTAAGGATAGGGGATGTATGGAGTGCTTACGTCCATGCTGCCATGAACCTATGTCAGTGAGTTAGTCATAAGGAATGCCACGAGTGATTTCCAAATTATCGATAAATTCACGACCCACGAATTGAGGAGTTAATTTATCTAGAGAGTTTAGAAACCAAGAGTGGTATTTGTTAGAACTATTTAACTAATAAAATTAAGCAGTTTACTCACAAATCATTATTTAAATATTGTTATTTAAAAATATTTATATATTTAATGTAAACGACGATGTTTGGAAACAAATGAGAAACATGTTTCATTTGTTCATCACTGCAACTAGATCATATTTATTTCCAAATAGAATCCCAATATTGTAAGAATGCACCCTAGTGGAGAAAAAATGAAACAACATTAGTGGTTATTAATTAATTTCTGGTGTCCTATGATGTAAATGTGTCAATTATATTTTTCTGCAACGTTAATTCCTGGGAAATAATACGTTTAAGAAAGTGCAGTGTTTTTTTTATAATCAATTGCTACGAATGTTTTTCTATTAGGCTATATCTCCCAATCTAGATAGATAGATGGAAAGCTCTGCGGCCATCACTTAAGTGTTGGCGGTGAGCGATCCATTTTGGTCCTCCTTAATAGGTAGAACCCCGGGTTCCTGTAAAATAATTAGCCCCGGTTTAAATTTTGAATTCAAATTTGAAGTTAATTAGCTGAGTGAAGTCGGAAGCGGACCTTTTGTGGTTCTATTCCAGCATTTGCTCTTTGGAATCTCCCAATCTGAATCTGGTTACATTCGTGCACTATATATACAATCTGAGAGCCACTTGATAAAATGAAAGCGATAAAAAATTAAAGTGATAAAATCGAGGTGAGAAACGACTGTGATTGGTTGTAAATCAAAATTCATTGAAATGTGATTGGTCATTGACTGCCATTTGGGGCATGAATTAAATAGTCAGTTTAAAAATTACTATAACAATGGATTATAGGCCTACTTAACTTACTGTTGCCTTTTTCTTTTTTCTTCGTAAAGTGTTTTTTTTAATTGTAGAGTGTCCCTCAATTAACTTTGTATTTGTCATCTTATACATAGTTTCTCAAATAAAATTACTGGAGAGAGAAAAAATATATATATATTGACAGGTAGTATATTAGGAAAATAGTTGTAGGTGAGTTCGAGTAATATTTATGCATTTGAAGGAGACTATAGCAGGTTCTGGGAAACGGTGACAGTTATTTCTGACACGGACTACATGCTGCGAAAATCTGGGCTTGTAAGAAATACCGTAATGTTAAGATTCTCTTATCACGTAGGGAGTAATAGAAATATGTTTTCATATTTACAAAAACAAACAGGCGAAACTTGAAAATTCTTTGGACCAGTTGAATAATCGAGAAGAGATCTGCAAATAGGGCTTTAATATCATTAATAGGCCTAAGATATGTATGCCTAATCGTTGTCTTAATTATTAGTTATAGGTAAATATATCAAAATATACTCTCCAAACCTATCAGTTTCATTTATTTTTTTAAACCGTGATATAACGATTAACATGTCTGACTAGCATTCCAGAATCTTAGCTTCAATCTTTGTATTTTTATTTAGTGACGCTCATGGTATCTTTACCTTGTGATGGAGTGGCTTGCATGCTTAAATGATCCTCAGAGCTAAGTCGGCATTGCTGCCGAAGGTCGAAGGCAATAAAACAGAACAATAAATTACCTTCGTAGATAGAGTAAAGTTCTTTGACCGTAAAAATACAACGGTAAAGGGTTCCACTGGGGTAAAATTTTCCGGAGGTAAAATGGGTTAATAAATGAAAAAAAAATCTAGCCCAGCAAATCCTATAGACGAAATACTTATCATTAATCCCAAACATAAAATAAATAAATCTTAACTTCATACAAAAAATAAGGAATCTCTATCACACCCCAAGAAAAATGCAAAATAACATACTTAAATGACCATAATTAATAAACGTACTATACCTGCCATTATATTCTAGTTCTATTCATTCTCCGGGCTGGGACTACTTCAGAAAATCCGAGTGAAAAGTCCAAACATAAGGACATGTTTCTAGGAAAATGGAATGTTAGGATATTATATAATAGAGCCCAACAGAACTGATAAAATGAGGAGTAGAAAAATTGATTGAAAATATACTTGGTTGATTAGTATCATTTGGGGAAAAAAAGGCTCTTCCTAATGAAAAGAAATAATCGATTATTGTACCAATCTATAAGAATGGAGATAAAACTAATTACAATAACTATAGGGGCATCTCATTACTTTCAACTTCGTACAAAATTGTAAGAAATATACAGTAAAACTTGCTCAAAGCGGAATCGCATTGGACCAATTTTTTTCCACATTAGACAAAATTCCACATTATAAAAAACTAAAATTATTAATAATCTTAGATTATGGAGTACTCTATATATCTGTTTTACGTACCTTGCATTAATTATAGTTCCGCTGCCTTTGAAAAGTGAAGTATAGTATGTATGAGCGACTTCGACGGTAACGGGCGAAAAAACAGTCCCGTTTCGTCAGCGTTCAAAATGTCTTTTAGGCGCGTATCCTGAAATTAAAGTATGCAGTTTCGGTTTCCGCTCACTAACTATACTTTCGTCCACATCCTTTGATTTCCCGCAAATTTCATTCCACTCTACATTGTGTCGTCTTTTAAAACTGTCCAGCCAGCCTGAAGATGCCTTGAAATCATTATTCCCTAGGGATTTAGTAACAGCTAGAGCTTAACTTTGGAGCATCGATCGGTCCGGAAATTTGGAGATTTATCTTCAGTCAGTTTCACTTTTTACGTTTAAGCCATTTTTATTCCGTAAATTCAGAACACTACCTATGAAATATCGGTCTCAGAACTTAAAACTAATGTAAGATTTTACAGTGAATTGGTTATCTGTAAGACAAGTATCTATATTACGCATAATGGGCGTGCAGTGAGGCCAAAATAAAATTCCAGGTACAGGTGGAATCTCCACTACGCCCGGCGGCAGGAATCGTTTCTATTTCTTTGACATAACGGGAATTAAATGAAGTGGATATACATTTATTTCTCTGTCTTTCCGCTTTATATATTTTTTCATGAATCCCGTTTCCGTGTTGAACAGATTCCGTTTTATGCAAAATAAATGCACTTAAAATTACTATTATTTCGCCGGGACCAATAAATTTGTTCACATTCGACAGATTTCCGCATTATTCACGTTCCGGATTAAACAAGTTTTACTGTATTAGTATCCAGACTTACTCCTTACATTAACGACATAATATATTATCATCAATGTGGATATAAAATAAGTAGGTCTACAATAGATAGTTAATCTTCTTCGTGTTGTCTGCCCATTCAATTTCTAATCACATTTAGAATCCCTCGAACCTGAATTCAATCACTGATGGATCAAACCAATTTTTTTTTTGTATTTAAAACATTTTTTTTTCACTGCCCCAGGTTGTCATTTCGACATTTCTACTGTTCTCTCCTGGCATTGACTTTATCGTAACCCACTTCTGAAGTTAGAGCTCCTAGAAGGCGGAGTTACGTTACTCCGATGACATGATGGGAGATAAATAATAATGAAGCGCCAGGAGAGTTCTTAACCTAAATTCCAGACCATGGACAACCACATGAACAATTCCCTTTTAGGAAAACGTTCTATGGTTTCACCGGGAATCGAACCCGGGACCTAATGAACAATAGTCAGAAACGCTGACCACTAGCCCATGAGGCTAAACGCTGACCACTAGCCCATGAGGCTGGTCTATTACTATGTAAATATCACCAGCCAGGTTATGGACATTAACATTTGAATGAAAGAGATGCCTGGGTCAGCTGTTAGAAGCGGTTTGACATGCAGGGGTTTTAGAATCTAGGCCGCAACCAATTAAAGGTTAATCCATTTGGCAATCGTGCAGATTTGATTCGCATTAGGAAGTCAGATCTCAACTTGATTTGTTGTCCAAGTTGAGCAGTACCGGAACACATCCTTTCTCCGGACCCCACCTAATAATTATGTTCCCAAATTGAAACACGCTTTAGGAATGTCATTCCATATAATAATAGAGCATTATTATATAGTAATCCAAGTTTTATACTGGGTGTTACTAATTTATATTATATTAATTTTAAACACTTTCTAACTCCTGGCACTATCGAACACGCAGGTTCATGGCCAAGCGAACATAAGCTATCCATACATTCCTATCATGTGGTAATGTTTTCCAATCATCCCCTGTATAATCTACATCTCTCAGATGATAGTTAATGTTATTCACCCACCTCATTCATGGCCTACATATTGGGCGATTTTCCTTTGGTTTTCCCCTACAAGGAGTTTCCATGCCCCTCTTTCATTCCCAAATTCGTGCCACATGTCCTGCCCATTGCAGTCTACGAGACTTAACTGTTCTTTTTATGTCTGGTTTCCCAAAATATCATGTAGATCACTGTTATGTGGTCCCATTCGCCAGTCTGTTCATCTCACTGCTCCAAACATTTTTCTAATAACTTCATTCTCAATCACTCTTAATAGTTTTTTCTCCCTTAAAGTAAGAGTCCATATTTCACATCCATATAATTCTTATAACTGGGAGAATAACAGTTTTATATGTTTTCAGTTAAACCTCTTTTTTTTAGAGAGAGAGAGAGAGAGAGAGAGAGAGAGAGAGAGAGAGAGAGAGAGAGGAGAGAGAGAGAGAGAGAGAAGTTGGATGACAAGAGTCCCTCTAACACATAATAACATGCATTTCCAGAATTTAATCATGAGTTTATTTTTTTGTGCACATCATTCCTACTTGTAATGAATGTTCCCAGGTATTTGAATTCACCCACATCTTCAGAATTTCCCACATTTGTCATTATATTCCACTTCCTTTATATGATGCATTTTTATGTGTGTTATATATTTATTTTTATTCATGTTTCCTTCCATCCCCAATTTCTTAGTGTTACTCAATGGAGTGTGCATGTTGGTCTTTAGTATCTCCTCGCTATCGCCTAATCATCAGCATAAACTAACAGCTTATTAATACAATTGAGTTGTATAGGCCTTCTTCATCCTCTAAATATGTAATGGCATGTTCTAGTACAAAATTGAATATTAGATGAGATAGTGCATCTCTCTCCTTTAACACATTGTGAATTTCAAAAGTAACTGAAAATTGTTTGCCTATACACACCCTATTTTTTCGAGAAGAAAGTCTGTACAGAATTGTATTTTCCAAATTGATTTTAATATCACGAAATTAAAACATAATCATATCCAAATTAAAACTAAAAATGTTTTATGGATATAGGGCCTACAATGACGCAGATCGTTAGACTTTCGGATTTAGGTATAGCAATACAAAGTTTGGAAATTTGATGCTAGTGTTCAATTGTGTGTGTGTGTGTGTGTATATATAATTACTATCAAACGTAACTGAGTTTTTTTATTGTTTGCAACAATCGTGAAAAAAATTGATTTGGAATTTCATTACGAACACCCACTTTTTTCATAATTATCATAAGTAATATCATGAGTGATTTCAAAATCATTCATAAATTCACGAGTAACGAAGTGACTCGGAAATTTATCTAGAGGATATGTTTATTTAACGAATACAATTAAGCTATTTACTCTAAAACCATTAGGTCTATATAAATATAATTATTTTAAAATATTTGTATATTTAATGTAAACGGCGATGTTTAAAAATAAATCAGAAATGTGTGGTTATGTTTACTTTGTTTATCCTCTGCAACTCGATCATATTATTTATTGCCAAATAAGATCGCAATATTGTAAGAATGCACCCTAGTGAAAAAAAAAACGCATCAAATTGTATATTATAACCAACATTATAGGTTATTAATTTATTTTTCTAGTAAACAACTCAGTAAAATCATTACTTAAAAACATGGTTATTGAATGTGTAGTTCGAAGGAATCTGTTCATTATTTGCTATATTTAATATATTTGTTGCAAAGTCAGTCACTGCAAAATAATGCTCTCACCTGATCAGAACATTAAATAGAAGGAGCTTTCTTTATCACAAAAGCAATAGGTGGTAAAGATAATTCGATAAAGAATGAGCGAAACAGGACTGTCATTGATTGTAAAACAAAATTCATTGAAACACGATTTGTCATTGACTCCCATTTGGGGCGTGAGTTAAATAGTCATAATAGTATATTTATAATTAAAATGAGTTTAATTTCTTTGGGAAAAAACACACACACATGACAATAGTAGAAACACGTAGCCTACATGGATGTATCTAAATATCCTTAACGCAATATGACCTTAAATTTTAATGCGTTTATAAACAAAGTAATATAAATAAGGAAGTAAAAATGAAGTTGTTAGATCAAAAGATAACACGATAAAAACACTGGAAACGATTTA
This sequence comes from Diploptera punctata, assembly GCA_030220185.1. Classification (NCBI taxonomy): domain Eukaryota; kingdom Metazoa; phylum Arthropoda; class Insecta; order Blattodea; family Blaberidae; genus Diploptera; species Diploptera punctata. Next base: position 1,774,343 of record JASPKZ010002722.1, on the reverse strand, counting down.
GATACTTCTGAATAAAATGTCTATTTTATTATCTAAATGGGCAGGACATGTGGCACGAATGGAGAATGAAATACGTGCATGGAAGCTTCTTGTAGGAATTCCAGAGGGAAAACGCCCAGTTGGTAGACCAAGAATGAGGCGGGAGAATAACATTAACTATGATTTGAAAGAAGTAGATTATACAGGGGATGATTGGAAAACATTGGCTCAGGATTGGGATGTATGGAGAGCTTATGTCCGCGTGGCCATGAACCTACGGGTTGGATAGTGCCAGTGAGTTAATTTATTTAAAAATTACAGAAGTTAATATCTGAATGAGATATTCGAAGAGAAATTCGCTATTTATGAGAGAATTCCCTCTGAACGGAAGCCTTGGGAAAGAAAGTGATACTTCTGAACTGTACATAGTTTTGAAATTGCGCGAATGAAAAAGTGGTGTTCTTTTCACAGCGCACCGTTATTACGTTTTTTACATTCGAGTCCATATTATGATGTTTGTGCAGGTAAAAAAGTTAGTTTATGAAATGATGATTCTTCAAAACAGACTCCGTTGCTTTATCGCTTCTTAATATACGGATGCATTATTGCCTGCATATCTTAACCAAGTCATACTGATTATGATCTGTAAGAATTTCAAAAAAAAAACTATTTTCTATTGAATGTAATTCTTAACAATTGTATGGAACAAAACCAACGAAACACCTGTCCGCTTCACTCCTATGTTTCAGTTTTTTAAGTAAACTAGTTATTATTAATGTAAATTGAATCTCGGAAAATTAACATTGGGACTAGAATTAACAGAAAGAAGATATCTACATTACTTACTTTTTGCCGACGATCAGATAATTATAACCCAGGATGGAGAAGATGCAAATTATATGTGTAATCAGTTGTCAACAACATATCAGAAATGGGGTTTGAAAAATCAACAAAAACTAAACATAGTATTTAACAAATGACCCAGATGATATTGATGATATTGAGATGATATTGATTGGGTAAAGATAAATAAGAGCGATAGTTTCTTGTTATTTAGGATCAATTATAGAGAAAGATGGAACATCAAATAAAGAAATAGCCAAAGGAAGGATTACCGGTAATGGAAGAAAAACCATAAGAATGTTAAACTCTATACTTTGGAGTAAACAACATCATTAACAGAACAAAACAACTAATTTATAAGTCCATACTAGAAAGTATAATGTTATATGGATCGGAAGTTTGGACAATGACACAACAACGTGTCAACAGAATAATTTCAGTTGAAATGGATTTTTGGAGAAGAGCTGCCAGAAAATCTGGATTGGAAAAAATTAGAAATACAGAAATTAGAAAATGGATGAATACAGAAAGAAATACAATGGATGAGATTGAACACAGAAGGTTAAAATGGTATGGACACTCAAGAAGAATGCAGGATGGAGGACGACCAAAGGCTGTCTATCCATGGAAAATTGAAAGAAGGATCGAGAAAGGAAGACCAAGAACAAACTGGAAGAACAATATTCAAAATTCTATGAGGAAATTTGGTGTAACAGATGAAGATACAGAGGACAGAGAACGATGGAGAACTTTAATTAAGGGAAATTTGTGAATGTTTGTTGCAAACTGGTAGTCTATAAGTCCGTAGTCATTTATATTTATTTATTTATTTATTTTTAATTCATTTCAGTTACTAAGATTGGTTGGACAAAACCCTCAATGATGAGGAAAATTCTCAAAATGAATGAATGAAAATTCTGCATTTATGTACTATATATCTAGATGCCCAGCAAGTCGTTCCAAGTTCCAGTTATTACACTTGAAACATATTTTGTAAAAGAAAATCAGCTTTATACAAGATGATGAACATATTAGATTTCTAAACGAAACATTTAGAAAAAAATAACTATTGATCCACAAAATGACAACTCGGAAGTCAGTTTTATCGCAATATGTTTTAGTCCAATATAATTTGATCACATGTAGCAGAATATTTAAGTCCCTAATTTATCAGTAATAAATGTATTAATTAAAATATGTATTTATGGATACTTGAAAGTATTTCTAAATAATGTTTATTTATTTGAGTATTGAATAACGTTCTCAAGAAAAATATAACTTGTAATGATATGTTCTAATTTATAAACGTCGTCTTTATAAACAAGTTTTCATCACATAATTTACAATTTGTTATCAATGAAAAGGACCTGCGCCGTAGCCGAGAGGTTAAGGTTAAATAGCCGCAGAGTTACGATACTTACTCTGGTCTCCATGAGGGGAGAAATTTCGGCCAGTATGGGATCGGTGCCCCACCCAGAATCGTGAGGCATTTGGGCAGCTACTGTAAGTAGTGCTCCAGATTGAGAAAACCAGCTATAATGACTGGGGACCCGACATGCTGACCACGAGACTGAAACTTGGGCCCATTGCGTAACAAGGCATCACGTTACTTCGAGACCACAGCGGTGCACCCTCCCTTAAATGCAAGAGTTCATGTTTTGCATCAATATAATATAATATAACTGAGAGAATATCAGTTTTAAATTTTTTTCAGGTTAATGTTTTTTTGAGTGAAATTGAGACTAGAGTTTCTATAATGCATAATAGTATTCATATCCAGAATTGAGTCTATGTTTAATTAATTTGTGAGCCTCATTTCTATTTGTAATTATTGTTCCCTCACATGTCCTTGACTGTCCATTTCCGTAATATACCAAATTTCTATGTGTGACCATATGTTTAGTTTTACTGTGTGGATGTATCAGGATATTGAAATCAATACACCTAGATGCTTAAGACCTCCAGGAAAATGTAACTATTTAGAATATTGGAGGTTTCAGTTGTTTCCGGAAATATTTTTGAGTTCAAATTGTGAAAAATTGGCATTCTACGAGTTAATGGTAAATCCAGAAAATTGGATAACCGTGGGCAAATTTCTGGACAAAGCGCGAAAAATAAGAGCAACACTCATTCTTGAATAAATAAATATGTGATCAAAGTGTAAAAGTAAAGTAAAGTAATCCCACGACAGGCCTTGGGAGGCCCTTGGGGTAGTAGGAGGTTAAGGCTCCCACTTTTTCTAGACAATCGGCACTTGATGTCAGCCGGGTTGTCAGCCCTGCGTGACGGCCGCCTTTACCCCCAGAACAAGCGTCTGGTACTCATTTCCGTTAGAGGCTGAGTCGACCCCAGGGCCATAGTGCCGCCAGAAGGTTTTGGTCAGTTTAAAAATCCTGACCCCACCGGGACTTGAACCCTCGACCTTCCGACTTGTAGCGCAGTGGATCAAAGTGTAATATCAGTAATACTTAATAATTTTACGTAACCTAATTAATGTAGTATTTGTATTGTTATCTATTTTTTCTATCTAGTTTATGTTTTATTGATACGGACTGTCAACAGCACGTACGGCTTGCTGCCCGTGTGACCCATATGTGTGTCTTACTTTTAAACTAATAAAGTCCTACTATTACGAGTTTTACTAAACGTTCTCTTACTCTACTGTTCCAAATTATGTACACCTAACTCAAGATATCTGTCAGCTCGCTTTCATATGTTATCCTTTAATTTTGACGTCAACACTTCAACATAATATTAAATATACCTTTTCACTGAACATCTCATTACTTTTCTTCTTATAACTGTCTCACTTTCCCGTTACTGGAATTCGTTACCCATAGAAATCTGAGATACCAGTTAGCAGCCACTTTCAAGCAAAGATTTAACATTTTTCCTGAAAGATTTACTGCAGTGTCACTTATTATCGTAATACCTTAAGTTACTTGATAAAACACAGATTTATTTATAATTAGTGTATTTGTAATCTATATAGTTTTTATAACAGTTTATTTATTTTCAACTGTATTTTTTTGTTAGTATTATTTAATACTAAGGGTCGGTTTCACCAACAGAGGTAACTATATTACGGCAGTTTAAGCTATGCAGTTATACACAGGGAAAATTGGCGTAATGTAGTTACCTCTGTTGGTGAAATTGGCCCTTAGTCGACCGCGGTAGACAAGTGGTTATGCACCTTTCCTCTGATTCCGAGGGTCGCGGGATCAAACCTGACCGTGGTCGATGATTTTTTAGGACGGAAAAATCCAAAGAACAAGTCCTCCATTCACATTTAAGTAATTTCTTCTCGTTCTACTCTTCTGTTTTGTTAAAATATTAAATTAAACCAATTGATGTATCCTGTAGGATACATTGCCAATTTAAGAGTTAAGCCTGAATAAAGAAGCCTCTAAGCAAAATGTACCGACCTCAACGTCGTAGTAATAATTTAAGTTGCCTGTTAGTTGTCTCATTGTGTCGGTGTGTCGACCGCATGTCATCTATATCTCTGAGCAAATAAGGTAACTAAAAATTAACTTTTTTTTAATACGGTTTTTTTCCTTTTTTTTTACCTTTTTTTTTCCTTTTTGTTTTACCTGTTTTGTTAACTTTATTTTATCCTCACATAGACACAAGGACACGACACACCCAGACCCAGGGTGGAAATTTAAAATCCTCTACCCCGCCAGGAATCGAACCCGGGTCGCCGGAGTGGAAGGTAGGGACTCTACCGACTACGCCACGGCGATGGATTTGGTTAGTAACTGCTTACAGAGGAGGGGCTATGGCTCAGCAATGGGCTACGCCATTATAGATAGGTAGTATTTAGTATTACTTCGAGATTTAGTTACAGTGTACGAGATATTATATTTATTATTATTATTGTTATTAAATTCGACTACTAATAGTAAGATACTTCTATGTGAAGGCTACATATTTCCAGGTTATATTGTCTTTCCAGTTCGTTTTATTGTATTAAATTCTTAGAGAGTGTTCTTCAATTATATTTTTCAATCCTAACTGGAACGGAGTACTTACATTAATCACAATTTGATTTTTATAGAAGGCTGTGTTTTTATGCTTCCAATAAGTTAAAATGTCTGTAGATCAAGTTTCCTGTGAACGTAGTACAGCCTATATAATAATTATAATAATAATAATAATAATAATAATAATAATAATAATAATAATAATAGCTTTATTTTACCTGGCAGAGTTAAGGCCATAAGACCTTGTCTGCCAATCAACCAGGTTTTAAAAAGTACAAAAAATAAGTCTTATATCTAAATTATAATACACATAAACGATTGCATGTTATAAATACAATTAATATCTTAATATATAAAAATTGCCTGTCACGTTGTTTGTCCGCGATGGAATCCTAAACTACTGAACCGATTTTAATAAAATTTTGCACACTGTGTACTTTTTGATCCAACTTGAGACCTACGGTTGTTTATAACTAAATGTATAGTCGCATTATTTTTTATTGCAAATTACTTGTTTATTATTTAACAAAGAGTTATAATTATCTGTGAGTTCATACGATTTTAACAGATGACGGTGTAAGGTAATTGGTTTATTATTTAACCAGGTGGCTGTGCTTTTTGTTCAAACCGCGAATTTTAATTGAATTACAAATATTGATTATTTCATAATTTAAGTGTGTTTGTGTTTATTTTTATTTTCAATATATTGATGATAATATTACTTTCATGTGTAAGTATTAGTTTTAAGTAATCTGGCTGAAAGACATCAACTTAATTTTAATTTAACTGGACCGAGAAGGGACATTGAACAATATGGCGAATCAGTTCTAGATACCATGAATGATAAGGTATCAAGTGAATTTCCGCAAATTGGTATAGGTCTATGTGACATAAATCTTACATTTAAGAAGAATGTCAATTTAAAAACATATGAAGGTCCTAAGGAACGAAATAACAGAACTGTAAGTAAGTCTGTTAGTTATAATAATATGCCTAATATTACAGAAACAATCTCCATGCCTCAATTAAATGAAAAACAAGATGACTATAATATATCACAAGATGATATTACTATACAGAGACTTCTTGATGATGATGAGAATCCAAACTGCCAACAAGTTCGTAGAAAAAAACGAAAGTATAATGAAATCAGCAAGCCTCCTCAAAATATTCCATCAATAAATGTATATACTCCTTATGATACACTTATGGATGATACTGAGAATGCAGAAAACATAAATTCATCTCAATCGACAAAACCACTTCCACATAAACCACCACTCATATTTATACCGGGTGTAGTTAACGTACCAGATCTAAAAAATTGTGTAAAACAAAAACTTTCTGATTTAGATTTCTCACTTAGTTTACTACAACATAATTTAACGTATACGTTAGCCACAGCAACGCGTGGCCGGGACTTTATATATATATATATATATATATATATATATATATATATATATATAAAACAAAGTCTGATTAGTTACACTATTTATAATTCAAGAACGGCTGGACCGATTTTTATAATCTTTGATTTATTGGATTTGTTTCCGCCCCGAATAGCAGATAACTATTAAAACATCGGAAAAATTAACGTGAAAATAGTTAAAGGCGATACGACGTTCGCCGGGCCAGCTAGTTTATAATATATTTTGATTTACTCTAGATTTAACGAATTAAATATAATATGTACAGGATATATAAAAAACGAGAAAAAATTATTAATGGCATAGTATAAGTTTAAATAAATAGAAAAAAATAATTATTAGACAACAGGTAACTGTATAAGCGTGAGTTAAAAGTGTCAAGTGTGCGGCAACCCCTGATATCTTGAAGGAAATTCCAAGAGCGGTTCTATATTATCATAAGGTTAGGTCTATATTCAAATAGGCCTACTATTACTGTAATGAGACTGCACTTTTGCTGTAGAGAACTGTTAGTAACATTTTCATCTGACTGGAAAATTTTAAACTTTTAATCCGTAATTGATAACAAAGTGGAAAAATCCTTTATCGGGGTGTAAAACTGAATGTCTTGTCGTATACAATTGGATATATATTACGAAATCATTAATGCACGGACGCATGTAGGTGCGCGCGCACAAACACACACACGCACATACATATATATGTATATATATGATATGAAAAGAAAAATGAATGCTTGAGTCGGGATTTGAACCCGAGTCTCTAAACTATCTCTCTCTCTCTCTCTCTCTCTCTCTATATATATATATATATATATATATATATATATATATATATATATAAAAAATCTTATTTTGGGATAACTTGAACATCTTTTATCTTATACCGTTTAGGATCTTCGGATGTTTATCGGAAAGCTATATGTCAATTAGGCTATTGTCTGCAATCATGTCTTCTTGGAAATTGTGAAATGATTATTATATTGAAATGGAACGTGGTAATGAAATTTCAATCAGCCTTCGTCTGACTGAGAAAAAAAAGTCGGTAGGCAAGGGAATTTCAATTCGGATCCTTCCGATTACGAATCTCAAATTTAATGTTCCTTTCTTCATTACTATGTAAATGTATTCTCTAAATTAAATTGGATTATAAATATATTTCAAAAGAATATCGATATGATCTAAAATATGAGCTTCTTATTTATTAATGTTATACTTATAACATAATATTATGTAATTAACATACACATATTATAAATTATTTTAAAAGCATTAAAAATGTCCACCGCTGTGGTCTCGAGGTAGCGCGATACCTTGTTACGCAACATCACCCAGCAAGCTTGTCCCGACCGGGTATCGAATCCGGGCCCGTTGCGTAACAAGGTATCGCGCTACCTCGAGACCACAGCGGTGGACATTTTTAATGCTTTTAAAATAATTTATAATATGTGTATGTTAATTACATAACAATATTATGTTATGTTATTTTCCGAAGTTTTTCCTCACCTGTAAGACAAATGCCAGCTAGCTTTGAGGCCCAAAAGATTCCCGAACATCATCTGGCCATCATCATCATCATCTCCGGTGTGGAAAGCAACGGGAAGCTACCACACCTATAATACCCTAGTAAAACTAGAAAGCATAACATGAAAATGCTACGATTGCAGTAAAGGGCCTGCCCCAGGGCAGAACACTATAGAATAGAAGCATTAAAATGAATCCTGTCGGAACTAATTGGCTAATCGTTACTGTGCTCGCCTCTGGTTTAAAAGTTCGCAGTTTCAAACCCGGACGGAGTCCTAAGAGGTATCTGAACAAAATTTGTCCTTTTACTCTCGGTTTTTGCATTGGAACGCTAATGTTAAAATACTGTTAAGTTTAGGCCTACTCCTACAAAAGTAAATACATACAAATACAAATGAAAAACTATTCTTACTAAAGAACTTCATTCGTTTGAGCCAACTCAGGTACATTGGTGTTTATAGTATTTAGCATATCTTTGTATTTTCTGTGAGACTTTGAAATGAACTGATATGCTATTTTTACTTGCATTTTGTTTGCTGCGTCATTTTATATGTTGTATCCCTTCAATAGACCAATAATGAGATGGGAGATTAACATTAACTATAATTGGAGGAAGTAGATTATACAGGGAATGATTGGAAAACATTAGCTCAGGGTAGGGATATATGGAGAGCTTATGCCCCCGCGGCCATGAACCTACAGGTTCGATAGTGCCTTTGAGGCGAGGTTAATAGTCTTACGCTGTAAAATAACTTTGCCTAGAAATACCCAATAATGCCTCAGAATAGAATGAATATATCGGGACTACAATAGTGAAGGAAAATCGACATGAAATTTGGTATTTGAAACCACGCCTATTAGGAATCTGCAAAGGGTATATTTGGGTAGGATTTTTTTTTTGCGAATACCTTAGGGAATATGACATTAGGAATCCCTTGCCTTAGGTTGAAGGATAATATTCTGATGATCTTAGAAAACTGGATACCAGAGATAAACTGGAGTAAATTGGCTGAGAATTGGAATCAGTGGAAGGTCTTAGCGAATGATGGCACGCATTTTTAATGACTCGCAGGCTGCACTTCAATCGATCGCATATAAATTTAATTTAAATCCGAACTCAGTAGAATTCAGAAATAATATAAAAAATTACACAAAACACCTGTGTCTGTCTAGGAAACGAGGACACCAGGGAACTGTGAGTAATGAACGTGCTGATCAATTAGCTAAATCCGCAGCATCTTCTGAGCTTCATTATTCATTTTCAAAATGTCCAATATCCTACGTTAAAAATAAACTGTTGGACTATATCATCACTGATTGGAATGGATAAGGAGTACAAATGGCGCTTTGATTAAAGAGCTTTTCTTTCCTACAGTACACCATAGGCTAAATGCAAAACATTGTATTCCAAATCTCATTTTAACACAATTTATGACTGGCCATGGAAAATTTGGAAGTTATTTTAGGAGATTTAATATTAACCCAGACAGTGATCATAATTGTAAATGTCAAGAATCAATATAATCTGTAAAACATGTTTTATTTGATTGTCCTATATTCGAAAAAACAGCGATTCTGGTTAAACTTACTTTTAAATGATGATGACATGATGAGGCTTCTGCCTCAATGTATGAAAATATTTTTAAGAACCAAAATTATTATAAACATTTTATGAACTTCATTACACACATTCATAACAATATGTAGTATTTTCTAAGACACTTATAGACGATTTATGTAATTCATAACACTCATTCAAAATTATAGGATAATATTTTTGTTTTACAATGTATAGTATAATATTGTTATAGTAAGCTACAACCCTAACATGCCTTTGTGGCGAAATAGGATTTCAAAATATTTGGAGATTCAATAATAGTGAATGATGCGTTAAACTTGGATGTATGATAAGCCATAGACCTAGTGCACTCTGTGTTATGCACTAGTGCTCCGCAACCAATCCATTTTAATTTAAAAAAATATAATATCATACCTGTGTTTTATCTTGGGGACTCTCCGCTCGTGTAGTATAGTACGCTCGTCTTGTAGCTGGCGTCTGCGTCGTGGCGTCCAACGTTGATACGCTCCATTCCCGCCTACTGCTCTGTTGTGGAGAGGTCGGAGGCACAGTAGTAAAATGCATTGTTCGTGAACTTAGAGTACGACGATCTGACGTGGTCGTATGTGACATGGCTCTTGAAGTCCTGTCTCTTCTCACCTCGTACACTTCTCCCGGAGTAAAACCCATAGCGCACCCCACTGATAATACCAGAAACAACATAATTGATTTCGCCATTCTTAGTGTTATTATTGGCTTCGAGAAATTGACTCTTAAATGTGATGTAAATAAGTCACTGAACTCGAATGTGATGTCTGTTACTTCATAAGCGTAATCAGATATTGCATGGGTGTGTAAAAACGTTTCTTAGTATCGCCAGTTCCTTCTTTAGGCCTAAGTTGTCTGCAATTAAAGAAAATATATGTAAAAATATGTCATAAATAACTATGTTAGCATAAGTTTTAAATGTTAATTTAATTGCATTATAAAAAATAGTCGAATTTTGAAAACAAATTTTTACTCAAAAATAGTCAATTTATATTTGAATTCTCTCACTGAAATCCGAATATTATGATTCTAATATTGTTCTACGCTGCCATGCCCCAGCAAATTAAATGGATGTTGAATTTTTAAAATATTTCTAAATTTGATTGAATCAGATATTTGTATCTTTGATAAATATTTAGAAAAATATATTGATTTCTATTTATTTTCTTCAGCAATATCTTTATATTATATATATATATATATATATATATATATATATATATATATTGCGAATTTGAAGTCCTAATACTTTCATTAATGATTTTACTGTTTTTTTAATATTCTGAAACTTTTAGAACAAGATTATTTATAAAGTTATAATTTTACAAGTTTTAAAAATTCATATGCTTATCGGACTAAAATGTATTATTTTTCCCACCATTAAAAGTATTTTAAGGTAATTATCTATCATGGAAAAAAGTTTAACTATTTTATAAAATTCCGGCTATTTAAGAAATCAGTTAAAAAGTTAATTGGAGAGTAGTATTTGCCTTCGCCAATCGTGATTGTAACTTATGAAATGTCTGGGAACCTTGGCCCTGACCTTCTCACTAAATAGGAAGTCAAAAAGAAATAACCTGGTGATTTCTCCTGTTTGGAAGTTAAGAATCCGCAAATCTTCTCTACCCACTTTTTACGCTTGAATAAATCTTATTTTCTGGATCAAATCTGTATTTTTTTTTCCTCCCACCAATAACGTTATTTTTTTTATTCTAATCCTTCAACCCATCTATTAAATATGCATATTATGTTTAAATGCAAGTGGGCGTTACTGGCAATATCTATGTTTTAAGATTAAAACACTACCAGGACCGAAATCACGGTTATTTCACAAGAATGTTTTTAATAAAAAATCACTTGATAAATCACTGCGTTCTTGTAGATCACTTATCACTTGTTTGAAATTTCACTGGAAAACTAGCTGCGCGCTGGAGAAGTGATTGATGTATGGATGCTGGCACAACAATGCGCACTGCTTTGTCGCGCGCGTACGTATCCCGCTTCGCATCGTCGCTGACGCCCTACTTTGTTACTCGCCCGCCTCTTTAATATCCAACAGCCAATAAACTAACTGTTCTCACGATTAACGGGCCAATCATTTCCTTCAAGTATTTAAATCAAAAAGGTACTTTCCACTATTATAATTTTATTTGTTTATATTTTATAAATTTTTGAGAGGCGTTGATCATAAATCAAAGAGACTCTACTTTCCATCTGCAAACAATTCTTTTTATCTGGACTAATTGTATTTCAACCACAAAAAAAAGGAGGGCGTTTGTTAACCACATATTCCTCTATAGACCTAACTAAAAAAAATGTCAGTGCTTAGGATATCACGTAAATATGAACACAGTTATTATTTGTTTGCTTAATATTTGACGTTACGCTATTATTATTATTATTATTATTATTATTATTATTATTATTATTATTATTATTATTATTACTGCAATAAGCATTCAAAGTATTCAAACAGCATACAATTTCTAATGTTGCACTATGTATATGCCTATACAACAACATAAAACACTATTGGTGATAGGAAAATCAGCTCTAACGGCTGGGGACCAGACATGGTTAGAACATTTCACCAAATCCTGGCTAAATGGTCATATGGCTGTGAGGATAGTAACCGATTGGCAGGCTACGGGCCTCATAGAACTTTCGCGCCATGGGTTTTAGTTTTGTTACGAACTAGGAGAGCAAGGGACTTAATGAAGTGGAAAGAAGCAATTTTTGTGGATTTAATTTAAAGAGAACAAGTGGCGAATAACAAATGTGAATTAATAGGTGCGATCGGTAAGAAATTATTTTCAATTCCTTACGTAAGAAACCTTACGGGAACTGTCTCATCGTATACCCAACTTGAGGTAATAGTTCCTTGTATAGTAGAAACTATTTTAACTTATTTCACAATCAGATATACCCAGTGGACAGAGTTTATCAAATTTTATAGAGCTTTTAAAATACAATTAATCGGTGGATAGTTCGAGGCAAACATTAAACTTTTCATAGCTCATTCACAGTTCGGTAACTTTTTGAATTACCATTTTCTGATAGAGGCCTTGGGTCGATTAAAGTAGGCTATATATTGTACGGAAGTAGGCCTATTTGCAGATCACCATAACCTTGTAATTTTATATTATCTCTTGATAGTATAGAACTGTAGACCATAAATGTCATTTTAATATGAGCATCAAGTAAAATATTGAAGCGTTAAATATGTAGGTCTCTCAGCATGCTTGTAAAACTGACCATTTTGATCAGTATTAAATATGTAGTTATATTATTATTAATTTTACTTATGCTGTATTGTAATTATATCAGTTTAACCACCATAAGAAGTATGCGTATTTGTAGGTTATATTTTTGGTTTATTAGTTGAATAATATATCAAAATCTTTGTCAGACATGCTTAAAATAAATAATGTGATAAGGTTACGAGAAAAGAAGAAACATGTGAATTAATGCATTTATTAATTTATGATAAACGCGCATAAATTATTTTAAATTCGTGAAGAACACATGGATAACGTTTGTTTTATGCATCTTAGCTCCATATATAATAAACCAACGTATAATTTGAAATTGTTGGACATGAGTTTTAACTCTTGAATACCATAGAATAATTTTTTATTGTCATAGTGAAATGCATTTTACCAGATGTTTCAACTTTAAATATAAATCATAACAATTCTAATCTAAGTAGAATTCTTCCGGGTTAGCACATTTCAAGTAATGAAGTGGACTAAGGATATAACATTTTAATCAGTGGAAATCGTATCTTATAGCGTTTATAAGAGTAGTTGATTCATGAATCATGATAATTTTTTTTCTGAAATTTTCCACATAACACTTATTGTGTATTTACATTTGAAAGTTTGCGTGTTCTTTTAATGATACCGTCATATGGGGTTTGCGGGAATCCGTAGTATAGTGGATGGAACTAAGTTGATATTTTAAATCATCTTACCGGTACAATCTGTTTAACATAATTTATACATTTTAATATACTATGCTCGAAAGTACCTGATAGTCTGTTTATATTAACTAATGTGTTGACGCTAGCGCATATTACGTAACTGTTAATGTGGAATTAGATATATAATTTTTATTTATGCAAATTATATATATATATATATATATATATATATATATATAGGGTGAATTTTAATTACATCGACAAACTGCAGGGGCCGATTCCTGACTGGAAATTGAGGAAAAAATGTCCATAAATGCATCGTTGCCACGGTAGATGGCACTGACGAATGGCATTATTCTTTCGGCCCTGATGCATGGCCTGCTAGATCACCGGACTTAAACCCCGTGGATTTTTACCTCTGGGGGCATCTGAAAAGCTTTGTATATGCTGAACCAGCTCCTGATGTGCATATCCTTCAACAGCGTGTCCACGTTGCCTGTGACGCTAATCGGAAGACCTGAACATGCGAAAGAGTGAGACAATCCATGATTAGTCTGTGAACGCGTGCATTGTATCCCATGGAGGCCACTTTGAACATCTGTTGTGACGTGGATGAGATTATGCTATGTAATGTATGCTGGGACAATTTGTTGCACTCACATCGTTCATTTTTTCCTTCATTTCCAATCAGGAATCAGTCCTTGAAGTTTGTCGGTGTAATTACCGTTCATCCTGTGTGTGTGTGTGTGTGTGTATATATATATATATATATATATATATATATAATAAGTTTTATGTGATTTTCATATTTATTAAGATACAAATTCGTTACAGCTGTTTCAGTACTTTGTACTTTCTTCAGACGAATTCTAACATGATTAGGCCTATTACAAATTTATTTATCATGATAAAATTCATCTGAATATCACATAAAGCTATAAGTTTTATTTATATTTATAAAATGGATTTTCATCTAGTAAACGCCAAATCAATTGATTATATAGGCGTATATATATATAGGCCTATATATATATATATATATATATATATATATATATATATATTATTTTGCTTACTTGTTATAGTCATCTACTAGGTGGCAGTGGAGACCGAGTTCTCGCGACATCTAGTAATAATGGAGAATATATATATATATATATATATATATATATATAAATAAGAAAGATAAATGTTTGAATTGGATTTGCCTGGTGGTGTAATGGATAGCATGCTGGGGTACCAACCCAGAGGTCCGGGTTCAAATCCCGTTCAGGCATTTATTTTTCTAATCATGGCATATTGAGCTTGCATTGCTCGATGTCAAACATTTAATTATAACATCGATAAAGCGTCACTGCTATAATGTAAAAATATTATCTTTAATTTGCTTACTTGCTATAGTCAGCTGGCAGTGAAGACCGAGTTCTCGCGACATCTAGTAATAATGGAGAGTATAATAAATAAATATATATATATGTGTGTGTGTGTGTGTGGTGTGTGTGTGTGTGTGTGTGTGTGTGTGTGTGTGTGTGTGATGGTGTGATGGATAGCACGCTGGAGAACCAGAGGTCCGGGTTCAAATCCCGTTTAGGCATTTATTTTTCTTATGTCATATATATATATATATATAAAGATCTGCAATAAGTTCTCAATGCTGAGAAACATACGATGTCTCTTAAGAAAACGTTAACCGTGTTGTATGAACTCTGGTTCGATTCACGTAGCGGTCTGAATTTTTAAACTGGCCTAAACTTTCTGGCGGCACTATACCCTTTGGTTCAACTTATCATCTGAGGGAAATTAGTTACAGACGCATGTACTGGGAGTAAAGGCGGCTGTCACGCAGGACTGACATGTCGCACTGATGGTCTCCAGAGAAACGAACCTTTAACCTTCTACCACCCTAAGGGATTCCTAAGACCTGTAGTGTGTTCACGTTTTACGCCGAAAGTGTGTTATAATTGGAGAAAATATTCGGCAGTGAATTTGAACTTGCAACATTATTTATTGTCATAAATCGTGTAACGGTGGTACAAATAATTAATTGGTTTTCGCGGTAACCAATCCTTTAGGAGTTTGTGACCGATTTTATATTGTTTATATCAATGGGATTCAATACTAATAAAATTCATTGTTTAAAACCGTTGAGGTGAATAGTCATAAAATAAAATAAAGTTAAAATGTACCTTCTTAGGTCAGAGGCGTCGTCCTCAACTTATAAAATGTTAATGCTTATTTGTGTGAAGGCCTTTCAGAATCTCCATTCCATCTTCCGCAGGTCTTTGTTCATGACAACACCGAGAACGTCAAGTAATGTAGCGAATAAAGACCTGCTGAAGATGAAATGGAGATTCTGAAAGGCCTTCACACAAATAAGCATACATATTTTATAAGTTGAGGACGACGCCTCTGATCTAAGAAGGTACATTTTAACTTTATTTTATTTTATCAATGGGATTACAAAAAAAAAAAAAAAAGAAAAAAAAAAGAAAAGAAAAGCGGTGTGTGTGTGTGTGTGTGTGTGTGTGTGTGTGTCATTGATGCGTGAAACTCACTGGATTTAACTTTTGTTTGCAAAGCGTTTCTTACGTAATCCAATTCTTACATTAAGTGTACGAGGTCTAAGATCGAAAAAAGAAATAGGCAGTGTGCATCAAGACCTGCAAATTATGCTTGCTTATTTCATTGGCATCACGACGACCACATTGATTAATTATTTCTACACTAGTGCACTCATAATCTGTCAACTGTTGACATTAAAATATTCAGGTAACCCATTTTCAATGTTTATAACGGTTTCAACATATTTTTTTTAGAGATAAGGACCTTATTTCACTGACTTATGAATAAATCCTCTATACCTTAAAACATGATGTAGCAATTTAAGAATATTACAAATATTTTTAATGAAATATTATATTGCTTTTATTTAATTTTTCAGGTAAGTGAATGCTTTTTTTGCTGATTTAACCTTGGACAGTCCCATAAAACGTAAGTAAATATAAATAAGAATAAGAATAAATTTGATTTACAAATAAGTTTTATATACAGTATTGACACCCGAATGAGCAAGTGCTCGTGCTCGGGTGCAGTTCAGTTACACGAATAATACAAAAAATAGAATATATACATTTAAAGTTAGGGGCCAGTTTTATTTTTACATAAATTATGACACATACAAATAAAAAGAATAATGTATTGGGGAATAAGACTTATTCTAACAAAATAATTAATGGAATGGAGAAAGATATGCATACAATAATATAAATCATATAATGTAATGGATTATAACCAATAATACAGAAGAAAATAATTAGTTATATATTGATTTATAATAACATAAGCAAAAATAGATTCTTTATATTTATTTTTTAAAATATTCAAATGATTAATTTCACGTTCACCTTAATAATTTTAAAAAGAATTTGATATGTTAATTGCTGTTTTAGAAAAGACTACCGTGTGTTTAATTTAATAGTGGTTTTGGATTGGATCTAATTAATTAATTATTATAATTTGGGTCTTAGATATCTACTATGTTTAGATTCAGAAGTTGTATAAAAAATTTGGAAAATGTAGCAAAGAAGTAGTATTTTGTCTGTCTTGGTATTGTAAAAATTGCACGATTGTGGCGTCTTTTAAATTCGTTTTTATTTTTATGAAAATAAGTAAGCAATGTATGCGTTGAATATATGTTGAAGGTATTTGGCACGTTGAATGCTGAAGATAAATTAAATTTGTAGGGTAATCTAAAGGTTTCTGCAAGCAGATTTTTATGATTCGTTTTTGTAGTAATGTTAAGGGAGAAAGAATAGAATTTGCGATTCCACTCCAACCCAATATTCCGTATTGGATTACCGATTGAACCAGAGCTAAGTAAACAGTTCGCAGTACATACATTGGTAAATATGATCGAAGGATGATAAATTTGTGAATAGTTTTACGTAGTTTGTTACACAGCAAGGAAACGTGTTTGTCGTATCTTAAATATTGGTCTATTGTAACACCTAGATATTTCACTTGTGTTGATATTCTCAAGGATGGACATGTGTAATATGCGTTATTACAATTGTGTATTATAATATCGTGACTGGGGTTTGAATGAAATTCATATATACCGCGCGATGTTAAAGAAAAAGGAATTAATGTAATTTTTGAGATATTCAAAGAAAGTAAACTTTTATTTGTGAGTGCAGCATTAAAAAATCTATTCACTACTTTAATTATCAAAATTGACGTAAATCTACTAATTAATTATCTGGGATACAATGTGTCATATAGAAAAAGTGAAGAAATTGATAACAAAACTAATATAATTATATGTGTGGCACCATAAAACCAAGTCTCAAAGGAACTAGAAAGCAAAACTTTTAAAATTGTATAAAACAATGGCGATTCCAACACAGTTATATGGATCGGAGCATGGGTCATAATCAAAAACCAGGAACGAAAAATAGAAACGTCAGAAATTAGGTTTCTGAGGAATGTGGATGGCTATACAATAATAGATCGAAAACGAAATGAAAGCATATGAAGGGGACTAAATATATTCAAATTATTAGATAGAATTGCACAATACAGAGATGAATGGATTGATCGCATAAATAGAAAGGATAACAATAGAATTTCGAAGCATATACTTCACCACAAGCCAATAGGACGAAGAAATATGGGAAGACCCAGTAAAAGATGTAAAGACCGATTCTAGTACGAGATCGGAACAAGAACTTAAAGTCTAATCCTTGATGCTGATTGATAGGCCTATAGGTCTACTAGTTGTACGGTTTTATGTTCCATTGTGTTGTCCTAGTATGAAAAATTAGATGGAATGTAGGAAATTCAAGTCTCGCTTTCTGGCTAAAGTAAAATATTTATATTGTGCATTTCTTGCATGTTCCAATTTTAATTTTCATATTTCAGTTTCATTTTACAGTGTAATTTGTGAGCTGTAAGCCTTTGAATTGAGTATGCTACCCCGTCAACGAAAAATCAAAATTTTCCCTTGCAATAAAAAATAGCGTTTACTATTTTCTTTTATTTGAATAGAGATGTTCCAAAGTTTGCGTACATTTGTTATTGAAGTCTAAAGTATTACCGTATATAAAATACACATGAATGCAAAGAAGACCTATTCCATTGCCAACATAAATTAAGAAATAGCCTAGTTTTAATCTCAACCTTTGGAAAATAACTAAGATTAACAAATTGAATGGAATACACAAAATAACAGAAATAAGGTCACAATAAAGTATTGGTAATTTTAGCCTTGTTATAATTTGCAGAATTACCATAGCTTAGCCGAGAAGGTTTCCGTTTTTAGCCCCCGGGAATTCACCTTCATCCTTCTACAAATAATAGGATTTTCTGCAACGTAGTAGAAACTAGAGCATATCGCAGAATTTAGTGAAGTTCCTTCTCGACTTCAGAATTCCTTCAAGGCAATTTACCCTCCCTTTCAGGCGGGCTTGGGATCGTCCATGGCGGAATTGTCCAAGGATAGAATATTGTATATTTAGGGAAATATAAAAGGGATGTAAACCAATGAAATCTTGCCATTTACATCTTCGAAACTTTTAACGCATTTTATATCACTTTTATCCTCACACCAATAACTTTTTAAACAAAGCAACGAATATTATCTAAATATGTTATTCAATCTCTACTGTTATTAATCATTTCTGTGATATTGACTGATAATAATAGACATAATTTATCCATGTATTCATTAAAAAGAAAATTGCCCCGAGAAAAAGAAAACGGGGAAAGCCACAAAAAAAAATTTGAAAACTTAATTTTAATGTTTGAACAATCCTTCTTCTTCTCCCTCTCCCTCTCTCTCTCTCTCTATCTATCTATCTATCTATCTATCTATCTATCTCTATATCTATCTCTCTATCTCTACCTCTCTCTATCTATCTCTATCTCTCTATCTCTATCTCTCTATCTCCGTCTCTCTCTATCTCCGTCTCTCTCTCTCTCTCTCCGTCTCTCTCTCTCTCCGTCTCTCTCTCTCTCTCTCTCTCCGTCTCTCTCTCTCTCTCTCTCTCTCTCTCTCCGTCTCTCTCTCTCTTTCTCTCTCTCTATCTATCTATCTCTCTCTCTCTCTATCTCCCTCTCTATCTCTATCTCTCTCTCTCTGTCTCTCTCTCACCGTCTCTCTCTCTCTCTCTTTCTCTCTTTTTCTCTCTTCTACTTAGCAAGACTTGACTTTTTTCAATGGGACATTCCAATACTTTTCTAATGTGTATATGTGAATTGAAAGGTTAAAAAATTTGCAACAGATACCAGAGTTCTCTATTTTTTTAATATATTTAAATTATATATTCACATTTTTCACAATATTGTGGCATTCCTTGTTTTTCCATTTTTGTTCAAATGTTATATTGTATGATCGTTAGGCGACCTTTATTTCAGTGCAACAAGTTTTTATTATATTCAATGCAATAAATTAGCATTTTAACCTTTAACTGGGTAATGCAACTTATAGATATATTACATTGATTTAATTTATCCAATCTTTTAATAATACAGTGGAAAAATGAATCAGTATAAATTGTTTGTGTCAAATTGTACAGTAAGCAATATTAACTTACGGTTAGGCATGATTTTTTTATTGCAGTCCGACATATTTAAATATGTTAACTAACTAACTCCCTAGTACTATCGAACCCGTAGGTTTATGGCCACGCGGACATAAGCTCACCACACATCTCTATCCTGAGCTAATGTTTTCCAAACATCCCCTGTATAATCTAACTTCCCTCAAATCATGGTTAATGTTATTCTTCCACCTCACTCTTGATCTACCAACTGAGCGTTTTCCCTCGGGTTTTCCTACAAGATGATTCCATGTCCATCTTACATTCTCTATTCGTGCCATATGTCCTACCAATCGAAATCTATGAGATTTAACTGTTCTTATATTTCCTATAAAGATCGTGTAGCTCACTGTTATGTAATTTTCTCCATTCGCCTGTCTATTCATCTCTCTTTGGTCCAAAAATTTTCCTAAGAACTTTGTTCTCAAATACTCGTAATCTATTCTCCTCCCTTAAAGTAAGAGTCCATTTTTCGCATCCATATAATGAAATGAAGAGAATAAAATTTAAATGAACTGGCATGTGAAATTGAGTTTGACCAATTTAAGGATTAACAGATGAAATATCGTTGACTGTGCACGAAGTCAATATTTACAGATAAATTATATTGTTTGTTTGGATTTCAGTTTTAAATATTGAATTGTGTTAAATTCCAGTCTTAGTTGAAGTTTTATTTTCTAGGTCATTTGTTTAATTATAATATTTATAACTTATTTTATAAATTACTGTAAACCATCTCAGACTATCTAGTGACTGGATGGCTTGACAATTAGACCTATGATTTAATATCCATTAACTTCCTTTAAGGGGATTAGTAGGCCTACCCATGAGGGAATAATATTTCAAATATGATACCTGTTACTATTCTTGTTAGTGGTAATTCCATAGCTTTAGTATATTTAATCATTGAAGTTTTATCTCCATTCGTTCATTTAACTTTCCGACCTCATTCACGATTTTGTTCGTTATAAATTATAATTGCAATCACTTTCATCGTGCTAAAACTGAGTGCGACTTGACCTTTCACATCGTGTTTTACCTCATTATTTATTACACTATTTCATTTCTCTGTTATTTTCATCACATCCTCCTGTCACAGTACGTATATCAACTTGCATTCCTCACAGGTGAACTGATCAGCTATCTCACTAGTCCTCGAGCAATACTTTATATTTTACTAGAGATTTAAGTAATTCATGACTTCACATGTCATTATGAAAATGAAAATGTGTGATACTTCTTAGATAATTTCGAATAACTTATAAAATACATCTGATATAAATTGGATATTTCCCTCAGAATTATTTTATTTGACTTTTTGATTTTCGTAAGTCATTTGCAAAATATATTGATGCATAAAATGTATAAGAGTAAGCAAATGTGGAATTTTAACGAGACTATAATAAGATTATTATTAATTATTTCGCATCCATCGTAAATGTGTGTGTATATGTATATGTGTGTGTGCGTAGAGAGAGAAAGAGAGAGAGAGAGAGAGAAAAGAAAGAGAGAGGCTGGCAGATATTTTGTATGGATTTAAGATATGTATACGTTTATGTCGTGTGCATTATTTAATGTAATTTGCGTGTCTAAAAGCAGTTTTGGATGCTGGAGCTATTGAGGAGTTTGATTCTGAAATCTTCGTTAAAATTGCATAGTTAGTCATAGTGACAAATGGACTGGTTGCATTTTAACAGTGATCTTACCAATCCGGAATTTATTACAGAAATTAAAATCTGTGTGAAAACAATTTTTGGATATATACCCTTTTGTAACTAAACTGGGCACTTTATAACAGCTTTAAGTAAAAATGAATGATGATCGATGATGTGACTAGATTGATTCCTCACTACTTTTTTACTCTAAAGACATAAATATTGCATTATGTTTCATTCATTATATCAAATTTATCAAATATTTATATTGCATCCCTTAAATACTTATTTGGACATTTTTATTTTTTTTTATTTCATTCCAAGACGCTTAAGTAAGTCTTAGGCCATGTTTTATGCTGAATTTTTTGGTGTTTTTCTTGTTTGATTGATATGTTAAAATTGTATTGTCTTATAATTGGATTTTTGTAGATTTAATTTTTTATCATACTATTTCAATTTGTCGCAGAAACAGTTTAATGATAGTAGCTAATCGAATATGAAATACACCATTTTTTATATCTATTATAGATCACTGAATGTAAGTTTTCATGAAATATGGGAATTTATAGGTTAATTAAATTATTAATGCTAAACATACTTCAGTCGTTATTTTTACTGACGACTGAGGAATACCAAGAATATGCTCCAATTTTGATTGGACTGTTCCGGAATTTGAACCTGGGACCTATGAAACAGGAGTCTCATATGGTACAGTTTAGTAGATTCCTTCAGTGATTTAATGTTTAGCCAATTACCTTACAAATGATAAAAAAATAAATATCTAGTTAAAATGAATGAAAACAAATTAGGTCTGCTTCATTAAATATAGTACATTTAAATTGAAGAAAGTGCTTTCATTTAGAAATCATGGATTTATGTACTAATAGTATGTACTGGACCTTTCTAAATGCTTCATAATTATTTATGTAGAGTTTCCTGTCACGTTCATCATATCAAAGTATGTGTAGATAACAGGTCTAGTGGTGCAGGCTGCGTGTACTTTTGATGACTTCATTTCAGACTTAGGAATGTTCGAGTGATTAATAAGTGGTTTCCACGCAAATAGGAGAATGGCCTTAGTTTAAAAAAAAACACCTGGTACTTAACTATTGCAAATGTAAGCAGTAAAAAGAAAGTGTTAACATTTTTGAGTATCAGTATTTTATTTCACATAGAAGCATTCCATCCATCCACGCGAATCGTAGTCGATGTTGTGGTGCAGTGATGCTCAACCCTATTACATTCGAATATCCCCTGGTTGTCCACCGCTATGGTCTCGAGGTAGCATGCTGCCTTGTTCGATTCCCGGTCGGGACAGGCTCCTGGGTGAGGTTTTTTAGGGGTTTTTCCTCACCCGTAAGACAAATGTCAGTAAGCTTAAGGCCCAACGGTCCCCGAAAATCATCCGGCCGTCATCATCATCCTTCCGGTGTGGAAAGCTACGGGAAGCTACCATACCTATAATTCCCTAGTAAAGCTGCAAAGCATAGCATGAAAATGCTATGATTGCAGTGAAAGACCTGCCCTCGGGCAGAATTACTATGTACGGATGGAGCCCCTGGTTGTCCAATTTCTGTACAATTTCTTCTCCTTCTCTGTTTTTTTTCTCTACTTCATATTTTATTTTAAATATTTATATTGGCTTCCTTCTCATCTTCTCAGTGATTGCTTATTTGTACTTTTATCTGATCATAAATTTTATAGTACAATATGTAACAGTGATAATATTGATAACTAAGATTGTTTTTAATCATAACAGTTTACCGGATTTAGTTTTATTCGGATACTAACTAATACCCTACGTGCGCTGCTACACCTTAATAAATTATGTGTTTTTGCATTTAGTTGAATAAATAAAAGGAAAAATAAATATAAATTTATATCGTTTTTATTTTTAGATACCCCGTGCTGATTACCCGGCGTTGCCCGGGAATCTACGCATCCCGACGTACTTGGCATATATGAGCTGAAAGACTAAATTTTTATTTTGAGTTATCTATAAAAGAATACCCGCCGTGCGCTGCTATGCTTGCCCGGGAAATCTACTTATCCCGATCTTCTTGGCATCATTGAAAGACAAAAATGGTTGAGTTATCCTTAAAAGATAAACATATGCTGTCGGGGACTTTTCTGTAGAGTTTTTTTTTTTTTGAGGTATTCAATTCTGTGTACAATAATGTTGTGTATTTTTGTTTAGGCAGCATAAGCCATTTAAGTTTACAAAAAGCCGTATTTTTCACGTTTTTTCACTACAGAAGGTGATTTTTAAGGGTGAAGGGCTTGAGCATTAAAACTCTCTTATAACCTATAACCTTCCCGGGAAAATCCTGAACATTTTGCAAAAGCCCCATTGCAATCCGATGAATGGTATAGCAGCACATGCTTGCCCGGGAATCTACTTATCCCATCTTCTTGGCATCAATGAAAGACAAAAATGGCTATTGTGTGTTATCTGTAAAAGATAAACATATGCTCTCGCGGACTTTTTTGTAGAGTTTTTTTGAGATATTAAATTATGTGTACATTAATAGTGTATTTGTTATGGCTTAGGCAGCATAAGCCATTTAAAGGTGAAAAAAGGGACGTTTTTCACTACAAACGGAGTTCTTTAAGGGTGTAGGAGTTGAGTATCTAAACTCTCTTATAGTCTATGTTCATCCTGGGAATCTCCTGAACATTTGCAAAAAACCCCATCACAATCGGATCAACGGTATGGCCGCGCATACAGTACGAACAAACATACATACAAACAAACATTCATTTTTATATATTAGATTATATTCATCTAGGCTCATCTGAAAATAATACAGTGTAAAAAAATCGTTAATGTGGACATTGGACAAACTTTAAATAAAAAATCGTGCAAGCGTATCTTATTTATAAAATTTGTAATTGCCTCAAATCAGTGAGTGAGTAGAGCCTCTACGTTGATAGTCTACCACACATAATATGTATTATGCTAAATTTGGCAAAGATCCCGAGACCCAGATTTTCTGTGATTTTCCCAAGTACAACGGCAAAAATGCTAGAATAATCTCAAAAAAAAAAAACTGCCACAATGGCAACATTTTAAGAAAAGAGCGGCATACATTGAAAAAGGGCTTGTGAATAGTTAAAGCCAAAATGGGAGAAAAATCATTTCAGGTATGGTTAAGCAATTTGCAGATTCGTTTTCTACCAGATTTCAGGTCATTATCAAAGCGGACTCTCTCCATACAAAATATTGAATGTACATGCTTTCCTTTTTACTTTAGAAAACTGTACATAAACTTTTTTCTTTCAGTGAATGAAAATCTCCTTATTTATTTATTGTTTTAATTTATATTCATGACTTACAATTATATTGATAACACTTGAGAATTGTGCACTTCAAATATTTGAAAATTATTGTTTATCATTCAATAGGTCTACTATTAAAAATAACGTAGTGTACGAATATATATATATATATATATATATATATATATATATGGCATGATAAGAAAAATAAATGCCTGGACGGGATTCGAACCCCGAACTCTGAGTCTGTACCTATATATATATATATATATATATTTTACGGGAAAGCCATGTTGCTCAAATATTACTTTACTACTATATTTATTTCCATAAGAGTAATCTTATGTAAGTTGATTAAACGCTCCTCTGCATCATTAGTGGCCCTAAACATTCAATAAAATACAGTAGACCATTCTGATCTTCAGTTCGTATAAATTATTTTTTTAGCTTACTTATTTTTCTCTTTCCTTAGTGGATAAATAATTATATTCTGCTGATTGCTGTGCGTTTAATTCTTCCTTTTTCAAAGCTCTACTACTTAAATTGTTTGTGATAATCCTCCTTTGTTGATTTTAATAATTCGTCATTGATGGCTCGCTACCTAACCAATTCATATTGTATTTTTCTTTCCAAAAAAGTGTTTTTCCCCCCTGAGTATTTGCCTTCTTTACTGAATAATTACAGCGTTAAATTTCTATTATTATTCAACATATCAAAGCAAATACACCATATTACTTTTACGGTATTTTCGTATATGAGAAAAAGTAAATGGCCAGCTATATGCAAAGTTTTCGCACAAGTCAAAAGTTATTCCCTATTTTTTGAAAATATGAATGTTGAAATCGCTGAGAGAGAAAATTCGCAGCTCTGTTATTAGAGAAGAACGTGAAATTGAACCTATAAACCTCTGGATAAATAATAAAAGACTAAATTGGAACGATCACGTAGATAGAATGGAGAACAATAGACTAGTGAAGAAAGTACGTGACGACACCTCAGCAGAAAAGGCCTTTAGGAAGACCACAACTACGATGGAAGGACGTCACCATTACCCCGGACTTGTAGTGAATGAACACGCAACAAGCTGCCAGCTTTCATTCGTGGAGGAAGAAGAAGATGATGATGATGAATATTGAAACAAAACGAGATGGCTCAGTCGGCAGCGTTTGAGATCATCTCAGTATTATGGAAGTTTAAGTTTTAAATCTGGGGGCAGGACAAGCTGACTGGATTTTTCATGGGTTTTCCTGTCACCAAATTCAATGAGAATATTTTGAGAATCAACTCTTTATAATATGCTTTTATTAAATATATGGAAGGATTTTTTCAGTGAACTTCTACTAAAAACATATTATGTTACTATTCACAACGATAATAATAATCAGTAATAAAACAAAATGACATTTATATGCAGACCTCGAATTGAGATTGAAGTAAACACAAAGGAGAAATAATATTTAATTTACTGCTAATTATTAGTGAATATTTATTCCTATTGTATGAAATTAGTGCATCGTAATGATTTGATCGCTAGAGTCCTTTCTACTCCTTCGACTCAGGTTTATTCCCGGCGGGATAAGAATTTTAAATATCCTCCTTGGATCTGGATCTGTACTCATTGTCTTGTACTGTTGTCCTCAGAAATGGCGTTGCATATGCTTACCACGGTTCCATATTTCCAGCCACTGTGTATCTGTCTAATGTGTGGCTTAGAGTTCCTACAGGTGAGGAGACTATAATATTGGTTTGTAAGGCCCTTGGGGGTTAAGTTGTATGGAGCATTTAAGAATGACATTGCCATAATATAGAATAAACTCGGAAAATATGGGCAAAAAGAACGTTTAAATATAATAACAGCTTACCAAAACAATGTGAATGGATGGGGGTTAAATCTTACAAAAGGAGGGTGATTAAAAATAATGAAAAATATAGTGTTTGTTTGTGTGTGTTTAATTAGGCTATTTTTTGAAAGTAATCAATTTATATTAACTGTAGGCTTATGTTCCCATGTCACCCATTGCCCTTTTTGTTACTTTGAATTTCTCAGTAAGCAGATATGCCATTAAAGTGCTCTATTTTCAACTAACGCACTTCTTCGGGAGACCGTGCTACATAATAATAATAATAATAATAATAATAATAATAATAATATTTGACGTAACATCCCGGGTCAAGTCACAGCCTCCCTAAGAACTCTCCTCCAGACCTCTCTATTCCTAGCGATTGTCCACCAATTTTGAATGTTAAGTCTTTGGATATCTTGAAAAACAGCATCCACCCACCATAGGCAGGTAAAATAAATAAACCATTGAATAAGCAATGTTCACTTGTATTGTGTACAGGGAGGAGTGAATGATGAAGTGGAAAGAAGTGTTTGGATAATGTAAATGTGTTTGTGTGAGAGATGATAAGGAAGAGAAGGGAAATGGTGAAACCTGATGATGAAATATAGTCTACTTCTTTCGAAAAACACGGGGGGGGGGGCAGGCTTAACATCCGCATTCGATGGACATATCACTATCAACAATATCCAAATAAATTGTATGTATTGCGTAAGAATTTGGAATTTAATCCAAGTATTTAGCACACGCTCTAGCTATTAAATATTATACTCGTCCATCCCTTCTAACCCCGAGATTGAAACTTAAAAATTAATATCTCCAACCCCGCGAGAATCGAGACCGAACCCCCTACTTCCTGATCTAACGCGGCGAATCTGTTAACTAATGTTATCTAAATTATTTGGTTTTAACCTAATTATTTTCATTAACATAAGAGAACAAATTTTCGTAGTTAGCGGTGTCTGGAAAACGGAATTATGATTTGAAGAAATAACGTTTTCAGTTTGTTACACGATATGTGTATTGCTGGTTGTAGTCTTGAAACATTCATTTTGAACGTTTACACATTTTCCACCCATTGTTCGTACCGTTAATGGGAGTTACATTCCAACAGAATCGACTATTGCAATTGACAATTGAAACAGTTGCTACTTTTAGAATTGCTGTAGATTGAGTGTTTTTGTTTCGGTTAATGTGTTCTCGCGGAAGCAGATAGCTGCAAGTCACTATCTCCTATATATAGCCACACAAATAATAACCCTAACTGTATGCTATTTATTCTGGATTATCCATACAGTAGAACGATTCTAGTTGTATTACAGTTATCGGAATCAAATCACTGAGTAAACATGCTTTCATATTCAACATTCATATGCCGTAAAGTCGTGATTCGTGTTCATCTTCCAGCAATATCATACAGCAATAAATTTGTATTCGTCCAACAAAGTTAACTAACGTCCTTCTCACGAAAGTAGTGATGAGTTGTCTAGTTCTGAATACCAAATGGAAATTTACCAGATTTTATCAGTACAATCCGTTAATTATATTTTGAATTATACCAGGCACTGGCCAAATATTGTAACATAAAATGGAATCAGTTCAGAGTAAAATAAACATTTTATATTTTCCAGAATTTACTGATTTTCTCTCTGTATTTAGAGACCTCATATTTGCCCAAATATCATTACAGCGTTCCGGGATTCGGCTCCAGCATATATAATGAAATTTTTCGTGAGTATAGTGTTTGGAGTGGGATCAAGGGTAATGATATTTAAATTAGAGTAAAATAATTGAATTACTCTAAGTACTTGCTTTTCTGTCATCTCTTAGTTATTGACAGCAACCACTTCAATCTGCCTTAACTCTTTGGATAATCATGCGGTAGGGGGAAAATGCATACGCCATGTACAGGAAGTTTCGGACTAATTAAATTTATTAATAATAATAAAACAGCTAAAGATGTCATTTTTTTTCATTGCAATTAAAAAAGTTCTGTTCATAAATTATCACTTTAACATGGGACCTTTTATTTGCTGGTAGGATGTCTAAACGGTAGTTGAAGTTCTCTTCATGTATTGCGTACGCTTATCACATCGGGAGTGATAACAGCACTGCATCTCTGATCCTTCACTTTGGTTCTTAAATGTTTATCATAAGTAATGCCACGAGTGATTTCCAAATTATCGATAAATTCACGACTCACGAAGTGAGGAGTGAATTTATCTAGAGAATTTGGAAATCAAGAGTGGCATTTGTTAGGACTATTTAACGAATAAAATTAATCTGTTTACTCACAAATCATTATTTAACTATAGTTATTTTAAAATATTTATATATTTAATGTAAACGGCGATGTTTGAAAACAAATGAGAAACGATTGGTACGCTTCATCTGCTTATTTTGTTTATCACTGCAACCAGATCATACTATTTATTGCCAAAGGAACGCAATATTGTAAGAATGCTCTCTAGTGGAGAGAAAATGAAACACATCAAACTGTATATTAATTCATTTTTGATGTCGTATGATGTAAATATGACATTTATATTTTTCTGGATTATTACCTGGGAAAAAATACATTTAAGAAAGTGCAAACATTGGTCTCTCTTTTTTTTTTTGATGATATAATAAATTGTTACAAATGTTTTTATATTAACTCCTGCAAGCACTATGTGTTGACATCTATGCACTATATATACAATCTGGTAGCCGTATTTCTTACAGGATCAGTCACTGCAAAATAATGGTCAGACTTGTTCAGAATATTAAAAAGGAGGAGCTTTCTTTAATATGGTAAATTTAATACTGATAAATATTTCGTGAAACACGACTCTGATTGGTTGTAAAACAGAAATCATTGAAACGTGATTGGTCATTGACTCCCATTTGGGGCATGAGTTAAATAGTCTGTATGATG
The DNA here is from genome assembly GCA_030220185.1 of Diploptera punctata. Classification (NCBI taxonomy): domain Eukaryota; kingdom Metazoa; phylum Arthropoda; class Insecta; order Blattodea; family Blaberidae; genus Diploptera; species Diploptera punctata. The sequence goes on along the minus strand of JASPKZ010002722.1, from coordinate 1,744,763 downwards.
TGCGTTCCTTTATCGTTGTATTGTTCCATGTGGAGTTTTGTTAAGGATAAGGAAATAAAGGATCAGTGAAGCAGTCTCTCTCCTGATTATACGGAATACAGAGAGAGAAATAAATTGAATACAGCCAAGACATCCTATAACTACTAACACTGAGTAAATATGACGAATATAGCTATTTTTATAGAGTTTATATAGATAGCACATGCTACGGGCATCACTAGGCCCTACAATGTTCTCTGATTTTATTTGAATTTCACCAAATTATTGATCTACCCTCAAGATCACTAAACATTGTTTTTATTGGTCATATAATATTTAGTGTTTTAATATTAATATAAATTCTCCAGATTAGGAACCTACTTCCGCCGGCATACATTTAGTCTTGTAGCAGAAATACGCCATTTTATAACCATTAAACAAACTTACAAACAGCATTCCATTATACCAGCTAATTGATTCAGGCAGTAGCATTTATGGACATTACATAACAGTGTGCTACATGGTCATTATAGGAAACCAGATATAATAAGAACAGTTAAGTATCGTAGACTGCGATGGGCGGGACATATGCCACGAATGGAGAATGAAAGAGGTGCTTGAAAGCTTCTTGTAGGAAAACCAGAGGGAAAACGCCCATTTGGTAGACCAAAAATGAGGTGGGAGAATAACATTAACCATGATTTGAGGGAAGTAGATTATACAGGGGATGATTGGAAAATATTAGCACAGGATAGGGATGTGTGGAGAGCTTATGTCCGCGCGACCATGATCCTACGGGTTTAATAGTGCCAGTGAGTTAGTTTAGTTAGTAACATTTATGGACGCTCATTGGAATTTCCCGGTGACCGACCAGCCTGATTGGTTTTACCCTGCATTTCCTTGACTGTGCGCTAGAATAAAAATAATACAGTTCACTACACCCGACCTTTTATTCTTGATGAATTATGAACGTGTGGTAAAGTGTATATAAACAAGAATGGAATTATAGATTCCAGTATAGAAAATTCCTCTTTAAGCAAAGGTGGTCTGATATGTATATCTAGGATGAAATAGGATATCTCATATGAAGAAGAAAAGGACGTAAATGCAAAAATATCAAATTTTTAAAGGATTGTAAGGTTAATAAATTCTATCTTTAAGCCACAGTTAGTCCAAATACATTCAAGACTAACAGTGTATAAACACTGGCTCTTCCAACTCTTTTGTATGGTAGCGAAGTATGGACATTGAAACAGAATGATTACAGAGATCTGGATCTGCTGAAATGAGATACCTTCGGAGGACGCAGGATACTAGATCACAAAAAAAAAATGAAGACAACTTAGAAGAATTACACATGGAACATTTACAAAACAATTTTTTTGTTTATAAGTCAAAATGGATGCAACCTGTCCATCGAATGATAGATCACAGAATACCTAACCAAATGTTAAGCTGTCATCCTGCAGGAAGAAGACCAGGACGTTCACTCAAAATACTTTTGGAGCGTGTTTCTCTTGAGACCGAAAAAGTCAACAAATAGCCTAAATTCGTGAATGTACTATTAATATTATTATTATTATTATTATTATTATTATTATTATTATTATTATTATTATTATTATTATTATTATTATTATAAAACTCAGTCATTACATATAAAAAACATAATTTGTGTGTCCTAAGAAAAATATTGAATGTTGCTTTGTAATGCTACACAAATATAAATAAATTAATATTATCGAAATATGAAACCATAAATTTTAGGACCCCTGAAGTTTTTAGTAACAGCATTTAAATAAAAAGTGAGGAATTTCAATGTCCGGTGTACTGTGCGCTATCCAGCTGTTCAAATGATTATATGACGTTACGACTACCAAACTTCATATTATTCCATTAAGTTACACGTTTTTATACATTTAAGTTTACTTTCGCAGGACGAGAATTCTCACGTCGGTATTTATTATTATTATTTCGTTTTTTTCCAGTTGAGTTTTCCGTTGGTAAACTGACGTCGTGAAGTTTTATTAGGACCGCATTTTAACTTTTTGTTCCTCATGATTTAATTAAAGTCATGTTTAAAACAGTTATACATCGACAGTTTCCTTCTGTTTTATCTGTTCCATCTTAGCGATTAGTCTCATAGTTCCGAGCTTGCATCAGATTTAGATATACTCATAATTACTGTAAATTTAGTTTCTGAAGATCAACATCAAACTTTTCAACTGTTACCTGATTTGGTTGTTGTATTTATGTATATTTAGAGAACCAGCAAAGTTACGTGAAGCATATTAAAATATATTGACTTAGGCTTTCACGGCCGGAGTTATTATGATGATCTTGTAGAAGATTTCCGTGCTGTTGGCCCGTGGTCTTGAGGCTTGTAGTTCCCCGACGTTTCGCCAGAGACTGCGTCCGGCATCCTCAAGGGTTGTGACCCCCATACCCTTGAGGATGCCGGACGTAGTCTCTGGCGAAACGTCGGGAAACTACAAGCCTCAAGACCACGGCCAACAGCCCGGAAATCTTCTACAAGATCATCATATTAAAATACCTTTTCTTCTTGACGTTTCATCACCTTCTGTGGGTCACATCTTCAGGAGATTTTACTTGTGTACATTTTCGCAGTAATTGTTAATTAGTTGTTACCTTTTGATTTCTAATTAGGAATTATTTACTAAAAAATCATAGGTATGGTAAAATCAAAAGTTAACATCTAATTAACAGTTACAAGAAATTATTTACTAAAAATCATAGTTACGGTATCAACTAAATCTCATGAAGGTATCACCCACAGAAGGTGATGAAACGTCGGGAAGACAATACTAGAAGACACGGCCAAGAATCCCGAGAAGGTATTTTAATATACATAACGATAGCCGTGAAAGTCTTAACCAATATAACGTGAAGCAGTTTAATAATATTCGGTTCGATACTAGTGGTTATCATGCTCTCCTCCGGTTCTCAATATTTTTAAGGGCGTAAAAATCCTGAGCCATAGCTTCCTTTGTGAGGAACTAAAGTCATGACTGTCTTAAATTTACGAGGTAAAATAACCTAAGTTTGAAATAAGATATCTCAGAGCAAAATTCGTTCTTCCTTTCACGCCCAAATTTGAATTTCAATGCTAATAATGACCCGATTAGTTAAAGATAGTCATTAAATAAAATACTGCCCTATCCAGAATAGCATTCATCATTTACTTTTCCAAAAAAAAAAGAGAGAGAGAGAGAGAGAGAGAGAAATGTTTTCCAAATCTTCATTTAATATGGTGTAGGACCTAAAACAGACACTCTTATTCTTCTTGGAACTGGTAGTTTACCCTTCATAATTTTAAAATATTAGCCGAGTTGAACTTATTCCTTAAAAAGTAAGAAAAATACCAAATTTATGTTGATGTTTTCTATGTTTTTTTACATTAAATTTAATTTTATGTGTTAATTTTGTTTCATATGCCAACTTTTGAGATTATTTTAAAATAGATTTTTTCTTTCTACTTACTCGCTTTATTAGCTTATTTTTCTTCCATCACGTCAGCTTGTCTTGCAACAATTCTGACATTCTCTCCTGGCATTTGGGGCATTGTAACCCATGAGTGAGATTGGGGCGCCTGGATGGCGGAGTTACGTTTTCCCTACGATATTATGGGTGATAAACGATAACGAAGCGCCAGAGGAGTTCTTGAAACTAAACTGTATCTATTAGACCTTAGGCGACCACAGGAATAATTCCCTTTAAGGAAAAAATTTGTAGTCTGAGTAGGAATGGAACCCGGGACCTCATGTACTGTAGTCAGGAGCTATGTCTACAAGACTGTGAGTTCGGTCCTCTATTATTTTATCTCGCGTGTTTTTCTAGCATATAGACCTTGGAAACTAATAAACCTAAGGCTATTAAAATTGTATATGATCTGAGAAACAAAAATTATTATTCTAGATTTATATTTAGCAGATTTATAACCCCCTCTTTGTGATGTTTATTTCATGTCCTGACTGGTCTGCAACTTTTATTTTTTCAAACATATAATTTTAGTGCCGATATAATGAAAGCTGTTCTGTTCATATATCACCAAATTAATTCAATTTGACTTTAAGTGATTTATTGTTAAACATTTTAGTATAATTTCGGTTTTACATGATTAACTGATTATTAATATTACTGGTCTAGTTTTAATAAAACTGGTCTACTGCTGCGTAAAGATCATCAGGAGATTGATGGCTTCAGACATTGGTTGGATGCTGGAAATATTCCCGGAAGACGATTTTAGGAATGAGGACACCGACCGCAAAATCCTACTAACTTATCTTAACTGATTAGTTAGATACTTCTTTTAGCTCTGCAGCGTTGTTAAAGCAAAGTTATTCAGGCCTACATATGTTTTCCCATTATATTATATGTATTACTTATAATTAAATGATACTACATGCATGTAATTTAAGATCGCCTTTGAAATTTTAAAATTAAACTGATTTTAGTGAACAGCCATTATCTATATAGTAGCAGATATAAAGTTTTTAGTTAAAATGTATTACTTAATCCATTTATTATAGGCCTACCGAGCTTCCAGACTTCCAAAGAAGCTCGACTGTAAACTTAAAATTTTATTTAGTAATTATATTTGAAATATGGAAACGTGTTCGAAATAGTTTTATGAAATTGTTACATTAAGTTGATTTAAAAAAATTATAGTTGTAAAGATTTCTATATTTAAAGTTTTATAGTCCAGAAAATAAAATCCTATACAACTACTGAATATCGTTTCTCAGGGGGCAAAAATCGGGTGTATGAGACGTTACAGTCTGGAAGTAGAGGTCAATGCCTTGGTAACGTTCTGCAAGAATGAAACAATTTGCATTTCTTGTACTCATTATTTTGTTCAGTTGTTTCTACAATTCCATTTTTATTGCTTTGATTTGTCATATCGAATCTGAAATATTTCCGTTATTACTGAACTATTTACAGTTACAAATTATTTTTATACCTGTAACTTATAGTCAAATTTCGTAATGTTGTGATTCAGACTGCATTGCTAGTAGAATACAAAAATAACAAAACTAGTGGATTGTGGTCTAAATAAAGTGACAAAAATATATTTATCTATAATTATTTAATTATATTGTGCTGTCCCCAAACATCACCTGGCCATCATAATTATAATTATCATATTCGTCATGTTTATTATGATTGTGTGTAAATTGTGTGTTTCATCTTAGTGTTTTTGTGTCTGGGAAGAATCCTTGACATTGAAATGATCACTCATTCGGGGAGGCCTTCCTTGTCCTTGTGTGGTGAAAAAAGGCATGCGTGTGATCCACGGTTTAAAATCCCTCTCCAGACGGTCGTGGTTACTGTAAGACATGTGGCATATAAAACGTGCCTATAAGGTGAGAACATAAACTATGTTAATGGAATGGAATATATACGATTCTAATATACTTATTGTGCATGGGTACCACCACAAAATATGAAAGATAAGTGTTTCCACGATCCCGGGAACAACTGTGTGTGTGAACTGTACGAGCAACCATGCGACCGTTACCATGTAACCACCTGCAAAAAACGAGTGAAATCCCTGGCAGAATTCTGCAAATAATAAACAATGTAAAATAAAGTAATGACAAAAAAACTTACCAACTTATGTATCTTCTGCACAACTTGTGCGAATTTGTTTTATTATTAATATAATTATTGTATAACTTGTAAATGAGTAAATGTTCATACTTAGATATAATACAGTTTTTGTGCTTCACCCCGTCTTATTTTTTACTCAAGTTGTAAACTTTTATCAGGTAAAACTTATTTTTGCATTTAGCAAATTTTACTTTAGGACTCTATGTCTGACACATTGTGGAATGTTTTAAAAGCTCTAAAAAAGCATGATTATTCTTAAAACTATTATATCCATTTATATAGATTATTTTCACAGAACCCATACAGGTGATTCTATAAAATTATATTACTTTTTACACGCTTTATATTAACTTGACCTGTATCTATCTATGTAACTGAATCTTTTAACGCGATTTTCGCCCACTTAAAGTTATTGGATCGACTTGAACTTCGCATACTTGTAAAAGACCCGTGACAATACAATCATTTCATATTTTGTTTCTAAAATCATGGCCAGAATCATCAGAAAATCAAATGTCCTTGTAGCTATGTAACGGAATTTTTGAACACGATTTTCACCCATTTAGAAACATTGAATCGACTTGAAACTTTGTATACGTGTAAAGGACGCGTGACAATACAATCAATTCATATTTATTTTCTAAAATCCTGGCCAGAATCATCAGAAAATAAAAAAAGTGCCTTTGTATCTATGTAACGGAATTTTTGAACACGATTTTCACCCACTTAGAAACATTGGATCGACTTGAAATTTTGTGTACTTGTAAAGGATCCGTGACAATACAATAATTTAATATTTTGTTTCTAAAATCCTGGCCAGAATCATCAGAAAAAAAAATGGAACCTGGTATAATAGGTTGCGGACTTGTCGAATTTTTAGTCAATCGTTTCATGAGCTCAGTTGGTAAAGCGGTGAACTCTAGTGGTATATAATTTCAGTAATCCATAGGTCGTTGGTTCAAATCCGGCTGGGAGGTTTTTTTAGAAGAGTATTACTTTTAGCTCATACAACAATAATAGCCTATCGAATTTAAAGATATTTACATTTTTATCTTATTCTGTAAAATGTTAAAAATAAAAAATAGTTTTAAAAAACTAAAAAGCACGCTTTATTAGAAAACCGAACTAAAAAATTGAAAAATAATTTAATTTCCAACATGCTTGGGATAAATAATTTTACCATCAAAAGCGTGGGGTGCTTTTTATGATTTTTACATTTTGTTCTTAGAGACTTTACTTTTACCAATATCTGTTTATTATCAAATATATTAATTGGTAAACAGCACCGCACGCTTTTGATGGTAAAATTATTTATCCCAAGCGTGCTGGAAATTAAATTATTTTTAAATTTTTTACTTCGGTTTTCTAATAAAGCGTGTTTTTTTTAGTTTTTTAAAACTATTATTTATTAACTCTAGTAGTAAGCTTTTATCGTGTGTTAAACTTATTTTTACATTTATCAGGAGTCTACTTCCGACACATTGTGGATTACTTTAAAAGCACTAAAAGTATAATTATTATTTTTAAAACTATAATCGTAATTATATAGTTTTTTTTTTTCAGAACCAATACAGGCGATTCTATAAATTGGATAATATACATGTACGTAGCGTAGTGGTTAAGGCACTGAGCTACAAGCCGGAGGGTCGAGGGTTCAAGTCCCGTTGGGGTCAGGATTTTTAAACTGACCCAAACCCTCTGGCGGCACTATGGCCCTGGGGTCGACTCAGCCTCTAACGTAAATGAGTACCAGACGCTTGTTCTGGGGGTAAAGGCGGCCATCACGCAGGGCTGACAACCCGGCTGACATAAAGTGCCGATTGTCTAGAAAAAGTGGGAGCCCTAACCTCCTACTACCCCAAGGGCCTCCGGGTCTGTTGTGGGATCACTTTACTTTTTACGTATTCATAATGTCAAGATACTACTGGAGTTAATTGTAGCTCTCAAAATTTGTAATATGTATGTGCAATAGTTCAAGTCCAGGTTTCTACTAAATGTTCCACAACTCTCTTTAAGGTTTTTAAAATATGTATGTATAAAATTTGGTCGAATGATAATGCAATACTTGCAATAAAAGTAAAACCTATTGTGTGCGCGAGTGCGTACTACTCTAATGCTGATACTTAACATTACCAGTCAGAAGCTACCGGCAAAATTGTTACTAAACGACAATTATTACAGTTTTATGAGAAAAATTAGATACACTGAACTCACTTTTAAAAAACAAATAACGAAATTTCAAATATCTATTTCAAGGTAAATATAATTTGATTCCAAGATTAAATATTGTGTTCCTTTATCTTTATAAGTTGAATATATTGTTTCTGTTACAAACTCTGTCCACTGCTGTGGTCTCGAGGTAGCGTGCTGCCTTGTCACGCAGCAGGCCCGGATTCAATTCCCGGTCGGGACAGGCTTTTGGGTGAGGTTTTTTCGGGTTTTCTCACCTGTAAGACAAATGTCAGGAAGCTTAGGGTCCAACGGTCCCCGAAAATCATCCGGCCATCATCATCATCCTTCACCGGTGTGGAAAGCAACGGGAAGCTACCACACCTATAATTCCCTAATAAAGCTTCAAAGCATATCATTGAAAATGCTATGATTGCAGTGAAAGATCCGCCCTCGGGCAGAATTACTGCGGATGGATGGATTACAAACTCTAATTAAGATGAATTAATTAATGATTATAATAAAAATTAACGAAGCATTAATCAATTTCCGAATTATTTATTTAAAATCGGCGTAATTATAAATAAGCTACGGAGGGTTGTTTCCGATCTCCAATAATGATTTGCCAAGTATATTCTGACGTTGGAGTGTGAGTCATCAGGACAGGAGCGTGCGAGGTGATCAAACCAGTCAATGTGCTGCTTCTGTTACACTCGCACGCGTGTTACTCTCATAATGCCTAAGAAGATAGACCCGTTTTGGGTAGGGTACATTACTGCCCTTTCCGACGCTAATTATAGTTATTCCGCGATTATTGAGGCTTGCAAACACGTAATTTATGGTGTCAAAGTGTGGAATTAGCTCAGTGCCTAATAAAAATGGAAAGGGTCGCTTGGGATTAATTCCAAAAGGGAAAACACGGGTAAATCCACGACCTGCTACTACCCGCACCCCAGATGTAATCAGAAAGGTCAAGGTCCTTATCTCTGATGGTAACCCTGCCACACAAAGGGTGATTGCGAACAGATTGGGAATATCCCTTAAAACTGTAAACATCATAATAAACAAAGATTTAAACATTGAGAAGCGCCACAAAAGCAGGGTTCATAAATTGTTGCCACGTCACATTGCCGAATGCCGCACAAACAGCAGGAAACTATGAAAAGCACGTGGCAGGAGAAAAATGGAAATTTTTAGTCACACTTGATGAAGAATACCCGGGCAATTTACTATCGAGAAAGGGGTGAAAACATTTTTCAAAAGTGGTATGCCGAATGCAGAGAAAGTTTCTCCAATGGATTTATGGTCATCGCGGGATATTGCTACAATGAAAATCTGATCATTCGTAGAGTAGCTAAAAAGGCCAAAATCAACTTCCAGTACTACCAGGAAGACGTTCTCACCCAAATTTACCCGACTGAAATCCCATCTCTCTATGGAACAGACAAAACCAAGTCTGAGTGCACCAAGACAAGGCCTCCAGTCACACTTCGGGTTCAACCCAGACATTCCTGGAGAAATGGAGCAGGAAACTGGAATACATGCTATTCCATTCAGCAACATCCCAGTGAAGTCTCCTGATGCATCACCGATGGACTTTGTGTCTTTGGCTCTTTAAAAGGGCACTGGGAAACAGGCGTCCTCGAACAATAGACGGTCTCTGGAAAGCATATAAAGAGGAGTGGGAACTTCTAGACGTGGCTGTGCTGCGTAAGAGTCTTCTGCAGCGGAAACTCCGATGCCGAACCATAGCTCGGGTGAAGAGCCATCAATTAGAGCATGCTCGATGGTGGAGACACGGCTATCCTTAAGGTAAAACTTAAAAATAATTTATCAGAGATCAGAAACAACCCTCCGTATTAACGAAGGCGTGAAATATTCACATAAGGTTATTCTCATAGCTCGATATACTGTGTACATGAATCGTAATGGATATCAGGAAGGATATATATATATATGCACACACACTTTTTTTTATGGATTTTGCATTAAAGAGGATTCCAGCCGTCACAATCTCAAGGATGATGTATCGTAAACCCTCTCGTTACAAAAACAGTCCTATATTCGAAATACTTTTAGCGAGTAATAATCTTTAGAACAGACTGTCAAATAGATTTATATCCCTTAATAAATACAAAAAGTTCAGGAGATTTCTTATCATTGGTTGATTTGTTTTCTTAACTTAATATTTAAGAGAGTATGTACCTGTACGGTATAACGGTTAGACTGTATTGTTTGTATCCCAGAGGCGCGAGTTCGATTTCCGTGAGTTTTTTTTAATAATGGAGACAGGATGGGATACACTTACTCTCCTGAGAATAATTGATTAGTTACTCGATATGAGAAGTACTAAAATCCATTAGGGTTGAGGAATTGCCTTGCGCTAACCTAGTCACACGTAGTGTCATTTAGTCAGCTTTGGGCTGTAGGTGCAGTTGTACAAATTAATTAATTTATTTAGTTTTTTTATAGTGCTACCTGACTGACAAAAGGCAACAGTTTATTTAATGCAACAGGCCTTTGATTTACATAAGAAAGTAACAGTTAAGAAAAAAACTATTAAGAATGATACGCCGTATTCTAGTGTTTGAACTGCATGCCCTGTGGCTTCCCAATAGCTTTCGCATTGAATCGTCCTTGAGAGGCAAGTAAAGGTTTTCAAAACAAACCAGTAGTATATTACACGGTATAAGTTTACTCAAATTATTTTTTGAACATTAGGAAGTAGAGTTACACCATGTGTAGTCAAGTACATTTTATCTTCTCATTACTGTTATAACATGTTATTTAGTGACCATACTGATGATACGTGTGCATTCTGGCAGTCACGACAAGGAAGAAACCCTTGTGCAGTTTTTGTCAGTGAACTGGCTCACAGGAAATGTTCTTCCAAAACAGTGATATCATTTATTTCAGAGATTAGTAAACTCCTGTGTAACTCCGTGTTAAAAGTATAAAATTGTGTGTATGTAAATAATGGTCTAAATATAATAAATAGATGGCACAACAGTACCAAAGAGCTAAGGTAGTAAGCCCAACAGGGTGTTAATATTCAATCACACTTACTTTCAGTTTTCTTAATCGAACTTTAATACAGGGTGTTTCTAAATTAGACCGACAAAGTTTGGAACGAGATAGATAACCTTCGTTGAAGCATATTTTGTTAAGGAACCAATGGCCTGCGACGCTTCGTTTCAGTGCTAGAGGGATCTTACAGGAAGAAATTGAAGGAAACGGATAAACACTCCTTTCAGTACAAGAGGGGTTGTCATTACTACTATCGCTTGGTTTGTTTATTTCAGGAGCTCAGTAGCATTCGGTATCAGTTACAACAAGTTTGTTTGCAACCATTGGTACGATCTGTTGTTATCCGTAGTCGGAACAAGGGAGGGTGGGTGAACCTCATTCTGCTGTACATACTGTACGGTACAGTTCAGTGTGACTTAGCTTGTAGCTCTGAATATCAGACGCATCATAACTGGGCACCTCTTCACTTTGGGAATGAAGTCGTGGCTATCTGACACCTACATTTGGCGCTCGTTGGATAGATAGGGATGGGCCCACTGCCTGGCCGGCACACTAGCCTGACCTGACCTGCATAGATTTATTTTCGTGGAGCAATGGTTTATGGTGAAGGCAATGGTTTATGAAACCGATATTGAACTGAAGGAGATCTTGTAGCACGCATTGTCAGCGCAGTAACTGAAATAAAGGAAACTCCTAGCATCGTTGAAAGGGTACGACAAGGAATAGCACGTCGATGCACTGTTTGTCTGGATGTCAATGGACCTGTGTTCCAGCACTTTTTATAATACGCATTTTTTCGGCATTTTCGTATTCTTATGATTTTCCATTTTGTCCTGCTGCCTTCAGGTTAGCATTCCAATGAGCATCTTCGGGATTACTTCTAAACATAATATTATTAGTTTCATATTAATTAAATTGTGTTCGGTATACTTTTCCACGCCGTAGTCGAAAACTCTAAGGTATTATGCCTCGGTGCAGAGATATGGAGTATGCTCTGGTTCGAGTACATTGGAAGATTTTTTCATGGAATTTCGACCAGTATGAGATCGATGCTCACCGAAACATCGTGAGGAATTTGGGTAACTGCAATAAGTAGCGGCTAAAAGTTTATAAAGCCAGCTATAACAGTTGGGGGATCTGACATCTAACCGCATGTCACCCTTAAATTGCTGTAATCATCCACCTCTGTAAATGACACGTGTGGATGTGAGGCCGGCAGCCGGCTGATGGGTCATGGGTCCTCTACGTCTGCCTTGCAATGGAGAATGTTGTTCATTAAATGGATTAAATTACATTAATCGTGTAAATTTAACATCAATATTCTCATAATCTACGACCTATATCTTTTAGAAATCTTGAATTTATTTGTAGCTTTGAAGTAAATAACCCAAGCGTAATTTACGGTGCGATCATTATAGCATTGGACAACAGACGCGGGGTTTGTGCTGAGCGGTGACGAAGGCTTACACGTGCAGACACGGGACTTGAAATGTGCGCATACTCAGCAGTGTACAAGCACATCCCACGCATTCACGATCGCAGTCAGATTGTATGCTTCGGGTGGATAAAGTGCTCTTTCGCTTTTCCTTGTGTACTGAATGCCGTATGTATAAGTTATTTCAATTTTAAAATTCGTATCTTATATAACAGACATATATAAGTATAAATTGAATGACGTGTGTATAAGTGTAAACTGTGTAATGGCTAATAATTTTTCTATTGAACGTGTATTTATTTATGATCAATATTTGTTAACTCAGTCTGCCAACCAAGTACGAATATTTTTAGAAACACGATTCCCGGGTATAAAAATTCCGTCACGTCCAACATTCCATAATCTGTACAACAAATTTTATAAAGAGGTGTCGAAAATGTATGGACAAGGAAGGTGAACAGTTCCAGCACCTGCTTCAATAAAGTTGGTAAGTACGACAATTTGTAAAATAGTTACGAAAATGTGTGTGGTTGTATCACCGCGATCCTATGCTGTCCGTTCCCCGCCGCGAGTGCGTCAGCAGTGTATACTGAAATCTCGCGTCTCCTGTCCAGTGCTATACTGATCGCACTGTATATTTTCGATAGACCTATATTAATTTTAACAGTCTTTTAAAATAAAACTTTTTTTGTTGTAAAAACAGCAAATGACCACCTCATGTTTCCAGGATCTAAACAGTCCTATGGTTGTACTCAGATTTCTATAAGAAGTATCAGTGAATTTCATATAGGCCTATTTTTATTTTTACTCGTATAAGGTTATAAGAATTTTGTGTAAAAAAAAGGGGGGTCCATAATTTTGTTATTATGACGACACGTTCGACAGAAAATTTCGGTTCATCTGTTGTCTGTCTGTGTCGTCTTTTATCGACTTAACCGACTTATTTCGACTGTCTACCTCAAGTTATAAACATTAACTTAATACCTTGTTACATTTGTTATAAAATTATTTTTTAACTAATGATTATGCCAGTGTTATTGTTCAAAAGCGCATTTTCAATACTAGGGTATGGAAACAATAGAAGTAAGATTAAATTAGCTGAAATGGGATTCCTCCTTAGGGTGAACAGAGTTGGACTTCATACGAAAAGAACATTAAATATATACAACTTAACAAGAATAGAAGGGTTCAATGCCAACTGGAGAGCCCACCTGGGCCGCAAGAATGACGAAAGAATCTCAACTCTGGCAAATATTTAGCATCCTAGAAGAGGAAGTGACGTTGAGCATAGTGAAGTCAGAATAGAAATATTGCGTAATCCTTGCATAGATAATGATAATGATGATTTGAAACTTCCGAAATGTGTTATAGATTTCCCTATACGCAAGGTATAAATTAATTAATCCAAATTTCTACAAATAATTTTTGATCATCCTTGAGTTAACTACTTAATATAAATTGTACCCAGTCTCCTCAACTATGGTTTTGAATTACGCTGCCTTTCAGTTGCGTTCGTACAGTTTAACATAAATTAATATACCGAGAAATTTACCTATATATAGACTATCTGAGAAAAATACAAAAAGAGAATCGAGGATCTTGTATGAAAGATACGAGTATATAAGTTATCAGGTGTTAATTTTTTCCCCCCCGTTTGATACTCAAAATCCAGTATTAATATTAAAATCGGGGTATTACTTAAGACCTTAATTTGGAAGAAACCAACATTTAAGATTTAATCAACTTTACGTTTTTAAATTTAGCTTTTAATATCTACTCATTTCCGGCAATTTTTACAGATTCTGTAAAACCTATATTTTAAATGTGTTAATTAACTAGGGTTCCTAGTAAATTTCTTTGCCTTAATCCATTTACAGCCTTTATTCTGTATCAAAACGTGTTAGTGGATAGAATATGGCGTTACCAGAAATAATTCAGTTTGAATGTAACCATTACTATTTTAACATTTCATTTTTTTTCCACTCGCAAATCATAACCCGTTAAGTTGGTTATAGACATCACGTCAGAGATGACAGGCACGTCCTTGCATTCCTTGGCGATCTCGTCCATCCAGCATCTCTGCTTTGTGCTAAATTGATTTGTACTGTTACCAGTTGGTAAATAGGTTCTTGTGCGGTTACAAGAAATTAATTATGGCGTTGTGGAGTAAGAAAAAGTGTGGGAAAGCACTGGGTGTTACAAACGCTTCGTCAGAATTTTGATGAAAAACTTTCTCCCTTCTAATTGTTAATAGGGTCTATAAATATTTTATTTTTAAGAACCAGGATTATTTGTGCCCACATTGTATAAGACTTCAAGACAATCCAAAATTCTATCGAGATTGTTCGGTGTATCTCCGTCTAATGCAATTAGCAGGAGGATATTTTGAGTACTTCTTATATAACTTTGTAACATACCATTTGTCTTCCCTTCGAAAAGGTTGTTACATTTTACAGCCTATTTGTGTATTTTCTACAGTTCTGGCATTCTACATTCTGGTATGAGAAGCAGTGCAATGTACTAATCAATACTGCATAATAATATAGTATGTCTCTAAAAAAAAAAAAAAAGACACGGTTCGCTACCATACCTAAGCTGGCGATTGATGGCTCATATGATTCACTGGACGTTAAGGTTTTTTATACATTCGATGTGGACACTGCGTGTAATGTGACTAACATCGATGAGGTAGTCCAACTATTGTCATACTCTGGACTACATGTCAAGAGAATAACTGCAGCTGTGGCTTTTTCAATCCACATTTGAGGTTCATCTAGGTCGCATGGTGTAGGTACGTAAACACTATTTTTTTTGTAAAACCACACAAAAAAATAACATGGAGTTAAATTTGGGAATCTCGGAGACCATTTCATAAGAGCATACCGTGTTTCGCAACTATGTAATTTAACTGAAAAAATTGCTGTTTTGTATATTTTTAATTTAACATTTTGGAGAGGCAGGAAATGAAAAATAATTTTAAAAGTTTCGTATTATTTCCATGATTTAAGAAAATGAAATATTAACAGAACGAAAATAAACAATAAATTACTACCATGACGAGGTAAAGGTATACATTGTTTGAGTGACCTCATTAATATTGAGGTTTACAATAAATTAAACGATTTTTCTATACATTTATAGGCTATAACCTTACACTATATTTTAAAAACTAATCTCCTTAATTTAGTCGGCCGCGGTGGACTAGTGGTTATGCTCCTTGCCTCTGGTCCCGAGGGTCGAGGGTTCAAACTCGGTCGGGGTCGATGGATTTTTAGGACGGTCTGAAGATTTTCAGGCTCGTAAAAAAATCCTTAAGCCTGAATGAAAAGGCCTCTAAGCAAAATTTACCGATTTTTCCCTCCTAGTACTACCTTGGTTTCCTAGATGTCAGTATGAGGCGGAACGCTGACCACGTACCACTCAAAATGACATCTATACGAAAACAAATGTAACTAAATTAATATGGTTCAAATTCTTCCCTATAGGGGGAGAACGCCTAAACCTCTGTAAAGGGAAAGCATGGGCTTACAAAAAAAATCTCCTTAATT
The DNA here is from genome assembly GCA_030220185.1 of Diploptera punctata. Lineage (NCBI taxonomy): Eukaryota > Metazoa > Arthropoda > Insecta > Blattodea > Blaberidae > Diploptera > Diploptera punctata. Next base: position 1,728,974 of record JASPKZ010002722.1, on the reverse strand, counting down.
TACAGAAAGCGGTATTTATAAATCTCTTTGGTGTTGGGGAGGGGTTCAGAGTCGGCTGTCTAATAATTAAGCCATAGTGGGATGATCATCAACAAATTACAGAATCTCAAAATTTGCATCTATAATAGATGCCGTAGTATGCTTATAGATTAGCCACTAGAGGTCAGCCAATAATAAAAATCCCATTTGATTTTTTCTTAGGGGATTAGATCATGTAGGCTGAGGTAAATCTTATTGGACTAGTGCCATCATGCTTAACTCTAGTTCCGAACTTCGTGGAATCAATCATGATTGAGTATGGCTTTACTCGGAAAGGAAATAAAGGCGTAAGTCCCGTGTCGTATATTTACAACAGTAAAAAATCTAATTCTGAAGAAATAGAAGGCCTCCGATCAAAAGTAATTGGCCCTTTCACGACATTGGAATTGGGAACTGATTACATTATCTGTTAAAGGGCATCATTGAATAAAATTTAATGTGTAATGGTGTGCTCCCCATAAATCAGGTGACTTAGCAGATCTGCAAAATAAGATGGGCATTCGTTGGTGTGGATGTATAGAGGGTGTAAATAAATATTCGTTGGTGTGGATGTATAGAGGGTGTAAATAAATTCCCATTGCAGACTTTTAGGACGTGTAGTTGGGACCAAGACGGTTATGTTTATCATAGGAACTCTTGTCCGGAAACGTACCGTTTTCCCGCTATACGCAAAATACACAACACACGTTCAGCTCTCCCGCTTTTCGGCGCTGAAGACCCTAAACGTTCTTCCGACTTGACCCGCTAGACTACAATCTGCGGAGCCACATGAAATCCTTGATTTACGAAACCTCTGTGGTATCCAAAGAAGACCTAGAGCACGGGTTATGCCTGCGCTAATGTGTAGGACCAAGGGTTGATGACCGTCTGTACCAGAACGTGGTACAGAGGTACTGAATCTGTGTTGACGTCGATGGTCGTCACATCAAGCCCTTTTTGTAAGTAGACCCAGACGTCAAGCTCCAGGCGTCTGCGGGAAAACGATATGTTTCCGGATATGAGCTTCTTTGCTAAACATAACCTTCTTGGTTCCCACTACACGTCCTCAAAGTCTGTAATGGAAATTTATTTATATCCGGAAACTGAACTGTTGGATAATATCTACTGCATCATAACAAGGGTGCAGATATCAAGCACCTCTAAGATAAATACTAAACTTGGGAAGATGATATATATATATATATATATATATATATATATATCCATCCATAGTAATTCTGCCCGGAGGCAGGTCCTTCACTGCAATCACAGCACTTTCATGCTAAGCTTGCAGCTTTACTAGGGAATTGTAGGTGTGGTAGCTTCCCGTTGCTTTCCACACCGGTGAAGGATGATGATGATAATAATAAGGATGATGGCCATATGATTTCGGGGACCGTTCGGGCCTTAAAGTTTTCCTGATATTTGCCTTACAGGTGAGGAAAAACCCCGATAAAAACCTCACCCAGAAAAACTGCCCCCGACCGGGGATCGAACCCGGGCCCGCTGCGTGTCAAGGCAGCACGCTACCTCGAGACCACAGCGGTGGAAAATATATATATATATATATATATATATATATATATATATATATTGATATGAGTTTCCCCACTGTCTCTGTCACAGCTATTGAACGGGTATTTTTTTTAAATCCCGAAAGGAACTCACTAATAACAACCCTATGGTTATATAAACACTTATGAATCAGGTATGGCCACCAAGTTTGTCGGTATTTAGCGGAGTTTTCCTTTAGTTTGCGATTTCTTTGTTCTTGTTCAGGCAATGAGGAAATTAAAGCATATTTCTTAATGTACAAACTTTCATCCTATAGTGAGTATAGAGCAATTAATATTACTTGCAAAGATTTTGCGTTAAAAATGAAATAACAATAGTGACGGAGAGAGAAATACTCATTTCTTCTCGAAAACGTTTTTTTATTTAGGTATGTGAAATTGAATATATTCTGGAAAGTAATAATTTATGTAACATTATACCATCTTTCATAAGGTGAAACCTCCACAGATTGGCAATATCAAGGTCCATTTACATTTCTGAAGCTGGCGTTTAAATCACAACATGTCCGTGAAATTTCGATGTGCAGCTAACAGGTGGTTGAGACTCTTCTATTGAATCTAAATAAACGTGTAATGACAAATTATACTAGCGTCATTTTTAATAATAATGATAATAATAATAATAATAATAATAATAATAATAATAATAATAATTGCATTAACAAGGTAATGTCAACGATTGTATGCCGAAACCTACTTTGAAATTTCTTCTAGACAAGTGTTGTGATGTACCGACACCGTGTTCAAAAAATTATCTGCTTTTTTAACTGCAAGTCACTAAAATCCAGCGCTAAATATCCCATTTAAACTATTGGGACGTAATGCAACCCATGTATTGCTGGTTTGGATGACTCTCACTACCTACCGTCCGCCTCACTCCACTCCTCTCTTACTCATGCAGGGACGTCCTTCTGCTGAATACAGTGTGTTGTCGTTACTGGATTCCGGCTTCGATTTCTGTGATTTGCAATTAAAAACGGCAGATTTTTTTTTGACACGGTCTTAATACATCACAAGGCTTCTCTGGGAGAAATTTAAAGGTAGGCTTCGGCATGCAATGGTTGACAGTTCCCTTATAAGAATATTCCACTTTCCAGAATATTCTTGAACACAAATTGATTTGTCAACAGAGTTCTCTTCGAATGCATCTTCTTCCTTAAAGTTTTCTTCCTTCCTCTAGTTTCCCATTTAAACACTTGCTTTAGTACCCTATCCTCTTTCATTCGTATGAGACATGAATACCATCTCAGACGGTTTTCTTCTACTTTTTTTTTTTCTCTAATATGTTCCTTTTGACCTGCATAATTTATCTTATTGTACTATTCCAGTATTTATTCCGTATTGAAATTCGTGCCGATCGCGTTCAAAAATCAATTCTTACTGAATAGCTGCTGCCTTGCATCTCGGCTAGAGGAAAACAACCTCTACGACAAATTAACGGTTCTGCAGGATAGGATATAGCTACTGCTAAAATACTAAAGGAAATAAATCCCAATAATAATAATAATAATAATAATAATAATAATAATAATAATAATAATAATGTTTATTATTATTATTAGTATTATTATTATTATTATTATTATTATTATTATTATTATTATTATTATTATTATTTAAATACCTTTATTTATACTCCAGGCGGCTTTCACTTCCGCTCAATCACTATGCAAAAGTGTATTATACATACTATCATGATTATACAATTATATTTTTACAAATTATATTTAATGACCGATGGCCCACATTGACAATATTTACAAAAAAAACTGTAAAAACGGATAATTACTCGAAATATGCAATGTTTTTACAGGAAATGATAAATGCATATGAATACGGAGTATGTAAAAATCTTAATAAAACGATAATGAACATCAGCTAATCTAGGTATTATTAGCATTGCATATGAAATTATTAAATTGACTTTTGAAGGATACTATTGCCTAGCAGACTCTGTATCCAACAGGGAAGCAATTTCAAGATGGAATATTATTGAATGCCGAAAAAAAAAGCTAATTTTAGATACTCTGTACTTAATCTATTATTTTTCCTGTATTTATGGAAAAGAAGGCTGATAATATTTGACCTTAATAATTTATTAACACACCTACACAATTTCCTAGTAAAGCTGCAAGCATGGCATGAAAATGCTATGATTGCAGTGAAGGACCTGCCTTCGGGCAGAATTACTATGGATGGAATATTATTATTAGTAGTAGTATTAGTAGTAGTAGTAGTAGTAGTAGTAGTAGTAGTAGTAGTAGTAGTAGTAGTTAAAAAGGTATCCCACTACAGGCCTCAGGAGGCCCTTCGGGTAGTAGGAGGTTAGGGCTCCCACTTTTCTGGACAATCGACACTTGATGTCAGCCGGGTTGTCAGCCCTGCGTGACGGCCGTCTTTACCCCAGAACAAGCGTCTGGTACTCATTTCCGTTAGAGGCTGAGTGGACCCCAGGGCCATAGTGCCGCCATAAGGTTTGGGTCAGTTTAAAAATCCTGACCCCACCGGGACTCGAACCCTCGACCTTCCGGCTTGTAGCGCAGTGCCTTAACCACTACGCTACGGCGTGCCCCAGTAGTAGTAGTCGTATTATTAAGTGAGAGACTTTTGTATAGTATTATTATATAGTAATGATTGTGTTCTCACATTATGAATGTTGCCACTTTCATGATTTGGATTTTCAATTATGATGGAGTCGATAACATCGGACACTTCCATCACGTTCCCAGTTACTGTTTTTCTACGGTTTCCACTTGACAACAATAATTTTCCCAGTCTTCGCTGGTCACGAACTCAATCCCCTGGCTGATTAATTCCTTTAACCGCGACAAGGACATTCCAGATACGTTATTCTGTCTAACAAATCCCTGAACTTTCGCCCGTGCTAGTTGTATGTGATTTAAATCGCACATATATCACAGAAAAACTATTATCCGTTAGTATTTATTCTATTTTAAAAATAGTGGAATGCAGGCTTTCACGGCCGGTATTCATAATATTAAAAGATTCCGGGCCATGTGACCGTGTTCTATAACTGGTGTTTCTTCCAGACGTTTCTCCCTCAACTGCGGAGGGCATCTTCAGTGGCAGCGTCCAACATTCTGCCGTTCATTCACAGTCGAACACCACCTACAAGCACTCGCCACTGAAGATGGCCTCCGCAGTTGAGGGAGAAACTTCTGGAAGAAATACCAGCTATAGACCACGGCCACATAGACCGGAATCTTTTAACATTATTTTAAAAATGCTGTCTTTCGACTTCTTATGAAGAATAATGTTGTACAATTGTTCCTTCTTCATACTCCCGTCACTAGAAATACCCTGCCGTTGTGACCATTACATTTCAAGATTTTTTTTTCAAATGCCCCAGGTTTGTCTTTCGACATTCCTGGTTTATCTCCTGGCATGGCGTACATGTAACCCACTTCTGAGGTTGGGGCGCCTGGAAGGCGGGGTTACGTTGCCCCGATGATATGATGGGTGATGATGGTAATGGTGCGCCAGGAGAGTCCCTAATCCTAAGCTTAATCTAAGATGAATATGAATGATGATGATGATGATGGCCATATGAAATAGAATCTGAAAAATTAAAACTCAAACTATTGTGTATAAACAAAGGTGAAAATAGGCTATATATTAAGAAAATATTGAGTTAGCCTTGAGGTATATAATGTGATGTCATTGCTGTTGATAAACATTTTTTGCGCGATAATGCATTCTATCGTACTTACAGTAATGGCGACCATGATTGAAAGTTCAGTTTCCTAAATTTCGGGGTTGCCAACCTAAATAACTGTACTGTAGTATTACATATTATCTACCTCGTGCGGGAAGTAAAAACCACTGCCCTTTATGTATACTACGTACAATGTATATACAGAAATATATCCAAAAGGTAGTGTCAATATACATTATACGAAACAAATCACTGCCTTTTAAATGAACTGAACTTTATTTGAAACAGTATAAAACAATAATTTTGTACTGATTGGTGCCATGGACTGCTGTAGTCTCAACTACATTATTTTTGGCATTTACCGTGTAAACATTGACCTCACTCTTAACGTTAGTCAGTTGTTTATAATGAACGCAAATATTTCCAACAAAGATGTTATTATCATCATCATCATCATCTGCATTCATGGATTAGGTCTGTTGACCCGTTCCGACTTCAACCCATCTCTTTCTAGGTCTGCCCACATCTCGGGTGCCTTTAGGTTTGTATTTTGTTATTTGTTTTGGATATCTATCTTCATTCATTCTGTCTATGTGTTGCTTCCATTTTTGTCTATATGTATCTATTTTATCAGTTATTGCAAATATTTCAAGTTCCTGTCTTATTTCTGTGTTCTTGATTCTGTCTTCCTTAGTGCACCCTTTAACAGATCTCAAAAATTTCATTTCTGCCGCCGTTATCCTACTTAGATCTTGTTTTTTATGTATCCAGGCTTATGACCATAGAGCAGTACCGGTACTGCCAATGTATTATAAAATTTCAATTGGGTCTCTCTTGTTGTTTTATTATTTAGTGATCGTTTTATCGTACCACACATTCCCTGGCATTTTGCTATTTTATTAGTTGTATCATTATCATAATTAAATTAAATGTCACATCCTAGATAATTGAGATGCTTCACCTGTTCTTTGATTTTGTTTCCTATTACTATTTTGGATCTGATTTGATTTTTCCCTTGGAATGCCATTTCCTTAGTTTTTCTATGGATATTTTGAGATTATATTGTTCACATATATGTAATTTAAAAATATTCCTTTGAAGCTCGTCTTCCGTAATTGCTATTATTACCTGATCATCAGCATATAATAATGGTTTCAACTAGTGTGTTTTATCTAATTTTATTCCTTTATTTGTTTCTTCGTTCCATTTTTTTTATTATATCATTGATGTATAGGTTAAACAAAACTGGAGAAATATTGCATCCTTGTTTAACTCCTTGATTAGTATGAATTTTATTTTTACTTACTTCATTTCTAGTTTTTACAACAAAATTTGTGTTCCAGTACAAACTCTTTACAGCTGTTATTAAGTGTTTCCCGCGCCGTAGCCGAGCGGTTAAGGTAGGAAGCCTTGGCGCAGAGCTACGGGACTTGCGCTGGTTCGAGTCTCCATGGGGGAAGAAATTTTCTCATGGTATTTCGGCCAGTATGGGACCGGTGCCCACCCAACATCGTGAGGCAATTGGGTAGCTACCAATAAGTAGCGGCTCCAGGTTGAGGAACCAGCTATAACGGCTGGGGGACTCGACATGCTAACCACATGTCACCCCTACACTGGCTGTTGATCATCTACCTCTGTGATTGACACATGTGGATGTGAAGGGCCAGCAGCCGGCTGGTAAAAGGGCAACCGCTGAAAAGTGGAAAGACCCTCAATCGGAATCGGATATGTTATTATTTTACTATTATTTATTATTTTGGAAACACCATCGCGCAAAAATATGTACAACGAACGTTTGTGAAGTGTTTTTACAGAATCTTCGAAATTAAAACCTCGCTATCGCTCGGTTTTTAATCATATTCTCACTTCTGTAAAAGCCACTTTCCAATCTCGCATTGTAATATACTATTAATTATATATTTCTTATTTGAATAAGGTTATAGATAATGTACTTATGCCAATAATTAATGTTTTGACCTGTAAAATACGATAGTCGGATTAACATAAAGAATGGATTAGAGAAAGTAAAATAAGACGAGAGAAAACTATATATTGGTGATGTATGATATTGAAAGTCGTGCTTTATTGAAAACTCGTTGAAACTGTAAAGTCATTTTCGTATTGAGTTTTGTTTTTATAGCGCTTTCTAACAAGGACATATGATCACAATTTCATGGTGTTAACTTTTTAATATTGTTGTGAAAGTTACATGTACATCAAATGCTTACTCACCTCATATATAACTAAATGAATCGTGCCATTTTATTAGATCCTTTAATAGATATCGTAATTTATTAGTTACAAACGAATTACGTTCTTTAGGTCACCCATGGTGTGGAAATTAGGTTATGGAAACTTCAGTGAGGCAGAATGTTAAGATTTAAAAACAGTACATAAAAATGTTTCCAATTGCTACGATTATCATGGATTATTCTGCCAATTTTAGCGATTTTGGAACCGCCATTTTGCCTTAAGGAGGAGGAAATCCCCTTGAGTGTAAAAAAAAAAGTAATTTTTAAATTTGGTTTTTCTTATGTAAAATGGGGTTTTCTCTTTGTTTCTGTGAAAACTAGATTTGTATATCTTGAATAGGTATTGAGTTATTACTTGAAACGTGACAGCTTGTCATTTGAGTTTGCCCTTTAAAAGTCCTCCATCCATAGCCTTCAGGAAGTTTGTAGCTTGTTTTCCGTAACTAGTATTTTTCAATCCTGTTTCCCACATAATTTCAAAACTATTTAAGATAATGTAATTAATTTTTACATGCAAGTTTATTACATATAAATAAACAAAATATAGCAAAATCTCTCCTGTAACGTGAATACTTAATCCAAAAACGAATTAATTGTATAAAAAATTTAAAAAATCCAGTATTTTGATAAAAATTTTAAAAAAATATTTATCCTATAATTACTTAAGAAAATATGCTGCATTTTTTAGATATTTGATTTAAGAATGGAACTAAAAATGTTTAGCCTAATTGAAAAATATTCAGAATTGAGAAAATTGTCATAAGTAATGCCACGAGTGATTTCCAAATTATCGATAGAATTTGTAAATCAAAAGTGGCATTTGTTAGGACTATTTAACGATTATAAAATTAAGCTGTTTACTCACAATTCTTATTTAAATATAGTTAGGCCTATTTAAAAATATTTATATATTTAAAGTAAACGGCGATGTTTGAAAACAAATGAGAAACGTTTATGTTTCATTTGTTCATCACTGCAACCAGATCATATTTATTACCAAAGAGAATCGCAATATTGTAAGAATGCACCCTAGTGGAGAAAAAATGAAACACCATTACAGGTTATTAATTAATTTCTGATGTCCTATGATGTAAATATGTCAATTATATTTTTTCTGCAACGTTAATTCCTGGGATATAATACGTTTAAAAAAAGTGCAAACAATGTTTTTTTTGTGGTATAATCAATTGCTACAAATGTTTTTCTATTATTTCTCGCAATTAGAATCGGATTACATTCGTGCACTATATATACAATCTGGGAGCCACGTGATAAAAATAAAAGTGATAAAATCGAGGTGAAAAACAACTGTGATTGATTATAAATCAAAATTCATTGAAATGTGACTGGTCATTGACCGCCATTTGGGGCAAGAGTTAAATAGTCTGAGAAATACTAGTGAACTGCATTTTTCTCAGGTGCCATTTTGAATGTGAAGTTAACAGTAGTTGTAACTATTTTGTAATATCAAATTCAGAATAATCTATCTTAAAGATGGTGTGATAATTAATCATACCAATTTCTGATTTCGTACAGTTTCAAGTTTTTGAAAGAAAAAAAACTACCTAGTCCACAGTGTTCGAAGGTACCTCAACCCCCTTACGGGTTAAAATATCTGGCTGAAATCCGACAGTCCCGCTTTTAATTCTCGGCCGTACCATAGAGATTTTGTAGCATAGAGTATTGACGGTGTTCACACATCCTCGTGAAAACAATTTTGTAACTACTCGTACGTCAGATAGTAGTAGCGGAATAGGTTAAGAGAATTGAAACTAAAGTTTGGAGTTGCGTCGCGTTTAACCAGTTAATTGGTAGTCAGTGGTAACAATCTTTTCAATCACGGATTTAATTATAATTTATAAGGATTTAAGTTATATGGAATAATGGAGGCTTTACTAATAAGAGCTTGGTTTTTACATGTGATTAAACGAATACGGTATGTACTCACATTTGTAATATGGTTATTTACTAAAAATAAAATTACATATTCCAATAATCAGGCTGTAGAGACTTTTAGGTGTGTATCCAACGAGTCACGATTCTTACGAGGGCGGATCGCAAAGTAACGTACAATATTTTTTTTTTTAAAGTTTAATAGTAAAAAAAAGGAAAAAAATCACAAATGAACTTACATCTTTTACCTACTTTTCGACATAGTCACCAACTTTCTCAACACATTTTTCCCATCGTGTTACCAGTTTCAATATGCCCTGTTCGTAGAAGTCCGTTTGGTTGGAGTGTAGCCATCTGCGCACTGCTGATTTCACTTCCACATCTGTCTCAAAGCGTTTGCCGGCCAGGAATTTCTTCATGGGACCAAACAGATGAAAGTCCGATGGTGCAAGATCCGGACTGTATGGTGGATGCTGGAGCACCTCCCAACCAAATTCGGCGATTTTCTGACGAACGACAGCAGCAACATGGGGGCGAGCATTGTCATGAAGAAGTTTAACGTTAATGTTGTGACGTTTGTCACGAATGGCACGACGCAACTTCACCAAAGTTTTAATGTAGGCCGCAGCATTCACAGTGGTCCCGTGTTCAGCAAAGTCCACCAATAAAACACCATGCATATCCCAGAACACTGTCACAAGCACTTTCCTGGCAGATTGAGTCACTTTCAATTTTTTCTTTACTGGGGAACCAGCATGTGCACCACCTGGAGACATATGCTACGGTCCATACAATCATCCCCATACACGCCACGCATGTCCCTGTGAATTTCACTGGGTTTATGCCCTTTGGCCCACAAAAATCGAACAACACTTCTCTGTTCCTCACAGGTGGACGACTGTAGCATGCGCGCCATCTTTGTTGCATAGTTCAAGCTTCTCTCGCAAGAGGTGCACCTGAGAAAAAAATACCATCTGTAGTGAAAACTTCAAACTATATATCTGTGAAATTTCAACATTCTAGCTGCAATACCAAGGCAGAAAAAAAATATTGTGCGTTACTTTCCGATCCGCCCTCGTAGCTAATGGTATGAGAAGGTGAAAGGCGATGCATTTCTAGAGCGTAAAAATCCTAGAATATGGTTCCTTTGAAAAAACAAATCCATGGATTTCACGACATATTGTATGTAACATGTTAGAATTTCAGGCTTAAAATGAGTTTCTGAGGAAAATGTGTCGTTCTTTCACGTCCAGACGCCAATAAATTGATTTGTTAAGTAACATCGTTAAATAATAATATATTACGATGCGTGGTTTTTACAGAATGGAGGAAAATGTTTAAAAACCGAGCAATAGCGAGGTTTTTAATTTCCGAGATTCTGTAAAACAGTTCACAAACGTGCGTTGTACATTATTTTTTGCACCATGGTGTTTTGAAAATAATAAATAATAGTAAAATAATAACATCTTTGTTGGAAATATTTGCGTTCATTATGAACAATTGACTAACGTTAACAGTGTGCGCAATGTTTATTAGTTCAAATTACAGGAGGCGATGAAACCAATTAGTGAAAAAATTGCGCAAGTACGTATTTATTGTTTTATATTGTTTCAAATAAAGCTCAGTTCATTTAAAATGCAGTGATTTGTCTCGTATAATGTGTATTAACACTACCTTTTGGGTATTTTTTTGTATATACTTTGTACGCAGTATACATAATGGTTAGTGGTTTTACTTCCCACACGTCGTTTGTAATATGTAATATTACAGTATAGTTATTTTTTATTACAGTATAGTTATTTAGGTTGGCAATCCCGAAATGTAGGAAGTCCTACTTTCAATCGTGTTCGTCATTGCTGTAAGTACGACAAAACGCACTATCGCACAAAAAGTAATAAATAATTGTCAAAGGAAATGAATTACACACTGAATATTGAAGTGAAATATGTGTTCAATATTTATATTTTGTGTTGTAGAGTTAAACAAACAAAACAAATCTTATTTTGTATTTTAGATTCTATGTCACTTGGACCTCGTTATGTTATATGTAATCCTTATGTATGTCTGTTTTGTCCAAATTTGAGTTGTTTAAGGAATCCGGAATGGCCTATATCGCTTATAAGGATTCTAATATCACGCTTTCTCAGAATGTATTATTTTTCAGGTCATTTGTGAAAGAGATATATGTATAGGCCTATTAACACATGGATTTTTTTATTTGTTATGTAAATTTCACTTTCTTGTAGCAACATATTTTTCCACAGTTTTCAACACATATTTATATTTTGTTTTTTTTCCCAAATGCCCCGGGTTTATCTTTCGACATTCCTGGTTTCTCTTCTGGCATGGCGTACTTGTAACCCACTTCTGAGGTTGGGGCGCCTGGAAGGCGGGGTTACGTTGCCCCCATGATATGATGGGTGATGATGATGATGATGATAATGGTGCGCCAGGAGAGTCCCTAATCCTAAGCTTAATCTAAGATGAATATGAATGATGATGATTGCGATGGCCATATGATTTCGGGGACCGTTTGGGCCTTAAAGTTTTCCTGACATTCGTCTTACAGGTGAGGAAAAACCCCGATAAGAACCTCACCCAGAAACACTGTCCCGACCGGGGATTGAACCCAGCCCCGCTGCGTGACAAGGCAGCACGCTACCCCGAGACCACAGCGGTGGACATGTAAATCTAATAACAAGCATTTTTAATACAAACCTTATGTTAACATGTTTTAAAAGTAAATACAATTTCTGAATTCATTTAGTCCACAGTTGTACGAATGTCTTGGAATCACTTATTGGAGGTAGAAACGTTGAGAGAGCTTTACGTAAACATCAACAATTTTATTCATTTTAATCCTTATTGTAATACTCTGGGGATTTTAAAAGGATCCTGAATGCATTTTATCTGTAATTTAAGATATCAACTTATAAAATGTATATTTTCTGAAAATCTACTGAATGGATTTGCTTCATAATTAGTACTATGTATTGTAATATACATTTTACGATCATTTTAAGACCGTATTGTTAGACAGATGGTTGCGGTGGATACCGTAGTGGTTATGTTCCTTGTCTCTGGTCCCGAGGGTCGCGGTTCAAACCCGGCCGTGGTCGTTGAATTTTATTAGGACGGAAAATCCAAAAAACAAGTCCTGCAGGACGAAATTTAAGCCGTCGGTTCCGAGTCAGAAGATTTTCAGGCTGGTAAAAGATCCTTAAGCCTGAATAAAAAGGCTTCTAAGCAAAATTTACCGACCTCAACTTCTTAGTAATACCTTAGTTGTCATGATAAATTTCTCAGTGAGTCGTGTGTTGACCGCATGCCATTCGTGCCTTCTGTGGCCAAATACGTTAACTAAAATAACTTGATCTAGTATTTCCCAACAAGGGAGAGGCTATGGCTCAACATTGGGCTACGCCATTGTAGATTATAGAATTTTTGGACCAAAGAGAGATGAACAGACAGGTGAATGGAGAAGACTGTCTAACACGGTCATTATAGGAAGCCAGATATAATGAGGACAGTTAAGTCTCATAGACTGCGATGGGCAGGACATCTGACACAAATGGGGAATGAAAGACGTGCATGGAAGCTTCTTGTTTGAAAATCAGAGGGTAAACGCCCAGTTGGTAGACCAAGAATGAGGTGGGAGAATAACATTAACTATGATTTGAGGGAAGTAAATTATACTGAGAATGATCGGAAAACATTGGCTCAGGATAGTGATGTATGGAAAGCTTATGTCCGCACGGCCATGAACCTACGGGTCCTTTAGTGCCAGTGAGTTAGTTAGATTGGCAGACAGGTAAAATAGTGCTGTTATTATTATTATTATTATTATTATTATTATTATTATTATTATTATTATTATTATTATTATTATTATTATTATTATTATTATTATTATTATTATTATTATTATAGCTGTATTATTAATGTACTGTAGAATTGAGACATGGTATAGAATATTAAAAAAATATTTAATTATAGGCGTATGTAGTATCTTATTTTATCATAATGGTATCGAGATAACGTTCCAAAAACTAAATAATAAATTAATAAGAGTATGAAAGTAGTATGTGTCCATTTGAAAGAGTCCTGTAAAACTCAAAATGTGTTGTCTGTAAATGCGAGCTGCATTTCAGTCGATTTCAGTCATGCATTGAAGAACCGAGATGGCTAATGTGAGCATTTTGTCATGAAGAGTTAGGTATCTAGAGCACAGAATATTGTAATGTGTTTAACCCAGTTGAGAAGTTCATTACTCATTACCTTCTACCTTCACTTGTGCGTATACATGAAAGTGATCTTTGCCACAGCTTTGTGAAGTCATTTCTTATTCTTAACTTCAGACAACTTTCTTTCAAGGCTCAGCAAGATAGCATACTTTATTATTGGAACCACCCACAACATTTCACGTGCATAAAGCTTATTAAACAATTCGTAGTAAGAAAACGTTATCCTGGCGGGAGTATATTTATTACTTCCATTGATTGGGGATTGATTAAATACCGTTCATTAATTATTTCTGGGTTAACTGTTTCCGGAATATTTATAAATTATGAAATCTCTGTGTTATATTGAGGTTAATTGACTGTTATAATAAAATTAATCAGTGGCACAAGAACTCCGAGGATTGAGGTGATTGCTGTCACTGACTAACAAACAACAAAGCAGGAAATAATTTGGTTAGTATGACTAGTTCCCTTACCCTAGTTTCCGTTTTCTTAACCGCATTTCGCTACATCTCATATCAAGTATATATTCAGTTGCCCTCATTAGATTGCGTGGAACCCGTTTCAGACACACTGTTCAAAGACAGAATCATGTTATGTAGCCAAGAAAGGAACCAGGTATCTGGGCATCCAGTCAAACATGCTAACCATTACACTATAGAAACATTGACTGTTCATCCCTTCATAGTTTTCTGCCCTTGGGTGATCCTTCACTGCAAACTCAGCATTCTAACTCTCATCGTGTCTTATATACATTTTTGTAAATTCGGTAGCTTCCCTTTGATTTTCGCATACGTCTCTCTCTCTCTCTCTCTCTCTCTCTCTCTCTCTCTCTCTCTCTCTCTCTCTCTCTATATATATATATATATATATATATATATATATATAAATATGAAAGTTTTCTTGGGTTTTCCGCGTCTTGGATTCAAGTTCGGCCGAACTTATTCCTTGATAATGGCATGTTGGATCATGCCGAAACGTCGGAATCGGTGGCCAGAGGCCGAACTTGAATCCAAGACGTGGAAAACCCAAGAAAACTTTCATATTCATACTTATATCCGCGAAAATCTGCAATATAACATATATATCCCTCCCTCCCCCCCTCTCTCTCTCTCTCTCTCTCTCTCTCTCTCTCTCTCTCTCTCTCTCTCTCTCTCTTCTCTCAACGAGTTCACCATGTGAAGGTTAGGATACTGGATTTGGCTAGATGGAGCCTTTTGAACTTTACTGAAACTTTCGTTGGTTAAGCATCAGTTCCTTCGTGTTTTTGATTTTCAAAGACTAAGAAATTTTCATTATCCTGTATTAAAATATTATAAAATTTTATTTGACTGTATTTGAGATTTTATTATTTATTTAATTAGTTACTTGAACTACATGGATTTTATAGGAAGCCAGATATAATGAGAACAGTTAAGTCTCGTAGACTGCGATGGGCAGGACATGTGGCACGAATGGGGAATGAAAGACGTGCATGGAAGCTTCTTGTAGCAAAACCAGAGGAAAAACGCCCAGCTGGTAGACCAAGAATGATACGGGAGAATAACATTAACCATGATTTGAGGGGAGGTAGATTATACAGGGAATGATTGGAAATCATTAGCTCAGTATAGAGATGTACGAATATCTTATGTCCGTGCGGGCATGAACCTATGGTTTCGATAGTGCCAGTGAGTTAGTTAGTTATATAATTAGCCTATGTACTGTAGAGAGTGTTAAAATGCATCATGCAAAATCTCATGCAGATAAACGGATGCAATTTTACTACGAACGAGTGCATATTTGAAAACGCGTGATTTGACCGCTATGAGTCGTCAAACTATTACAGAACTGTGGATTAAATACGAAATTAATCCGTAAGAAGCCTTGCTCCATAAGAGTATGATATCGTTGATTAATTAAGAATAGAGTCCATTACTGGTAATGAATCACGAATGTAGAAATGTACACTTAAGAACAAATATATTTTCATGATTTCAGCCACTGCGCTACTTGAATTCGTCCTCTGTAATTTTTAACTCTTGTATATTGGCCTATATTGCCAACTACCTTCCTTTATGCGTTACTTTTTTTTACAATTGAATAGCAGAATTTGACATCCATATACATAGGTAATTCTGCTTTTGGCATAGCGCCTTATATTAAATATAGAATTTATGATTGTTACTTTCTATTTTGTGTATAATTACCCCAATTCATGAATTACAGAATTATTTCCTTACAACAACCTGGACTTTTCTTAGTTTTGAAACCTCATGGAAAACTACAAAGTTACAACCAAACACCTTCTAGATTTTCTTCTTCTATACTTTCTGCTTTAGGCATTAGTTGCTGTTCCGTCTTCGCTAATAGATCTAAGACCATCTCTTCCGAGGACGTTCTCATCTTCTTTGTTAAGTCCGTCCGAGTTTTTATTGTGAAGAATAGGAGTAATGTGTTTTCCTCTAATCGCGGTACCAACGCTATGCAGAGTAGACCATTGGTTGGGCTCCCACATCAAAGCTTTAGGTCCAGCTTCTGGATGTATTAACCCATCTAGAGAGTTGCCACTCTCGCCAACCTATTATAATTTAGTTGTCGTTGTGGACTTTACTCATGTTTCCCCGAGCATGAGTATCTTATCATCCCAGAGAAAGGACCTCCTCTTCCCATCAGTCTCCGACCCAAATCGCCGAAGGGATTCTATACCATAACCTTGATTTGGGTTACTCGGATTAGCAGGTCCACCTCGAGCAGGTTAGGAAAGGAGCTGATATGCAGAGGCTGAGTGTTCGTAAAGGGAACTATATTGCGTATGCATACCTTGTATCCACATTCAAGATTAATCTTTAAATTAAGGATGCCTTCTTTTTTAAATTTATAGGTTTTGTGACACATTTAGATCACAAATAGGAATGAGATGCACAAAGAAATTAAACATAGGCTCAATTCTGGAAATGCGTCCTATTATGCATTGCAGAGACTTTTGATATCCCAACTCCTGTCAAAAAACATTAAACTGAAAATATATAAAACTATTATTTTACCAGTTATATTATATGGATGCGAAACATGGACTCCTACTTTAAGGGAGGAAAGGAGATTACGAGTACTTGAGAATAAAGGACTTAGGAATTTTTTTGGACCAAAGAGAGATGAACAAACAGGTTAATGGGGAAGACTACATAACAATGAACTACATGGTCTTTATAGGAAGCCAGATATAATAAGAACCGTTAAGTCTCGTAGACTGCGATGGGCAGGACATGTTGCGCGTATGGGGAATGAAAGACGCGCATGGAAGCTTCTTGGAGGAAAGTCAGAGGGAAAACGCCCAGTTGGTACACCAAGATTGAGGTGGGAGAATAACATTAACTATGATTTGAGGGAAGTAGATTATACAGGGAATGATTTGAAAGCATTAGCTCAGGATAGGGATGTATGGAGAGCTTATGTCCGCGCGGTCATGAACCTACGGGTTCGATGGTGCTAGTGAGTAAGTAAGTAAGTGACACATTTAGATGTTATATTATATCTAAATAATAAATGTTCTTAAATTGTGAAAGGAATGGCCTGTTATGCTAAGCTACGTGGGCTCTCCTTAGCTTTCAAACCTCATGGGAAAATATAAAGTTACAACCCATCATTTGCTATATTAATCTTCAAAATAAGGATGACCTTCTTTTTAATTTATAGCTTTTGTGACACATTTGCATGTTATGCTATATCTAAACTATAAATTCTGTTAGATTGTGAAAGGAATGGCCTGTTATGCTATGCTACGTTAAAGAGGTTGCCATCACGAGTCTTCTCAGTGAACTATGTTACAAATATCCGTGAAATTATTATCACATTCCAACACGCGGTTTTCTGTGCTATGCAGGACGTTCTAGGTAAATATTCTCACACCTATTTATTAAAATATCATCACAGCTGTGGGAAATATAGAAAGTGTTAACTATATACAGTATAAGCGCTGGTTAGAGTGGACGTAAATATATGCCTCGTGCTTCAATTCCCCTTGGGTTTGATAAACACATTTATTTTCTTATTTGTTGTTTTATGATTTATTGTAATTGAAGGCTTAGGGCAATAACTTAAGCCACATATTGTTCTTTCTGAGATATACTTACTTACTCACTGGCACTATCGAACCCGTAGGTTCATGGCCTCGCGGACATAAGCTCTCCATACACCCCAATCATGAGTTAATGCTTTCCAATCATTCCCTGTATAATCTACTTCCCTCAAATCATAGTTAATGTTGTTCTCCCACCTCATTCTTGGTCTACCAACTGGGCGTTTTTCCCTCTGGCTTTCCTACAAGAAGCTTCCATGCAAGTCTTTCATTGCCCATACGTGCAACATGTCCTGCCCATCGAAGTCTACGAGACTTAACTGTAATTATTATATCTGGCTTCCTATAAAGTCCATGTAGTTCATTGTTATGTAATCTTCTCCATTTACCTGTTTGTTCACCTCTCTTTGGTCCAAAAATTTTCCTAAGTATTTTATTTTCAAATACTTGTAATCTCCTTTCCTCCCTTAAAGTAAGAGTCCATGTTTCGCATCCATATAATATAACTGGTAGAATAATAGTTTTATATATTGTCAGTTTAACGTTTTTTGAAAGTCTTTCTGAGATATAAGGATTTTAATGTTTCAAAAAAATTATAAATACTAATTGGGCAGTATTGTTGTTAATACATTGTGTGTCTATATGTTTTAACTCATCACAGGCGCACTTACAAATTATTTTATGAATATTTCAATACATTTATTTGCTTTTGTATGAAAATATATCATTTCTTAACAGATTGTGGCTTATCATGTTAACTGCCCTAAGCCCTTCAGTTATATTTATACTGTTTTAAAATTACCCCTCCAACATGCGTAACACTGACCATAAAATGCACCAGGTCGATTAATTAAGAGTCTAGTTTGATTTAAATGCATTTCAATTGTAAAATTTAAAAAAATATGGATTACAGTGGTGACGGTATACAATTTTTAATCGCTATATTTGCCCCAGACGCCTGGATTAAATTCGAAAACCTTCCATATTAGGCCCTATATATGTTGAAAAGGCATGTGGATACTGTTAATAGGGATTACTCCGACGTATTGAGACGTTAAGCCTGGCAATATCCTTGGTGCTTTACGAAAAGTGTAGGATAAGTACCGACAGGGGGTTTCACTTTCTCCACTCTTTTCATCATCATCCTCATCTTCTTCTTCATCATCCTTTGCACAACACGTATTTATACTAAAAACACTATTCCTACATAAACTTCTGTACATAATTTTAGTATATTTATTATTTATTTATTTATATTACCTGATGGAGTTAAGACCATAAGGTCTTCTCTTCCACTTCACCAGGGTTAAATACAATAAGAATGATGATAAATGATACATAATAAATAATTACAGACTACACAATATAAAGTTGACAAGGGAAAAAAAGAAAAATAGTAATAATAATAATTATAATTATAATAACAAAAATAATAACCTATAGTTAGGTTAAGTAAATGGCTTAGTAAAGAAAGTTTAAAATATAAAGGAATATTAAAAGCACACATGTAACATATTATATTGTTATATATTATATTGTCTAAGGAAATATGAAGTGAGTTTCTTTTTAAACTGTTTTTGAGTCGGCGGGCAGTCCTTGTTATACGAGGGGAGAGAATTCCAGAGTCGGGTGTCTGAAACAAGGAATGATGAGGAGTAGTTAGAGGTTCGATGTAGTATATATCACCTACGCAACTTGGCTTCACGAACTGGTCAGCTAAATTGAAAATAGACCACTTTAACGCCATATATAGTATGTCAATTTGGTATTTATACATAGGCATTTTATTAATAAAAATACAATTTTCAGAAAGTTTTTTAAAAGTAAAGAGAAAATATGTATTGTGGTTTGAAGGAAACAGTAAGTTATATCTAAATATGTAGTTCAAAACTTAATTATAAAATAAACATAATTTTATCAAAATAAATAATCTTTATTACACCCAAATACAAGCCAATTTGCTATTCATACACTAAAGAAAACACTGCAGTGTATTTGCTTGTCTAACATGCTTAAACATTAATGCAACATGAATACTCTAAGTTGTGCATTTGTTTACATCTGCCTACTGTGCTGGTTGTGTACACTGGCAGTCAGTCGCCTCCAAAATGGGTAAATATAAATAACTCAGTTCTGATCTCAAGGATACAATTGTAAATCTTGCACTTAAGGGATATTCTTTGAGAAAAATAGGGCGACTGATAGGCAAATGGCATGCAACAGTACAGTATAAGTTATACTAAATAAATTCAAGTATACAGGTTCAGTAGAGAATGTTCCGAGAAAACCTAAACAAAATAAGTTAAATGAAAAGGAGGAGAGAACCATTGAGAGACAAGTGAAATTCAACCCCAGAATTAGTGCTCCAAAATTGCGGTCTACTCTAGAAGTTTCTACTGGTAAAAAGGTATGTACTGAGACAGTTCGGAAGGTGTCACGCAGAAATGGCTATCATAGAAGAATGACTAGAAAAAAGGCCGTATGTAAGTAAGAAGAACCGCGTTGTAAGACTACAGTTTTCAAAAGAACATGTAAATAAGGGGCAGGCATTTTGGAATAATGTTCTCTGGTCTGATGAGACTAAAATCAACCTGTTCGGTTCAGATGGCATTCATAGAGTCTGGAGAAAAGCCAATACGGATAATGATGTGACCAATACAACACCTACAGTAAAACATGGGGGTGGGTCTATAACGTGTGTGTCGGCAAAAGGGGTTGGCAATATACAGTTCATTGACAATGTTATGGACAAATTTGTGTATAACGACATTCTTCGTAAGAGTGTTAAACAAAGTGCAGAAAAATTGGATATGCTCCCTACGTACATGTTCCAACAAGATAATGACCCCAAACATACGGCGGACTTAAATAATACTTGGTTGATATGGAACGTGCTAAAGCAATTGAAAGCCCCTCCTCAATCTGCTGACTTAAACCCTATAGAACATTTATGGATGTTTTTGAAACCTAGGGTCCACAGCAGAAATCCTTCTTCCAAAGAAGAATTGAACAAGGTGGTTACTGAAGAATGGTGCAAAATCAGTCCTCAGATATGTTATAGGCTTGTTAGATCCATGCAGCGTAGATGTCAAGCTGTTATTAAAGCTAAAGGTTACCCTACAAAGTATTAAGGACAGTTCTTTTTATTCATTTTTTATTTTTTCTTTTTTCCCCCCATTCTGACTGTATGAATAGAAAAGTAACTATAAAATTTACAACTTCTAAAGTTTTTTTTAATATATTATACGTTAGATGTTTATAGAATTTGTTGATTTGTATATATTATGTAAAGACGTGTACCTGAAAATGTTAAGTTAATGGCAAAATATAATTGCAATATTCTGATAATTAAAATTGTGCTATTTCAATTGTAATCTAAGTGTATGAATAACAAATTGACATACTGTATGTGGTTAGTGTGGAAGTCAAAAAACTAAAATTGAACGTTTCACATCCATATAATATAACTGGAAAATAAGTTTTATATATTTTCAGTTTAACTTTTTTTAGAGAAGTTGGGATTACAAGAGTTCCTGTAATGCATAGGCCCTAATAACATTTCCATAACGGAGAGACCATATATTTGCTTTTATTAATTTTAACTTCCAGCCTCAGTTCCTTATTGTCACTTAATAAAATTTGGGTGTTGGTCCTTAGCAACTCCTCGCTAACGCCTAATAATACATCATCAGCATAAACCAACAGCTTATTAATATCATTGAGTTATAGGTCTTTGTTTTTTTTAAATAGACTGCGGAGATAAAATTAGTAAACAAAAACATAGAAATAAACCAGGGAGTAAGACAAGGGTGTCCATTGTCACCAGTATTATTTAGTTTATACTTGGACCATATCATAAATGAATGGCAAGAACATCATCATCATCATCTGCATTCATGGATTAGGTCTGTTGACCCGTTCCGACTTCAACCCATCTCTTTCTACGTCTGCCACATCTCGGGTGCCTTTAGGTTTGTATTTTGTTATTTGTTTTGGATATCTATCTTCATTCATTCTGTCTATGTGTTGCTCCATTTTTGTCTATATGTATCTATTTTATCAATGATTGCAAATATTTCAAGTTCCTATCTTATTTCTGTGTTCTTGATTCTGTCTTCCTTAGTGCACCCTTTAACAGATCTCAAAAATTTCATTTCTGCCGCCGTTATCCTACTTAGATCTTGTTTTTTATGTATCCAGGCTTCTGATCCATAGAGCAGTACCGGTACTGCCAGTGTTTTATAAAATTTCAATTGGGTCTCTCTTGTTGTTTTATTATTTAGTGATCGTTTTATCGTACCACATATTCCCTGGAATTTTGCTATTTTATTAGTTATATCATTATCATAATTAAATTAAATGTCACATCCTAGATAATTGAGATGGTTCACCTGTTCTATGATTTTGTTTCCTATTACTATTTTGGATCTGATTTGATTTTTCCCCTGGAATGCCATTACCTTAGTTTTTTCTATGGATATTTTGAGATTATATTGTTCACATATATTATGTAATTTAAAAATATTCCTTTGAAGCTCGTCTTCCGTATTTGCTATTATTGCCTGGTCATCAGCATATAATAATGTTTTCAAGTAGTGTGTTTTATCTAATTTTATTCCTTTATTTGTTTCTTCGTTCCATTTTTTTTATTATATCATTGATGTATAGGTTAAACAAAACTGGAAAGATACTGCATCCTTGTTTAACTCCTTGATTAGTATGAATTTTATTTTTGCTTACTTCATTTCTAGTTTTTATAACAAAATTTGTGTTCCAGTACAAACTCTTTATAGCTGCTATTAAGTGTTTCGGAATTCCTTTTTCTTTTAAAATTGTTCAAAGTTTTCCTCTGTCTACTTTATCAAATGCCTTGACAAAATCAATAAAAGCCACGTGTGTTAGTTTGTTATATTCTCTTCTTTTGTTTATAAATTCTTTCATCGTAAATATATTATTCATACATGAACGCCCTGGTCTGAATCCACTTTGTTCTTCTGTTAACATTACCTCTGCTATTTGTTTTAACCTAAATGTTAAGATTCTTGAGTATATTTTATAGCCTGCAGTTAAAATGCTTATTCCTCTGTAGTTGTTGCAGTCGTTACGTTCTCCTTTCTTAAAAATATATTGTACTATTGCTGTTGTCCATGTTTCTGGTATTGTTGCTTGTTTCCAACATAAATTTAAAACATGTAATAATCTCAGTTTAAAAAAAAATCCTCCATATTTTATTAATTCCATATTAATTCCGTCTATTCCAGCTGCCTTTCTGTTCTTGGTTGTTTTCAGTACTTCTCCTAATTGTTCCATTGTTATCATATCTATTCCTGTCTCACACTCATATATGTTATCTTTAGTTATTTTATTTTCATTATACCACAATTTTTTATAATGTTCTTCCCATTGTTTCTCCTCAATTACATTGATCTGTATTGTATCTTTTTCTTGTTTATTTAGATGTTCCATTACTTTATAGGCTATTTTTTGCTGTCCATGTATATCGTATTCTAGTCTACTTATATATATATCCCAACTGACTTTGTGTGCTTTTTTAATTTCTCTTTTGGCTATTGCACTTTTATGGTTTGTAATCAGCTCTTAATTCTGGTGTTATATTCTGTAAATATTTGTGATAAGCCTCTTTTTTATCTTATTTCTTCGGAAGTAGGTTTTAATATTAATTGTTCATTTAGTCTATTCTGATAAAGATTTTGTATACTTTTATCTTGTAATAAATGTACTTTGAATGTGGTCTCTTTATTTCTATATTTGTTTTTAGTTTTCTTCCATCTCGCTAATATATTTATTTTTGAGATTACTAAATAGTGATCTGAATAAATATCACTTCCTCTAAATACTCTCGTATCTGTTAATAATGATGATGCTTTCTTATTGATTAACACATAATCTGTCAGTGAACGAAAACCTCGTGCTGACCATGTATATTTGTGAATATCTTTTTTCTTATAAAATGTATTTGCTATTTTAAAAGCATTAAAAATTGCAAATTGTTTTAATTCCTGTCCATTTTAATGGCAAGAACAAATTAATATAAATAGTGTATTGACAACTCTGCTTTTTGCAGACGATCAAGTAATAATGACAGCATCAGAAAATGCTTTACAACAATTCCTTTATACTTGAAATAATATCTCTCTAAATTACAATTTAAGAATATCTACATCTAAAACAAAAATATTAGCTCTGAAATGAAAATGTGCAATAAGAACAAAAATAATGATAAACAATGTAATTGTAGACCAAGTTAAGAATTTTAATTATTTGGGATGTCATTTAGGCAATGACAGAAATTTATATAAACACACTAAAATACGATTCAATTATCTATGTGGCACAATTAAATGCACTTTATTGAATAAGACTAGAAAATAAACTATTCTGAAGTTTTACAAAGTATTGGCAGTTCCATCTCTTACGAAACCTGGACATTAACAAAGGCAGATAGTAAACAAATAGAGGCTGCTGCAATGAAGATGTTGAGAGCAATAGCATGATACCAAAGAACCGATAAAAAGAAAAACGAAGATATAAAAACAGAACTCAATATATTTAATCTCTGTGAAAGAATAAAATATTATCAAAATGCTTATCTTCAACACATTACGAATGAATGAACAGCGCATACCAAGAAGAATGTATAATTATAAACCAAAAGGGAGAAGAATGTTGGGAAGACCATTGAAGAGATGGAAGGACCAATTCGACCTATAATGAGATCGGAACAGGCCATTGGGCTTAATTCTTGTTGTTGATGATGATGATGATGAGTTATAAGTCTTCTTTATTATCTAATGATTTGATAGCATCTCTAGTGCAAAATTGCTTTAATCCATTGCGAATTTCAAAATAATATATTTTCCTACCCGCACCCTAGTCTTTGTGCCATTTAGATGCATTAGAATGAGTCTCTTTAGGAATTCCGAAGTCTAGTAGGAGACTATACAAGTTCTACGTAGTTGAATAATTTACCTTTTGAAGCCTACACATAGTTCATATAGAGTGCCGTTAATTCCCATTTATTTTCTAAAATGTGTCTGATACTAAAAATCTGATCTGTTGTAGTCCCATTCCTTATAAATTCACATTGTTGATCACCTATTACGTTGTTAGTAGGGGGAGTAAGTCTGGATAACAATATATTTCGTAGAATTTTGAACAAAATTGAAACTAATGAGATGCTTTTGTAGTTGTTAATTCAATCAGCTTATCACATTTCTTACATATTGGTACGGTAATTTAATTCTTTCCATTCATTTTGAAGAGCCTCTTATTCCCAAATCATACTAAGCAACAGATGAATCTTCTCCATTCATTTTCCTTCCGCAGATTTTATCAGTTCTAAGGGGATAGAAGTAAGCCTGTACACTGGGTACCATTAAACAAGAAAAATCAAGTAAATACCATCATAGAAGAATATAGGACCAATCAAGTAGTTATGTGGAAAAAACGTGAAATGAAATGGTCAGGATAGATTGTCGTGTAGAATTTTTTTTGGAGAAATCTTCCTGATATGTATTGACAGCGCTTGATGATAATGGTAATATATTTAATTAAGTTTTTAATATGTGATGTCTTAATTAAAACATCTTGTTTAAAATTATGATTCTTAGTCAATCTGACAGTATCGATATCGAAAGCATTACTTTTTTTTTTTTTTTGAAAGAGGGTGCGTACTTCCCTCTTTACTCTTCATTTATTAAAAATAGTCAATATGTAATTACATTGTTGCAGATTGTTTATTTCGTAAAATAACTAATTAAAATGATATATTTGTGCATGAATAGTTGTGGAATGTATTCCTCTAGTTGCGCATTGGCTTGAAAAGCCGGAAAACTCATCTGGGCAGAACTGAGTTGTGGTGTGAAGGAGAGCGAGGGAAAATACAACCGCAGAGCTATCTGACACGCACCATCGGTTTTCAAACACGTAATACGGAAGCCATTTCCTTCAAGGTCTTTACTGAGTTTTTTTGTTTTCCTCTGGCAGACTTCTAGGCGACTTAACATTAGTTGATTATTTTCCAATTTCCAAGGTCTTCCCGAAGAAGTTATTCCAAAATTACGTATTAAAGTCCGCCGTTTCACTAGATTGTTAGCATAGAATACACTGTATTTGACCATTATAATAATTCAATATTATTATGTTTAAATACATATATTACAGTAGTTAATAGATCAGTTAATTTGAGATTTTTGTTACAATGTTAACTTTGAATTTTCTTATGGATCAGTTAAGTTAACAATATATATACCCTTCCTATTATAGTTCAGATGCTGTCAATTGTATGAATCAGCTTTTGTCAGATGTATTCAAATTAATCGCATGGGTTTCAGAAAGGTCAGGTGTTGTACAAATCAGTTGTTTGTAGTTCAGTAAATAAATCATTTGCAATTTAGAGCCTAATTAAAAGGATTAATTTCATAAAACTGAAAGAGACGTAAATATGAAACTGTCAAGATTCCAAATGATATGTGGAACTATACATAGAACATTAAAGAACAAAACAAGAAGAGATACTAGATTGAAGTTTTATAAAACTTTGGCAGTTCCTGCGTTACTTTATGGAGTGAAACTTGGATAATGATCAAAAAATTACAAAGTAGAATACAAAGCATAGAAATGGACTTCCTTAGAAGAACAAAGAGCTGCACAAGAATGGATCGGATAAAGAATGAAGATATAAGAACAGAGTTAAATATGTAAATATCCATTGAATGATAAAATCAAAGAATATAGAGAAAAACGATTTAGACATGTAGAAAGAATGAATGTAACAAGATTGCCAAAAGCAGCATTTAACTACAAGCCAAGAGGTTCAAGGTATGTAGGAAGGCCAGTGAAAAGATGGACAGAACATCTGTGAGGCGGAACAGGCAATTTGCCTAGCCCGTGAAGTGAAGAAGAAGAAGAATTTATAGAATGTGATATTGCTTTATATATATATATATATATATATATATATATATATATATATATATATATATATACGGTATAATATTATCATACTCTGAATTAAATCTCTTTTATTTATAATTGAAAAATATTAATTATATCTCGCCTTTTCTAAAATTATTATTAATCTGGAGTAAATCGGACCATTTCTGAATTACATATAGTATGTAATGAACTTAACATCCGTGAAGGCTAAATCGTTTCCGATGAAAGTGGTTATGCCTAAATTTAATTTTAAAATATGTTATTTTAGAAACATATAGGATTTTCGTTTGAGTTGTGATGCTATAAAATTTGCTTTAAGTGTTTATGTCTACCCCAAGTTAACGTATAACCATATAAAAGTTTCTGATAACTTGAAAGTGAATATTCCAGCATTACCAACTGCATAATTTCTTGATGAAATTAATCAGATTCATCTTCAAGTAAAATCATTGTTGAATGAGTCAGCTTACTTGAGTTATTTCTATTTTCTGATACTGAAAACTTCTTGTCACATGTTTTGGATATCATATTATAAACAAATAATCCCTTATCTCATAAGCTTTTAATTTATAGCAAGTGTCTTATCTCTGTTCATATGAATGGAGATTTGAGGAAGATAGATCAATGGACGGGAGAAGAACAAGAGGAAGACCAGTCAAGCGAACTATATACAGTGACTGGATATCCAATACGTCTTCCTTTCGAGGAGTGATTTTGGAAATAAAATAGGATAGCCAAGGTGATTTCACAGTACGAGTATATGAAATGCCATTGTTTTGAAATATATTTTGTATTCATTTTACTCATTAACAACTTTAAAATCTGATCAATTTAAGCTCTTCTTCAATGAGAAATTACTAACTTTTATTTCTAATATCAAATTTAAATTAGGTATATTTAAATTTTTGATCAATTGCTTTGGAATATCGATATTTACTCTTTCGGTGATCTATATAATCATTTAAAATGTTTTTTTTTATATTGGCGTAAACTGCTAATTATATTTATTTCCAAATTTAAAATTTTAATTTTAATGACTGATCTCCAACGAACGTTTATCTCTCAGTATACATAAAACAACAAAATTCTTTAAAATATTTATTCCAATGATTAAACACAATATATACATTTTTAGTATTTAAATGAACCTAACAGTTTAATTAAACAAATTAAAATAATGAAGTAAAATCCCTTCTTTTCCGTATTAAATGCTACCAAAGAAAATATTAAAATGTTTAAACTGTCGCTAGGAATACCTGCTATATTTAAGTAGTTTTAAACGCACTTTGAATGGAATTACTTTGAGAGATGCATAGAAATGGTAGTTTGAAATTTAACCGATCCCATGCTCAAAACTTGTTGCAATATGTTAACTTAATTTGTTAATTTTTAGTTAATATTTTTTATTCATTACCTCTTTAGAGAATATTTCATAAATTGAAATGAAATTTTAAGTGGCCTAACTAATCTGTTGAAATGCGTGTATTTTTTTCATTTTAAGGAAGCAGTAATTAGCTAAAATTCTATTCTACTCTCATATGAAATGTTCCGCAATTTCCGAAAAAAAAGGAAATTAATATCCAGGAAGGAACATAATAATTAGACATAAACAAAAACAGAGCGATTTACTGAATATGTAGTGATGTGCTCTGAACTACCGGTTGGTGGATGCGTTGTGCCACACTTTCTGATGGCTAGTTTTATGCGCCACTGCACAATCTGATGTCTCTGGGAACACAGATGACTACTGATCCATTTCTTATCTCTTTGACATGATTGGTTTTCTCCTCACAAAAAGTTCCATGGTGCATTGATTTTAATAAATTCAAGTATACTTAGATATTGTATTTATGAATTCCTGACGAATTCAGATTTACTATTGCTGTTTATTGATTTTTAACCCTTAAATTCGTAATATATCCTTTTAGATACATCAGTTGGTTTAATTAATTTAATATTTTAAGTAAATCAGAAGAAAATGAACAAAAAGAAACCACTCAAACGTGTGTCTAATTATACAATACACCTAATAATAACAGTTACACAAGATTCCGTTTTCACTGCTGTCCGCCCCATTCAAATAACTAACAGAATGAATTTGTGTTTTGCCAATTTAAGGGCTAACAATGTAATGTAATAATTAATTTATAAACAGAAAAATTGATGTGTATTAGAACTTCTCAGAGTAAAATTAAATTTTAAATGTGTTTCAAATCATTGAAACTACTACACTACATTTTTCGGCTTCCGCTTGTAGCCGATAATTAGCCTTAATGTGTTCTGTTTTCAATTACATACTACTTCAGCAGACCACTTTACATAGCTGATGTTGACCACATTGAGAGAAGTGAAGGATATATAAGTGTATATTTAAGTGTTTGCGCGTAGTATGCGGTGTATGAGATAAGATGATGTATATATTGAAAAATGTGAAATTTGGTGCTTGCACCTAACCTACTCTTCCCATTAAGAATCAAATCGTACTGTACCACATACGCTGATTGAAGACTAGGTGCGGGAAGAAATATTCTCATGGAATTTTGGCCTATATAGAAGAGGATGCTACGATAAATAGTGGTACCATGTTAAGAAAACTAGCGATAACGGCTGGGGGACTCGACATGTTGACCATATTTTGCGCTATACTGGTTGGATGATTCTCCATAATTGTAAATAGCACAAGTGGATGTTAGGCCAGCATCCGGATGCTAGGTAAAGGGCATTCTAGGCCTTATAATACTGAAATTATAAAAGTCCTACCTCTTTTTCTCGTGGAATGTTGACCTATATGGAAGAGGATATCTACAAAAAATAGTGGTACCAAGTTTAGAAAACAAGCTATTAACGGCTGGGAGACGATTAAAGCAAAAGGTACGAATTTCTTAATTTTAATATTTTAATCAATAACTCGCCAGTGGTTTAGGCCTACCATTAATTAATTATTATTAATATTCCAGGTCTATCGCGCTATGGAATTGAGTTGTTTCTTATAGCTAATTAGCAAACCATTCGCTATAAATTCAATCACACTCTTATGCAATCAATCGTTTTTCAACTGGTAAAACATTTCATTCATTTATGTAAAATACGTTATCATATTTGGTGAAATGTTGAATGTTTTTAGAATAGGTTTCTATGGGTATTGAGAATCGGTTTGATTGACGAAGTGAAGCACGAAGTCATAAAAAATGAACTGTTGAGAAGAATTTACTACGTGTTCGATAAACGGATTTCATAAACAAGATGCTCTACTTTTCATTGTCTCGATATGACCTTAATCCATTGTTCATACAAATATAATTGTTATAATAATGCAAAATCCAATAATCTTCCCTATCAGTGCATCTATAATAAGCTTTAGACCTATACATGAAAATTGTTGATTTTATACACTGCATTTACTAAGTTCATTTTAAATATGGATGTTATTCAGTTTTGATTACAAGTTTGTATTTCTCTGATATGAAAAATTCTGCACGTTTAAGAGCACGTGAGTTCTTTATTCCTTAAATATCCGAGTATAGGGTAAAACTAGGTATTTTCATGACAAGATTCATGATATTTTTTTTCAAACTAAATATTCTTATTCTTTTTTTTTTCCCCCATTGCAATTCATTCCGTATATTCAGAAAGAATATGTAACTCATATGTTCACTAAAATCGGATTTACATAACCTCTCCATTCAGAACTACTAAAGGCCTGCGACAGGGCTGTAGTATGTCCCCTACTCTGTTCAAAATATACATCCAGCATATATTGGAGCAGTGGAATCGATATTGTGGAGGCATGGGAGTACCAGTCCAAGGTGGCACAGTACATTCCTTATTATTTGCAGACGATTAAGTGTAGATAGCTCAGAGTCGTGAGGATGTGAAATACATGATGACAAAACTTCTAAATGCTTTTGAAATAGGAGGATTAAGAGTAAACATGGAAAAAACTGAATATCTTGTAGTAGGAGGAAGTGGACGAGATATATCCCTACCCCAAGGAATCATTAGAGCTGTTAAAAAATTTAAATATTTGGGATCACTTATTGATGAATCAGGGAGTTGTAAAGGTGAAGTAGATAGCAGGTTAGTACAAGCACGAAGAGCCATAAAAATGTTGAATGGAGTACTGTGGAGTAGGACCATGTCAAACCACACGAAGAAGAGGATTTTGAAGTCTGTTGTGGAATGCACAATGACTTATGGTGCTGAACGACGGACTTTGGTAGAGGGACAAAAAACTAAGATCTTGGCAGTGGAGATGGATGGAATAAGACGCGGTGCCAGGGTGTCCAGGTTGGAAAGAAGAAGAAATGAAGAAGTGAGGCAGATGATGGATATGGAGGAGACAGTGGTGGAAAGGATCGAAAGACGAGCTCTTCAGTGGTATGGCCATGTCAGGAGAATGGAGGATGATAGGTGGCCCAAAACTCTTTTGGAATGGGCACCTTCTGGTAGAAGGAAACGGGGCAGGCCAAGAACAACTTGGAGAGGAGAGATCCATAGATTGATGAACGACCGAGGTCTGGAGGAGGATGAATGGCGTGATTGGCAAGAATGGCGAATGGGAATACAGGGTAACCGCTGAAAAGTGGAGAGACCATCAAAAGTAAAAGTAACATAACCATTAGTTATATCCTAGGAACATTAAATATCATCATTGTCTTCAAGGATTAGACCTGTTGGTCTGTTTCAACTCAAAATTGCTCACACCACCTCTTTAAAAGCTTCACCTGTATTTCTTGTCCCCCTCGGATTATAATATAAAACAGTTATTGTCATCTTAGTGTTTGACTTTCGTAGGACATGGTCTCTCCAACGTATTCTATATTTTTCAATTAATGTTGTGACTGGTTCTGTGTTCAATTCCTTTCTGATATCAGCAATTAAGTCCACCGCTGTGGTCTCGAGGTAGCGTGCTGCCTTGTCACGCAGCGGGCCCGGGTTCGATCCCCGGTCGGGACAGTTTTTCTGGGTGAGGTTTCTATCGGGGTTTTTCCTCACGTATAAGGCAAATGTCAGGAAAACTTTAAGGCCCAAATGGTCCCCGAAATCATATGGCCATCATCATCATCCTTATCATTATCATCATCATCCTTATCCTTATCGTTATCATCATCATCATCATCATCCTTCACCGGCGTAAAAAAGCAACGGGAAGCTACTACACATACAATTCCCTAGTAAAGCTGCAAAGCATAGCATGAAAATGCTATGATTGCAGTGAAAGACCTGCCCTCGGGCAGAATTACTATGGATGGATAGATCAGCAATTAAATATTTTTCATTAAATAAACTTTACCCTAATTATGTGCATAAAGCCCATCATGAATCCATGTTTCTAAGTGATTACAAATGACGCCATATTGTTTAAAAAATTCCAGCACATCCCAGTTTTGGAGTTATCATATCTACTACTGTTGTTTTAAGTAGACCTATTATTGTTTTTAATGATAATAGAAATTTATGAAATTGAATGATTAATTAGAAGTAGCTGTGAATTGGAGAAGGAAAGAAACATAGACGGTTTAAGAAAAACCATGCGAAGTGTAACAAATCCTACAATTAAAATATTGCAATAGCTAAAAATTTTGCTTACAAGTGAAAAATCTAGCAAATATAACTTTCAAGCTGCCTTCATTGCCTATGTTAAAATATATTTTAAACGTAACGTCTTCCGTGCGTTGTCTTGTTTTTAAGAGTTAAATACTTCCAAAAAAATAAAAGTCTGAAGTTATTAGAAAATGAGTGAAATGAAAATTAAATTACAGTGCTTGAGAACTAAGTATGTGGTTTACAGCTTATACTTATTTGGCTGCTGAACGATAACGTTTATTTCTTTGATCCGAGGTACTTACGACTGAATGTTGACATCATCCTTGTAGCATATCTTGTAGTGAGAAATACATTTAGACATTGAAAGCAAGAGACATTCAGTATGATATAGAAATGTCAATCACTTACTTAAATCTCGCACACTATAGTTATATTACACCTTAATGTGAAATTTCAAGTGATTTTTCGGCTACGGAAGACATCCTCAGGAGGCATATTCTTCCGATGTTAACTCTTCGTTCTTCAACTCAATGACAAAATTAAAATATAAAATTATGGAATATTCACCTGAAAAATCCGTCTCCTCAACTTAATTAATAACTAATTAAGTTGAGGAGACGGACCTTTCAGGTGAATATTCCATAATTTTATATTTTAGTTTTGAATAATATCTCAACGGAACATATCATGAATCTTATAAAAGCTGAATTCAATGACAACTGACAAGTCGGCACGAGAAGAACACAATCATCTTAGGTTGTCTACCGCACTCGCAGACGGATGTCGAAGAAGTTGTAACTCTCATACCATGGCACAGAATACTCAATAATACTCCAAATTTAAAACCTTGTTTTGAAACTATGTCTTGAAATTTTGATGGTACTTCTCAAAGTACTTTCCTTTGGATGCAAATGCACCTGCCCCTAGGGTTTCTGCCAGTCTGCAAAGACATGCTGGAAAAAAATGTTGACAGGTCTTTCAAAATCACCTCCGCAGCCTTACTACTGCTAATGAAGATAGAAAACTCCTCCCGCGAATCTGTTTCTTCAGGTTAGGAAATAGAAAAAGTCATAAAAAAAAGTAAAGTGATCCCACAACAGGCCCGGAGGCCCTTGGGGTAGTAGGAGGTTAAGGCTCCGACTTTTTTCTAGACAATCGGCACTTTATGTCAGCCGGGTTGTCAGCCCTGCGTGACGGCCGCCTTTACCCCAAGAACAAGCGTCTGGTACTCATTTCCGTTAGAGGCTGAGTCGACCCCAGGGCCATAGTGCCGCCAGAGGGTTTGGGTCAGTTTAAAAATCCTGACCCCAACGGGACTTGAACCCTCGATCCTCCGGCTTGTAGCTCAGTGCCTTAACCACTACGCTACGTTAAATTCGGACTATAGGGAAGGTGAGAGACACACTTCACTTTGATTTTGCAAGACATTCAACAATAATATTTGTGATATGCAGCCTCTCATTATCGTCGTGCAGCATCCAACTAGTTGCATGGAATTTTGCCTTTTGCGTCTGATATGGCCTTGCAGAGTGATCAGGACATCTCTATAGTATTCCATGAATATAAATATATATATATATATATATATATATATATAACCATAACCTTCCCAGCAGAAGAAACAACTTTTGGAACAGAAAACATTGGCATTATTACCAAAAAATGCTATAAATGTTCTCAAATATAAAAATACTCCAATTAAACTATTGCTCTTTAGGGAGTTGGTGATAAAGGAAATTTTCACATAGAGCTTTGCTCTCAGGATCGAAATAATGTAGCCAAGTTCAATCGGTAGTGATTACTTTTAAAAATAGAACTCAGGATATCCTCCATTATAGCCGTAGCCGGTACTGAGCATGTCTCTATTTGCTCACCAATCACAGACAGGAACCAGGAGGAATGACATGTTTATATGACGCATTAAGCTAACAAATATCATAAAACCTAAATTTTGCTATCTAAATTATTAATGTAAAACATTATCTTTTTTTTTATTGAATAGCTCTGTAAATTGTAATTAACGGCAAAGAAAACGTCATAAAGCAATGCAGCATATAAATATATAATATATCCGTATTTGAAATAAATTTCCAACAATAATTGATGAGAAAGAAATAAAAAAAAGTAATGAAGTTACTACTTCTAACTTCATTCTTACTCTTGCATTTCTCTATCCTCTCTTTAATATATATATATATATATATATATATATATATATAGCGAAACATGGACTCTTACTTTAAGGGAGGAAAGGAGATTACGAGTATTTGAGAATAAAGTTCTTAGGAACATTTTTGGACCAAAGAGAGATGAACAGACAGGTGAATGGAGAAGACTACATAACAATGAACTACATGGTCTTTATAGGAAGCCAGATATAATAACAGTTAAGTCTCGTAGACTGCGATGGGCAGGACATGTTGCGCGTATGGGGAATGATAGACGTGCATGGAAGCTTCTTGTAGGAAAGCCAGAGGGAAAACGCCCAGTTGGTAGATCAAGAATGAGGTGGGAGAACAACATTAACTATGATTTGAGGGAAGTAGATTATACAGGGAATGATTGGAAAGCATTAGCTCAGGATAGGGATGTATGGAGAGCTTATGTCCGCGCGGCCATGAACCTTCGGGTTCAATAGTGCCAGTGAGTAAGTAAGTATATATATATTTATTTATTTATAATTATTGTCAGTCATTTCCGCAGTTTAGAAACCGTATACCAATTCAATAAATATATTAATTTATCTGTGAATGGAGAAGACTACATAACAATGAGCTACATGATCTTTATAGGAAGCCAGATAGATATAAGAACAGTTAAATCTCGTAGACTGAGATGGGCAGGACATGTGGCACGAATGGGTAATGAAAGACGTGCATGGAAACTTGTTCTAGAAAAACCAGACGGAAAAAGCCCAGTTGGTGGACCAACAGTTAGGTGGGAGGATAGCATTAACCATGATTTGAGGGAAGTAGATTGTACTGGGGATGATTGGAAAACAGCTCTGGATAGAGCTTATGTCCGTGCGGCCATGAACCTATGGGTTAGATAGTGCCAGTGAGTTAGTTTAAATAATCTAATAACAAAACACAGTTATGTAGGATTTTTGATGGAGAAATAACTCGTGTTGACAGAATTTAGAAGCACTTTGTTGCGTGTGTAAGTCCCAAATTAGCTCTTTAGCTGTTATTTTGTAATTGCAAACCGTACATCATGTCCTGGCGTGATGATAAGCACATATATACACAATAGGTTTTTGTGTTCATGTACGGGACATGGCGATGTCAACTGTCCACTTACAGATATGCAAACATTCAACTACTGGATTTACTGTACTTTGTAATTACGGTGTCGGTACTTATTCGGACAAGAATGTTCACAATGTTATTTAAAATGTACAACATAATATATCGACCTTTTCACATAGTTCTAACACCAGACTAGATTTTACTTGTTCAATACACTCTGTTTACAAATAACTCTGTTCCTTAACCAACAGGATTATTAAACTTACATTCCTCTGCCATTATCAACATTGATACTACAGTCCGTGGTGGGCCCTGACCTCATCATATTTCTCTATTCTGAGATCTTGCATCCCTTCTTCCTCTGTCTCATATCCGAAGTTGAGTTTACTCTGCCTCCTTTTTGAAGTGATTTTTTAATCGTTCGCTGTCCTCCACTCATATTGTGAATATCCATAATTAGATGTTTTCGGGAAATTAATGCAGTGAAAATAGATTTATTTTTTAACTTATAATTATATTTAAATTTATTCTTCTTCTTCTTCCTGTCCAGGATTATGTCAATGCGACCTGTTCCGGTCTCAAGTCCATCGTTTCCTTGGCCGACCCAAAGACCTTTTTTCCATGTGGTTTGTAGGTGTTGATCGTTTTGGGTAATCTTGTATTGTCCATTCTATCTAAATGTTCTTTCCATCGGTATTTGCGCTCTTCTAGTTTATCGACTATTGAAATTATCTCCAGTTCATTTCTTATTGATTCATTGTGTAATCTATCCATGCGTGTACATCCTTTTATGGATCTTAATAATTTCATTTCAGTGGCTTGAATGTGTGAGATATCTTTCTTTTTTTGTAAGTACCCAAGATTCAGATCCATATAAAAGAACAGGAACAGCCATGCATTTATAAAATCTGAACTGAGTTTCACTTCGAGTCTTTCGGAGGGTTCTTCTTATGGTGCCAGGCATCATTTGATATCGGTTTAATTTATTATGCATATCCCAATCATAGCTATATGTTATATCAGAACCAAGATAGTTAAAGTGTGCTATCTGTTCTATTATTTCATTATTGATTACTATCTTTGCTCTGACCTGCACTTTGCCCTGAAATCACCCGTATCATTATCATCAGTCGGCCGCGGTGGACTAGTGGTTATACTCCTTGCCTCTGATCCCGAGGGTCGCGGGTTCAAACCCGACCGCTGTCGATGGATTTTTTAGGACGGAAAAATCCAAGGAGCGCTTCCTCCGTGAGGGACTTTAAGCCGTGGGTCCCGAGTCTGAAGATTTTCAGGCTCGTAAAAGATCCTTAAGCCTGAATGAAAAGGCCTCTAAGCAAAATTTACCGAATTTTCCCGTCCTAGTACTACCTTGGTTTCCTAGATGTCTGTATCAGGCGGAACGCTGACCACGGACCACTCAAATGACATCTATACGAAAACAAGTGTAACTAAATTAGTATGGTTCAAATTATTCTTCCCTGTAGAGGGAGAGAGAGGAGATCATCAATGTGCATTTAGAAGAAACAGGTCTACAACAGATCAGATTTTTAGTATAAGACAGATTTTAGAAAAGAAATGGGAATATAATGGTACTGTACATCAACTATACGTAGACTTCCAAAAAGCATATGATTCAATTAAGAGGGAGAAGTTATATAGTATCCTGCTGGAGTTCGGAATTCCTAAAAAGTTAGTTAAGACTTAGACGAATGTGTCTAAATGGCTCAACGAGTAGGGTGCGTGTAGGCAAACAGTTTTTCAGACACTTTTGAAATCCCAAATGGGTTGAAGCAAGGAGATGCACTAATCTCCTCTACTATGTAATTTTATACTAGAGCATGCCAATTAAATCTTTAGAGAATGAGGAAGGCTTACAACTGAATGGTATTAATAAGCTGTTAGTTTAATGCTGATGATGTTAGTACTAACTGGCCGATAGCGAGGAGATACTAAAGGCCAACACGCACCACACTATTGAGTAACACTAAGAAATTAGGACTGGAAGTAAATATCAGTAAAACTAAATAGATGGTCTCAACTAGAAATACATTATATAATGGAAATGGACATCTAATGAACAATTGAGGGAAATTTTGAGGAATTGGCTGAATTCAAATACCTAGGAACAATAATCACAAATAGGAATGAGATGCACAAAGAAATTAAACATAGGCTCAATTCTGGAAAGGCATGCTATTATGCATTGCAGAGACTTTTGATGTCCCAACTCCTTTCAAAAAACGTTAAGCTGAAAATATATAAAACTATTATTCTACCAGTTATATTATATGGGTGCGAAACATGGACTCTTACTTTAAGGGAGGAAAGGAGATTACGAGTATTTGAGAATAAAAGTTCTTAGGAAAATTTTTGGACCAAAGAGAGATGAACAGACAGGTGAATGGAGAAGACTACATAACAATGAACTACATGGTCTTTATAGGAAGCCAGATATAATAAGAACAGTTAAGTCCCGTAGACTGCGATGGGCAGGACATGTTGCGCGTATGGGGAATGAAAGACGTGCATGGAAACTTCTTGTAGGAAAGCCAGAAGGAAAACGCCCAGTTGGTAGACCAAGAATGAGGTGGGAGAACAACATTAACTATGATTTGAGGGAAGTAGATTATACAGGGAATGATTGGAAAGCATTAGCTCAGGATAGGGATGTATGGAGAGCTTATGTCCGTGCGGCCATGAACCTACGGGTTCGATAGTGCCAGTGAGTAAGTAAGTAAGTGTAGAGGGAGAGCGCCTAAATCTCTGTTAAGGGAAACATGGACTTACAAGATTACAAGCAGAAGATCCTTCACTGGTGTGAAAAACAACGGGAAACTACCACACCTATAATTCCCTGGCAAAGCTGCAACGCATAGCGGGAAAATGCTATGATTGCAGTGAAAGACCTGCCCTCGGGTAGAATTACTATGGATGGATATTCAGGTGCTGTAATTTATATTATTTCAAGTTGGTTCGTAATTTATCATGTGGGTTGATTTATTTTTTGCAAATCAAGACTCAATTTATGTTCATACTCACTAAAAATGATCTTGCATTCACTAACATCTGATGGTCATATCTGTATTAAGGTCAATATTTGAAAGAATCTGAGTTAGTAGTTCTCTCTCACCCATAAATTACAAAATAATAATTAGAACAGGAGTTGAAAGCAGGTGAAAATAGTGACACTCAAAAACAGGACGATGTATAACATTAACATGTTGTAAGCATTCACTTCATTATTATCAAGAGAAAAAAGCATACACATGCTGCGTTCACTCTTCTGTAAGAGAAACTGCTGTATAAGAAATTAATAATTTCAGATTCGCAAGTTTGCAGTTCACTTTCTAATATCGTTGAATCTACTAGTCATCTCCATAAAGTATGTTCCTTCTAATTGAAATATTCAGCCATTTACTTATTTACTAGTGATGGAATAATTTCTCCTTTACATTTTATGAGGATCGAAGTTATTTATGGATTCCTTGTGCGCTTAACATTCTCGCTTCGAACAATCAACTCATAGAATTACGTGTTTGCCATTTTAGTATATATTTTTAATTATTCTACCCATCCGATTTCATTAATTTGGAGGCATTACGTTTTAATAATACCGGGTGCGGCAGCATAACTTCCTTTTTTTAAAATGTGCGCCATTTAGTCGGTTGATGTCGTAGCGGAGCGCTAGTGGTCTCGTTCGAGAGGGGGGACTATAAAGTTTTTTGTCCTGACACAGTTCAGTCGCCATCATGCGTTGGAACAGTGAGGAGCGTGCGTTTGCCATTGAGGCCTACTTTTCGAGCGGATGTTCTGTGATCGCAACCCGGCGCGCCTTTCGGAATCGCTTTAAATTAGCCCCGTTGGCCCCTGTCCCGGACCGGAAATCAATTTTTACGTGGGTCACTACGTTCAGACAAACTGCAAGTGCGACAAGACGAAGAACTGGAGTCCCTCGGCCGATTAGATCACCTGAGAACATTGAGGTAGTGAGAGCTTCAATGTTGCGATCACCACGGCGTTCTGCGCGCAAACATGCGTCTGCCCTTGGACTTTCCGATCGTTCTGTAAGGAGAATACTTCATGATGATCTTCATTTCCATCCATACAAGATGGCAATTGTGCAGGAACTTTCTGAACGTGACTTCAATTCTCGGAGGAACGCGTGTGAGGTTCTTCTGGAAGTCGTTCCTGAGGACGCTATTGTTTTTTTTAGTGATGAAGCCCATTTTCATTTGTGTGGATCCGTCAACAAACAAAACATGCGCTACTGGGCTGACACCAATCCTCGACAATTGCATCAAAGGCCTTTGCATTCACCTAAAGTCACAGTGTGGTGTGCAATTTCCTCAAGTGGAATTATTGGTCCCTGGTTCTTTGAGGAAAATGAAGTCACAGTGACAGTGAATTCGGACCGGTATGTAAACATGTTACAGGAATTTTTTTCCCACGGCTAGATGAGTTGGACTTAGGGGACACTTGGTTCCAACAAGACGGTGCAACGGCACACACTTCAAGAGCATCGATGACTGTTTTGAGGGAACACTTCCCAGAGCGCCTTATCTCAATTAGGGGCGATTTGAAGTGGCCGGCCCGCTCTCCCGATTTGACCCCTTGTGATTTTTTTCTATGGGGTTATTTGAAATCCCGTGTTTATGTGAACCGTCCAAGGACCCTACAAGATTTGAAGACCAACATCCAGGAAGAAATTGCCAACATAACGCCTGCTATGCTGGCAGGAGTCATGACAAACGCCAGAAATCGGTTTACTCAGTGTATGGAGAATGGGGGACGTCACCTACCTGATTTGATCTTCAAAACTGAGTAAAACAAAACTTTATGTATGTGCCTATATTATAAAAAACGAATAAAAATTTTCTGATTCATACAATGCATTTTATTAAGTTTTAAAAAAAGGAAGTTATGCTGCCGCACCCTGTACTATTCATATGTAATAATCATCTTCTTCTTCGTCACAGTTTAGGCTTATTTACTAGCCTGTTCCGGCTCCAAATTGCTACTGTTTCCATATTTTCTTTGGTCTTCCCAAACTTCTTCCTCGTTGTGAATAGTTGTATGCTGTTTTTTGGTAAGTTATTCTATTCTCAGTCATCCTTGTGTGTTCTTTCCAATTTGTTCTGTATTTTACTATTATTGTGTTTAATTCCTCTACTTTTAGTTGTCTTATTTCTGTGTTGTGTTTTTTGTCTGTTCTTTGATAACTTGCTATTGGCCTGAGGAATTTCATTTCAGCAGCTTGTATTCTGGCAGAATGTTACGTTGTCACTGTCCATGTTTCGGATCTATAAGTAATAATAGGAACTGCCATTGTCTTGTATAATTTGATTATAGAGTCTTTCCTGGCTTTATTTTTCAAAGTTCTTTTTAGTCTTTCTGTTATATAATTAAACTTATTTAGTTTGTTATTTGCATCTGTTTCCGCTTTGCAACTTAGGAAGTTATATCTTACCATTTGTTCTATTGGTTTATTTTCCAATATTATCTTTGTCCGAACTGGATGAGCGCCCATGAAATGCATTGTTTTTTATTTTTCTGATATATGTAGTAATAATAATAATAATAATAATAATAATAATAATAATAATAATAATAATAATAATAATAATAATAGGATAATAACGGTGATAATAACACCTAATCGGTCCTGGTGGATATCAGTTACCTTGATCGCCTGTGGTTATGAAGTTTGAAGGTTCAACCCAGCCGGGGTTGATGTATTTCAGGGCGTAAAAATTCAGAACAGGAATTATCACCAATTGAGTTATTATTAATAGGCTATAAGGAGATTCGGAATATCACTATATTGCAAATGTTAAAATGCTTATATCGTGTTTTCTCTTGATCTAGCTGTCGAAGTTAAGATTGTACGAGATCGCAAAATGGGCTCTCCTACTACAGTAGGTTCAAATAACCTTAGTTACAGTTAATATGTAACTTTATTAATAACAGTTATTACCGGTACACAGTACACGTATAATATTGACAGAGTAAGTTCAAAGAATGAAGTAACAATAAAAATAAACCTGGATCTCGATTATATGATATTATATTGTCTAACTAACTAACTCACTGGCACTATCGAACCCGTAGGTTCATGGCCGCGCGGACATAAGCTCTCCATACATCCCTATCCTGAGCTAATGTTTATCAATCATTCCCTTATAATCCACTTCCCTCAAATCATAGGTAATGTTATTCTCCCACCTCATTCTTGGTCTACCTACTGGGCGTTTTCCCTCTGGTTTTCCTACAAGAAGCTTCCATGCACGTCTTTCATTCCCCATTCGTGCTACTTGTCCTGCCCTTCGCAGTCTACGAGACTTGATTATTTTTTATTATATCTGGCTTCCTATAAAGACCATGTACTCGTACTTCACTGTTATGTAAGTCTTCTCCATTTACCTGTCTGTTCATCTCTCTTTGGTCCAAAAATTTTTCTAAGAACTTGATTCTCAAATGCTCGCAATCTCCTTTCCTCCCTTAAAG
Source organism: Diploptera punctata (assembly GCA_030220185.1). Taxonomy (NCBI): domain Eukaryota; kingdom Metazoa; phylum Arthropoda; class Insecta; order Blattodea; family Blaberidae; genus Diploptera; species Diploptera punctata. Next base: position 1,687,006 of record JASPKZ010002722.1, on the reverse strand, counting down.
TAAGAGTCCATGTTTCGCATCAATATAATATAACTGGTAGAATAATAGTTTTATATATTTTCATTTTTGCATTTTTCGAAAGGAGTTGGAAAGTCAAGAGTCTCTGTAATACATAATAGCACGCATTTTCAGAATTGAGCCTATGTTTAATTTCTTTGTGCATCTCATTCCTATTTGAATTCAACCACTTCCTCAAAATTTCCCTCATTTGTCATTAGCTGTCCATTTCCATTGTATGATGTATTTCTGTGTGTGATCATATATTTAGTTTTATTGATATTTACTTCCAGTCCCAATTTCTTAGTCTTGCTCAATAGTGTGTGCGTGTTGGCCTATAGTATCTCCTCGCTATCGGCCAATAGTACTATATCATCAACATAAACTAACAGCTTATTAATACGAATGAGTTGTAGGCCTTCTTCGTCCTCTAAAGATTTGGTGACATCCTCTAGTACAAAATTAAATAGTAGTCGAGATAGTGCATTTAATTGCTTCAACCCATTGTGGATTTCAAAAGTATCTGAAAACTGTTTTCCTACACGCATCGTTCTCTTTGTACCACTTAAACACATTCGTATAAGTCTAACTAACTTTTTAGGAATTCCGAACTCCAGCAGGATACTATATAACTTCTCCCTCTTAATTGAATCGTATGTATTTTTTATGTCTACGTATAGTTGATGTACAGTATCATTATATTCCCATTTCTTTTCTAAAATCTGTCTTATCTGATCTGTTGTAGACCTGTTTCTTCTAAATCCACATTGACGATCTCCTAGAATGTCGTCAATATAGGGAGTAAGTCTGCTGAATAATATATTTGTTAGAATTTTGTACGAAGTTGAAAGTAATGAGATGCCCCTATGGGTTGTTGCAGTCAGTTTTATCTCCTCTCTTATAAATTAGTATGATAATCGATTCTTTTTTTAATTGTCTAAGAAATATAATTTTTAAAAAAATATGAGTTTGGCTGTCCTAGATACAAGATCATAGGAAATTCAAAAACAGGTTCAGTGATCTATCTAATTTCAATTTATTTTGTCTTAATTTGGGAAAACTTACTTTATTTCGCGATTGAACTACACCTAATATGTGATGTGCAGTGTGTAAATATTCTTCTTCTTCGACCTCAGGGTTCCATCTATCTTGTCAATGATCTATCTTCCTTGACTCCCCGTCTTTGACTTTAAAATACTAGTGTCTGTTTTACTGTATTTATGTTTTAATATTAGATAACGTAAATCAAACTATTCTTAGTTAAATGTTTACATAAAATTGTTTTATCTCAAATCATTGCTTGTTTGTAATATCTAATCAATAGTTTTATTTCAAAAGCCCACAAACAAACAAAATTAAAATTTTATAAAACAATGGCTGTCCCTGCCTGTCCTTTTGTATGGGAGTGAATCTTGGATTACCACTACCAAACAAGAAAGTAAAATCCAAGCATCCGAGATGAAATTTTTAAGAAGAGTAAAATGCTGCACTAGAATGGACCAGATACGTAACGAGGATATCCGTGAAGAACTGCAGATCTACTCCATAACAGAAAATCTATTTAACAACAAGATACAGTGGAAAGAACATGTAGAAATAATGGAAGAAAGTAGATTACCAAATAAAATCTTCCATTATTTTCCAAGAGGAAGAAGAGATGTCGGACGGACGTCCTCGGAAGAGTTGGTCTTAGATATATTAGTGAAAACGGAACAGGCAACTCTTGCCTAAACCAGGAAGTGAAGAATAAGAAGAAGAAGTAGTTTTATTTCACTAGGATAAAAGTTTAAAACGTTACCTCCGTTATACAGAATTAAGTTTAAGTAGCTTATGACTTAAAATTAGGCACGTTTACTCTATGACCATCCCTTAAGTTCACAGCTATTTCTTCTGCGATATTGTTATCAACATTTTAAAGTTACAACATGCATCATGAATACAACTAGAACATATTCCATTGTAACATAAATTAAGCAATACTTTTAAGTTCACACTTTCAAATATAATAAAAAAATCTAAGACTATTATATAAAATACGGGGGGACAAGCAAATCAATAACTTTACCTCATTTGATTATCTAAAAATACTTAAATGATGGAACGATCGTGTAGTTTCTCTTGTTAATCGAAGAATTCAGAAATGTATAACATTTCCTTTCGAAAAATATGTTTTGAAGTCACTGTGAACTCTAGTAATACACGTTCAGTATTGTTCCATTTTCTATTGGAGTGTGTGTATTGGAGGAGTGGGATTAGAATAATTGATAGATTCTCAGCGAACCCAGTTGGTAGGTTCCATTATAGTATGATTTTGATCTTCCATGGGTAGTTGATAGTATTTTATTTAACAATATGTGTAACATTCATTAGCGTCGCAATTCAAATGTGGGAATGAAATAGCCGACACATTTTGCTTAGAGGCCTCGTATTTAAGGTTTGAGCTTCTTTTATGTTACTTAAACCTAAGACAAGGCGCCTACGACTTTATTTCACTCCTGAAGGAAGTCTACAAAGGATTTTACTCCTGAAAAAAATAATCGTCACTGAAAGAGTTCAAACCCGCAAACCTCAGAAGTGTAGGCCTACTTAATCATAAGTAAAATAAAGTGATCCCACAACAGGCCCGGAGGCCCTTGCTGTAGTAGGAGGTTAAGGCTCCCACTTTTTTCTAGACAGTCGGCACTATATGTCAGCCGGGTTGTCAGCCCTGCGTGACGGCCGCCTTTACCCCCAGAACAAGTGTCTGGTACTCATTTCCGTTAGAGGCTGAGTCGACCCCAGGGCCATAGTGCCGCCAGAGGGTTTGGGTGAGTTTAAAAATCCTGACCCCAACGGGACTTGAACCCTCGACCTTCCGGCTTGTAGCTCAGTGCCTTAACCACTATGCTACGGCGTGCCCCCCTACTTAATCATACCGTTACCTTACTTCTAAAACCTCTTAAGTATAATTTAACAAAATTTTCAACAGAGCATAAAAACATTTTTACCATTGATTATTATTTTGTAATTATTTTAAGAAATAAGAACTGGAATGAGAACAAGAGGACTGGAGGACTAGGAGTGGATGGATAGGGACGAGTGGAGAAGAAAAATAAAACTTTAGGGACAGGATGATGTGTAAACATTGAAAAATCTGCCCGAGGGCTGGTCTTTCACTGCAATCTTAGGAATTTCATGCTATGTTTTGCAGCTTTACTAAGGGAATTATAGATGTGGTAGTTTCCCGTTGCTTTCCACACTGGTAAAGGATGATGATAATAATGGTGATGGCCGGATGATTTTCGGGGACCGTTGGGCCCTAAGCTTCCTGACATTTGTCTTACAGGTGAGGAAAACCCCCGAAAAAAACCTCACACAGGAGCCTGTCCCGACCGGGAATCGAACCCGGGCCCACTGCGTGACAAGGCTGCACGCTACCTCGAGACCACAGCGGTGGACAATCTGTATGTAAATAAGAAAATTTTAATGTCTTATTTTGAATGTAAACATTGAAAGTAGGACATTAAAAACATAATTACAAAATAATACGCAATGTTAAATAATGTATTTATGATTTTCTGAAAATTTTGATAAATTAGACTTACGAGGTTTTAGAAGTAATGTGACGATATGTTCTATGTCTTAAGTATTTTACGAATATTTCAAACCAAATTGTATAATGGATAAGCAATATTTAATTGCTCATTGAAAACGGGTCAGAGAATTTCCATGATGTGAACAAATTAACAGGGAAAGTCACGAACACTTCCGCTCGTTACCGTTATGCATCATTCATTGTGATTATTGCAGACGCACGACTCGGAAACTGTAACTAAAACATTGTAGACAGGAAACTCATCCCTATGCTCATGATTTTAAAACTATCCACACGTAACTGGTTTCCTGCCAACGAAAATATATACATTTTTCAAGACGGGACTTGCGCCGGTTCGAGTCTCCGTGGGGAAAAGAGTAATGTTCTAATGGAATTTCGGTCATTATTTGACCAGTGCTCTCACTGCATCGTGAAACATTTGGGTAGCTACAATAAGGTTCAGAAAAACCCCCTATTATACGGCTGGGGGACCCGATATGCTAACCACACGTTACCCCTACCCTGGCTCGATGATCGACTACATCTGTGATTAACACATGTGGATATGAGGCCGTCAGCCGGCTGGTAGGCGAACGGTCTTCTAGGTCTGTCGCGCCATGGAGTTTTTTTTTTCTCTCTCTCCATAAGACAATGCCTTCCGTTTGTAAAAAAAAAATCAGTAACTTCACTCTGATCCTTCAACAATAACCAAATTGAAAAATAACACTAAAGGAGCAGATGACGGTATTTTTTCAAGCGACCTCACAAAATACTTTCATAAGTAATGCCACGAGTGATTTCCAAATTATCGATAAATTCACGACTCACAAAGTGAGTTAGGACTATTCAACGAATAAAATTAAGCTGTTTACTCACAAATTATTATTTAACTATAGTTATTTTAAAATATTTATATATTTAATATAAACGGCGATGTTTGAAAACAAATGAGAAGCGATATGTACGCTTCATCTGCTTCTTTTGTTTATCACTGCAACCAGATCATACTATTTATTGCCAAAGGAACGCAATATTGTAAGAATACTCTCTAGTGGAGAAAAAATGAAACACATCAAACTGTATATTAATTCATTTCTGATGTCGTATGATGTAAATATGACAATTATATTTTTCTGGATTGTTACCTGGGAAAAAATACATTTAAGAAAGTGCAAACAGTGGTTTCTTTTTTTGGTGGTATAATCAATTGCTACAAATGTTTTTATATTAACTCCCGCATGTGGCATGTGTTGACATTCATGCACTATATATACAATCTGGTAGCCGTATTTCTCATAGGCTCAGTCACTGCAAAATAATGGTCAGACCTGTTCAGAATATTAAAAAGGAGGAGCCTTCTTTAATATGGTAATTATAACACTAATAAATATTTCGTGAAACACGACTCTGGATTGGTTGTAAAACAGAAATCATTGAAACGTGATTGGCCATTGAGTCCCATTTGGGGCATGAGTTAAATAGTCTTTATAATTCTTTTCTTAACTAATGAAAATTAAATTCACTGATCATGTAATAATAATTAAATTATTTCTCACAATAATAGAATTGCATCCTATTGCTGCAGGTTATATAGTAGGAGTAGTAATTGGAAAGCCAGAAGGAAAACGCCCAGTTGGTAGACCAAGAATGAGGTGGGAGAACAACATTAACTATGATTTGAGGGAAGTAGATTATACAGGGAATGATTGGAAAGCATTAGCTCAGGATAGGGATGTATGGAGAGCTTATGTCCGTGCGGCCATGAACCTACGGGTTCGATAGTGCCAGTGAGTGAGTGAGTGAGTGTGAGTAATAGGACTTTATTAGACTAAAATTAAGATACATACAATGTTATTTACAAATATGGGTCGCACGGGCAGCAAGCCGTACGTGCTGTTGACAGTCCGTTTCAATAAAATAATGTCTAATAATAATATATACATTAATTATTAAGTATTAATGATATTACACCATGTTTACATATATATTTATTCACGACTGAGTGTTATTCGTATTTTCCGCGTTTTGTCCAGAAATTATCCAATTTTCTGCGTTTACCATACTCGTAACATGCCATTCTTTCACAATTTGAATTTAGAAATATTTTCGGTAACAACTGACGCCTCCAATATTTTAAATCCTTACATTTTCTTAATATATGGATTTTGTCTTTAAAGCTCCCGCACATTGGACATGTTCGCATGTTGTGGTTGTCGCTAATTTAGAAATTTCCATGCCCAACCTACACCAAGCAAGCCTTGATCTCTCTTTAAATCCTAGATTGGATATATATTATTCCTTTCCCCATACGTCGTTTACATCTCAGGTCATATATATATGGTATGATAAGAAAAATAAATGCCTGGACGGGATTCGAACCCGGAACCATTTAATTATAACATATATATAGTCCACCGCTGTGGTCTCGAGGTAGCGTGCTGTCTTGTCACGCAGCGGACCCGGGTCCGATTCCCGGTCGAGACAGGCTCCTGGGTGAGGTTTTTTTCGGGGTTTTTCCTCACCTGTAAGACAAATGTCAGGAAGCTTAGGGCCCAACCGTTCCCGAAAATCATCCGGCCATAACCTTCATCATCCTTATCATTATCATCATCATCCTTCATGGGTGTGGCAAGCAACGGGAAGCTACCACACCTATAATTCCCTAGTAAAGCTGCAAAGCATAGCATTAAAATGCTATGATTGCAGTGAAAGGCCTGCCCTCGGGCAGAATTACTATGGATGGATGGATATATATAAAGTCCTTGAAGAGATATGACCTAAGAAATTCGAACAGGAATCGTCCAGGCACGGCCGAGACGAAATATTGACTAGACAAACATGTCCAAGAGCTGCACGGGATATTTTATTATATGGTCCATGTGCTCCCAGAATCAGATATCTGAACTTAAATGTAATGTGGCGTATCCTTCACCACTCTGTACATGTCGCGTGCAACAGACTTGCAGAACACATATCCTCGTGGATGCTTATATCGTTGTTAGATATTGTCGTAAAGTCAAATGGAGAAAGTTATTTAAGGTTTTGATATATATATATATATATATATATATATTTGTCGGCCTTAAACATTAAAAAAGCCAATAAAAATATCATCCTAACCTTATATTTGTCTTAAACTTAAAAAAGCTGATATAAACCCGTGTTAACTTCATAAAAATAAATCAACCTGATCTTATATTTAACTTTTATGAGTTATATACTCATATGTAGCAATGCATTTTTCATGACAGAAGCTTTGAGATAGCAGCACTTTGCATTATGCGGTATGCCCTTTTTGGCGGGGTTTTATTCTAAGAACCTAATTCTGGAAATGGTTTCGTTAAGATATTTTAATGTTTTTTTATTCTATTTCTCCACAGGGTTAACCATATGTTATTCACTGCGTTTATTTTATTAATATCTGTATTTATATAATAACTTATCGTACTTGCTCAAAATTTTCGATTTTTAAGCCATTTTTCGAAAATTTTGTGCATTTTTTTTCGAATTTTCGAGTGCATCGCTGTCCTTACCCTGCGGAGCGCCCGTAACGCGGCCAGGGTATATTTACTCAAATACTGGTTGCGAGTAATCCAAGGTGAACAAACAATGCTTAGAGCAATTTGTTACGACCACCAAATTAAAAACATAGGTGTTAAATTTTGGGCAGACGAGGTTAGAAGAGAACTCCAAAAGATTGGGATGGGCTGGATATGGGAAAAAGGGACTGAAAATCGCAAGAACGTGTGGAGAAAAATAAGGAGGAGGTACTTAGATATAAACCAACAAGATACTTTCGCCGAATGTACAGGAAAACGCTAACTGTGTTTACAAAGAGACCTAAAACACGTCTGGGGAAAAGAATCGTATATACTCAACCTAGGATTTAAGGAGAGATCAGGGCTTGCTTGGTTTAGGCTAGGGGCATGGAAATTTCTAAAAATTAGCAACGATCACGATATGCGAATATGTCCAATGTGCGGGAACTTTGAAGATGAGATACATATATTAGGAAAATGTAATGATTTAGAATATTGGAGACGTCAGTTATTACCGGAAAGATTTCTAAATTCAAATCGGGAAAGATTGGCATGCTACGAGTTATTGGTAAATCCAGAAAATTCGATAAACCTCGGTAAATTTCTCGACAAAACGCGGAAAATAAGGACAACACTCATTCATGAATAAATATATGTTATCAAAATGCAATACCATTAATTCTTAACAATTATATATAAATTAATTAGTGTATAATGCTATTGTGTTATTATTTAATTGTAATATTATTGTGTTTTCTTTATGTAATTGTAATGTTATTGCTTTTTTTGTTGTTTTTTTACACTAGTACCAATTATTACTTTATTGTAACGGACTGTCAACAGCACGTACGGCTTACTGCCCGTGCGACCCATATTTGTAAATAATATTGTAAACATCTTACTTTTTGTCTAATAAAGTCCTACTACTACTACTTACTGAGATTCTCAAATACACACGCCAGATTGATATTTTAAATTGCAGACCATACCTTTGAATGCCAAACGCTAGGATGGCAAGAACTATTTATATTATAATCCGAGGGGGACAAGAAATATGGGTCGAACTTTAAAAGAGTTGACGTGAACAATTATGAGTAGAAACAGACCAACAAGTTTAATCCCTGAAGACATTTTTTCATCGTTACAACGTTGGGGCATTGACTTCTAAATCCCAAACAAGGATGTGTGAGTGCGGGTCTTGTAAACGAAAGGGACGAAGAAATGAATTATGAAAGAAAGAACCACATAACTATGCTGGCTTACATCACAGAAGTATTATGTAGATTTTAATTTTAATTTATAACTAAAAGAAGTACGTAATATTCTAATATATATACTGTATATAGTCCACCGCTGTGGTCTCGAGGTAGCGTGCTGCCTTGTCACGCAGCGGGCCCGGGTTCGATCCCCGGTCGGGGCAGTTTTTCTGGGTGAAGTTTTTATCGGGGTTTTTCCTCACCAATAAGACAAATGTCAGGAAAACTTTAAGGCCCAAACGGTCCCCGAAATCATAGGGCCATCATCATCATCCTTATCATTATCACTATCATCCTTATCATCATCATCCTTCACCGGTGTGGAAAGCAACGGGAAGCTACCACACCTATAATTCCCTAGTAAAACTGCAAGCATAGCATGAAAATGCTATGATTGCAGTGAAGGACCTGCCTTCGGGCAGAATTACTATGGATGGATACTGTATATATCTCCTCAACTCGTGTCCTACTCAGGGTGGCGTCGAGGAATGAGATGAAACCACTATATTTATAGGTCTGTGAACGACAAGGGTGCCAGCCGACTACTCCTGGCGCACAGTCGCGGGGCGCTTGAATGAAATGAAACGAAATGAATGAGACGAGTATGGAGAAATGGTGGAATTAAATTTGTGGCAGCGGAAAACAGGAGAAACCCCGGGAAAAACCTGCCCGAGCTCTGTTTCGTCAACCATGAAACCCACATGGAGTGACCGAGACTCGATCTCGGGACTCCAGCGGTGACAGGCGAGCGTCAAAACGCTTGCCCCACGGAACCGCCTATATATGAAGGGCTCAAGGCAGTAACATGATAAGCCACAATCTCTTAGGAAATGTCATTTATTACAATGGTAGCAAATAAACAATGCATTGAAATATCCATAAAACCATTTGTAAGTGCGCCAGTGATGAGTTAAAATATATAGAGAGAACAATGTATTACAACAATGCTCCCCAATTAGTATTTATATTTTTTTTTTGAAACATTAAAATCCTTATATCTCAGAAAGAACAATATGTGGTTTATCATGTTATTGCCCTAAGCTCTTCATTATATATATATATATATATATATATATATATATATATATATATACACTGATGTCCAAAAGTTTAGGATAATTTGTAAAACGAAAATCAAAATGCTTAAAGAGGAGCGAGGAGTAAAAATTATTTATCAAAACGTTTCTCAGTACATTTAGTTTAGTTTACATACTAAATTATAATCTCTCTTCAACAATGAAAAAATTAATAGCAATTAAAAATGAAAATTGCATTGTTGCAGTTAAGCCCTGTTCCATAAATCTTCATTTTTAAAGAGAGTTATGATATAATCAGATGTAGTGTAAGAACAGATTGCAGTAAAATGGCACAAAGACAACATCTGGACCCTCTGCTTCGGGGTAGAATTATTGGGCGGCTAGAAACAGGACAGACACAAACTGAGGTCTCCATAGCACTTAATGTGCCACAAAATGTTATATCTAGGTTATGGCGACGGTTCCAAGAGACCGGAGACGTTAGGCGAAGACCAGTGGGAGGTCGTCCAAGAGTTACAAATCCTCAGCAGGATCGATATCTTGCGTTAACTGCAAGAAGAAACCGAACAATGTCTGCCAGACAACTGAGTTCAGAACTTGCGGCCGCCTCAGGTATCAGAGTATCCAGACAAACTGTCTATAGAAGACTCAGAGCTGCTGGTCTGTATGCTAGACGGCCTGTAGTGTGCGTCCCACTCACCCTTGATAACAAGAGAGCACGTTTACGGTGGAGTCAGGAACATCGCGACTGGACTCTAAATCAGTGGAGCAGCGTGCTATTTACAGACGAGTCCAGATTCAGCTTGAACTGTGATTCGCATCGCGTGACTATCTGGAGGGAGCAAGGAACTCGTTACAACCCCATGAACATCATGGAAAGACATCCATTTGGTGGCGGTGGTCTCCTGGTATGGGGAGGTATAATGATGAATGCACGCACAGAGCTTCACATCTTCGCAGGTGGCACTGTTAATGCTCAGCGGTATAGAGAAGAGATCCTGGAACCTCATGTAAGACTTTTCAGGGGAGCTGTGGGTCCAGAATTCATATTCATGGATGACAATGCCCGACCTCACAGGTCACAACTGGTGGATGAGTTTCTTCAGGAGGAAGATATCCAGCGTATGGAGTGGCCAGCGAGGTCTCCGGATATGAATCCTATAGAGCATGCATGGGATGCCTTAGGGAGACAAATTGCATCTCGTCAGCCTCCTCCGAGGACACTTCAAGACCTTCACATTGCTCTTCATGAGGAGTGGAATTTGCTGAGCATCGAACTCCTGAACAACCTCATCACTAGCATGCCACGTCGATGTGAGTCTTGTGTAGCTGTCAGGGGTAATCACACCCCATACTAATCATTTGAACCATTGTTGTTCAACTTTTATGTTCGAATTCTGAAATGCAGTTTTCGTTTGTTGTGAAAATGACAAGTGAATGACGTATTCATGCCATTGTTTCTTTCTTGCCATGTTTCTAATTATCTGTGACATACCCTTACCAAATTTTGTATTATTCTGACAAATGCTTTATAATAAGTCGGCAAATGAACTAATTATCCTTAACTTTTGGACACAAGTGTATATAGGCGTTTAACATACTATGAAAACACAAAATTAGTTCTGATATGATAGAATTGCTATGGAACTCCAAGGATAACTAGACGCAATAAGCCATTATATTATTATTATTATTATTATTATCATTATTATTATTATTATTATTATTATTATTATTATTATTATTATTATTATGTCCACCGTTGTGGTCTCCAGGAGGGCCCGCATTCTCGATCGGGACAGGCTCCTGGGTGAGTTTTTTTTTTTTCACCTGTAAGATAAATGTCAGGAAGCTTATGGCCCAACGGTCTCTGAAAATCATCCGGCCATCATCATCATCATCATCATCTTTCACCGGTGTGGAAAGCAACGGTAAGCTACCACACCTATAATTCCCCAGTAAAGTTGCAAAGCATACCATGAAAATCCTATGATTGCAGTGAAAGACCTGCCCTTGGACAGAATTACTTTGGATGAATTATTATTATTATTATTATTATTATTATTATTATTATTATTATTATTATTATTATTATTATTAATGTCCACCGTTGTGGTCTCGAGGCGGGCCCGGATTCTCGATCGGCACAGGCTCCTGGGTGAGGTTTCTTCTCACCTGTATCATACATGTCAGGAAGCTTATGGCCCAACAGTCTCCAAAAATCATCCGGCCATCATCATCATCCTTATCATTATCATCATCATCATCGTCTTTCACCGGTGTTGAAAGCAACGGGAAGTTCCACACATATAATTCCCCAGTAAAGTTGCAAAGCATAGCATGAAAATCCTATGATTGCAGTGAAAGACCTGCCCTCGGGTAGAATTACTATCGATGAATTATTATTATTATTATTGTTATTATTATTATTATTATTATTATTATTATTATTATTATTATTATTATTACTGCGATGGGCAGGACATGTTGCGCTATGGGGAATGAAAGACGTGCATGGAAACTTCTTGTAGGAAAGCCAGAAGGAAAACGCCCAGTTGGTAGACCTAGAATGAGGTGGGAGAACAATATTAACTATGATTTGAGGGAAGTAGATTATACAGGGAATGATTGGAAAGCATTGGCTCAGGATAGGGATGTATGGAGAGCTTATGTCCGCGCGGCCATGAACCTACGGGTTCGATAGTGCCAGTGAGTAAGTATTATTATTATTATTATTATTATTATTATTATTATTATTATTATTATTATTAAATATCATTAGATTGGAGTAGCCTAATTTAGCTGTCCCTAAGCTTCAACCGCTTTACCTCGGGATATTTTTCTGTTCTCATTGTATTTATTTATTTATTTATTTTACCTGGTGGAGTTAAGACCGTAGGACCTAGAAAGAGATCGGCTGAAGTCGGAACGGGTCAACAGACCTAATCCATGAATGAAGATGATGATGATGATGATCAATGATACATAATAGATATAGGCAGACTACACGATATATAGTTGACAATGGAAAAAAATAAAATTTGTAATTATAATATTAATAATAATAGTTATGGAGGCTGGGTGATGCCCTAGATCATTCTAGACACAAATGAATGAAAAAGTCCTAACTAGCGCAGTTCGGTAACGAACCCGGATTCTCCTACTCAGAGTCAAAACCTTTGCCGCTTTAACAACCTGGACCATCAGTACATTTCTCTAACTGTCCAGTCTGTATGTGTTGATTATTTGAATTTGTGTGATTTTCTTCATAAATTATTATATTAATAGTAAAAATAGTTGCCTACAAATATATTGATGACTATTTAACTCATGCCCCAAATGGGAGTCAATGACCAATCATATTTCAATGATTTTTTATTTACAACCAATCACAGTCGTGTTTCGCCTAGAATTTACCAACTAAAGTTTATCATAATAAAGAAAGCACCTCCTTTTTAACATTCTGAATAAGTCATAGCATTATTTTGCAGTGACTGACTCTCTAAGAAATGCGGCTACCAGGTTGTATATATAGTGCATGGATGTCAACACATAGCGGATGCGGAAGTTAATATAAAAACATTTGTAGCAATTGATTATACCACCAAAAAAAAAAAAAAGAAACCACTGTTTGCACTTTCTTAAATGTATTTTTCCCAATATTACCATTCCAGAAAAATATAATTGTCATGTTTTCATCATAGAACATCAGAAATGAATTAATATACAGTTTGATATATTTAATTTTTTCTCCACTAGAGTGTATTATTACAATATTGCGTTTCTTTGGCAATAAATAATATGATCTGGTTGCAGTGACGAACAAAAGAAGCTAATGAAGCGTACTAATTGTTTCTCATTTGTTTTCCAACATCGCCGTTTACATTAAATATATACATATTTTAAAATAACTATATTTAAATAATGATTTGTGAGTAAACATCTTAATTTTATTCGTTAAATAGTCCTCACGTCGTGAGTCGTGAATTTATCGATAATTTGGAAATCACTCGTGGCATTACTTATGAAAAATGCCTGTCATACACTATGTTTCGTTGTTTGAAACTCATGTAACCTTGAAGGGTATTTCAATGTCATAATTATTACAACTACTATATTGTAATAGATAATTAATACGTGGCTATTAATTTAACCTCAATTTGATTTATTTTCAGAATTTTCCTTTTTAAGTAGACATATATTTTATATACCATTCTTTCAATATATGTTTATTGTTTATATTTATACTTTTAGATGTGATAGCTTCTGTAAGATTATTGTATTTTTATTCTGCTTGTGAGTTTATGGCTTATAATTTGTATTCTATGAGTTTATACATTTATTTTACAGTCTGCAAGCATACACAACTGCATATATGCTAATTATATATTAATGTAATATGGCTTTGAACTTGAAGTAGTTATCAAGTAAGTAAAATTGTATTATCTATCATATTTCAAGGTTTTGACGGTTGGGAAATTTATTTTTCTTTCACGATTCATTAACAAACATAACATCGTAATATATATTTATATATATATATATATATATGATATTATTAATAATATTATTATTAATATTAGTAGTAGTAATAGTAGTACAGTAGTAATAAACTCCTCCATGATCCGACAGGCCTAGAGAGTCGTTGGGCTACCAACCGGCTGCTGGCCTCACATCCACATGTCTTCGTCACAGAGGTGGACGATCATCCAGCCAAATATAAGGGTGGCATGTTGTCAGCATGTCAAGTCCCAAGCCGATATAGCTGATTTTTTGTCAACCTGAATAATAATAGTAATAGTAATTATTACTATTATTATTATTATTATTATTATTATTATTATTATTATTATTATTATTATTATTATTATTATTATTATTATTATTGTCGTCGTCGTCGTCGTCGTCGTTAACGTTGTCGTTGTTTGGATGGTAATAACTAGTAGGTAATACTTAATAAGCTTGTTGTCATCAATCCTAAATTGGCATTCGCACAACTAACCTGGTCGCTATGAAACAAAAGAAAGCGCAATACTGAATTCACTGGTTGCTATATGCAAATAAATGAAAAAAGTAATTCAGAAATTAATAGTGTTTCCTAACATGTGTGGAAGTCAAATTGTTATGACTTTTGTATGTTCCTCTCTCATAGTAATCATGTATATTAAAGACAGTGCGATCCATAGAAACCTGAACCATTTTAAAGGGCCATAAGTCTTGAACCAATAATAGGACACACGTGCAACTTTGGGATAATGTAATACACAATTGGGAGATTACATTATATACAATTGGGAGATTATACTGTTTACGTCTCAGAGCAAATGTTGGAAGTGTCCTCCACTAGCATCTATACATATTTGCACTCGTTTCACCATATTATGTGAAGTTCTACGGAGAGTATCCTCGCCAATGTTGCTTATTAAGTTTCGAATGGATTCCTTGAGATCATAAATTGCCCGAGGCCTATTCTTGTACACGCTATTTTTTAGATATCCCCACAAGAAAAAATCCGGTGAGGTTAGATCAGGGGATCTAGGGGGCCACATACCTCTTGATATTATTCGTTTATCAAAGAAACTGGTTACAAGGGCCATGGAGGCATTAGATATATAGAATATTACTCTATCTTGCTGGAAATAACCTTCTCTCAATTCGGTATCATCCAGTTGCTCCACAAATGTATTGAAGATACCCGTATAAACTTCAGTGTCTACAGTTGTATCAAAGAAAATGGAACCAACGATCCTGGAAGCTGAACCGCGCACCATACTCCAACCTTCCCATCATACAGTGATGTTTCGTGGATCATATGGGGGTTTACAGCAGCCCAGTATCTGGTGTTTTGTGTGTTTACGTAGCCTGACAGATGAAACCATGCCTCGGCTGTAAACCACGTTATGGAGAGAATATCTGGACACGGAATAAGAAAATCCTGAAACCATCGACAGTAACGGATTCGTTTTTCATAATCTGCTTCTTTCAGTTGTTGCACCATATGCACTCTGTATGGTCGTAATCCCGTTTTCTTCGCAGCTCTTTGGCATGTGCCATATGAATAACCTGATTCCTGGCTCAGTCGACGCAACGATTTGTTGGGAAGAGTTCACTAGCCTTCTTCGAACATTGTTAACAGTTTCTGCACTCAATGGTGGTCTATGTTTTCCACTCTCACTAACGAGTATACCAGTTGTTTCCAGCTTTCTTGCTAGCGATAAAATTGTTGCCTTTGTCGAAACATCCCGTATATTAAATTCTCTTCGAAATTCCCGTTGTGTTGTTACCAAGGAATTTGTCTTCCGATATGTTTTCACAATGAAAACACGCTCTCGAAGTGAGTACTGCATGTTGCTGTTATGACTGCAAACAAAATATTGTCTACAATGACATGAAAATGCTAGTAATTTCCATCGAAATCAACAATATAATCCGCAGATGGCGTTGATCGATCGTTGCCATGATTGTCGTCGATTCTCCCTGAGCCACTGAGATCATTAAACAAATTTCACATTTCTACGAGCTTCCATAGAGAAATTATGGCCTATTAAAATTGTTCAGGTTTATAGGGATCGCACTGTATTTTAATTTTATTATTAATAGTACATTTTAACTGGTATTAATATCCATTGTAAAAAAAATATTGCATCGTCCAAAAAAAAAAAAAATGCAACGCATAAATGTGAAATGTCTTATCAGAATCTCGGAGAGGGGATAAAACTCGACGTCATCTCGTTTTGTAACTTCTCCCCGATGGTAATTTACCATAAATTCGTTTCAAAATTTCTGCGACACGAGGTAAGCTGCTACGCATAGGAAATTTGCCATATTCGTTTCCGTATCTCTTCGACACGGACCAAGGCTTTTATTTTCCTCGATGAAAAGTGTTTTCTGGAATTTTCGTTTAAGAAATTCCACTCAGTTTGACCGGCATCGGATCAGCGAATCCAGCATTAAGGGTCAATTTCACCAACATCTGTATTACGCCAGTTTTTTCCGTATATAATGCATAGCTTAAACTGGCATAATAGGCCTACAGTTACCTCTGTTGGTGAAACCAACCCTAAGATGTGAACTCGACAAATTCTTGTAACTGTAAAAAAATAGCATAAAAAAGAGAAAAGAGACAAGAAATAGAAGATACAGTAAGAATAAGCGTGAATATAACTTATGTCGCAGCTTTTAAGCATGAATTCTGTTAGGTAGATAGACCTATACTAATTAATCAGAGGTATCTTGCAGAATTTGGAGCGTGAATGTTCTGTTTTTTAGGGGGAACCTTTTATACAGAAATGTATAAATTAATATACTGTATAATCTATACTGTTAAAACGCATTAGTATATTTGTGCTGGTTTAGTCGTAGAGATGGCCTTGTGGCCAGAATAGGCCTATATAAAACTATTATTATTATTATTATTATTATTATTCATGAATTACTTTATTCATCAATGACTGTAAATACTTGCCTGATTTTCATATATATATATATATATATATATATATATATATATATATATATATATATATATACCGGTATAAAGTTACGTGAAATTTGTTTTTTTTTACTTTGATATTTTTAAAAAGAAATGTATTCTGTGTTTTCGTGCCCACCGAGTTGAATAATGATACTCCCGATGCCGGTTTACCGTAGTCCAAATTCTGCCCCTACAATATGAGGGTTAAGAAATGGTAAACAAATTACAAATTTGCCAAGAATAGTGTCGAATCAATAGTTTTCGGGGTCAATTAGCTCATTGGTGCCAAGAAGATTGGGTACCCCGGGCAATAGGCTGGTTCAAAATATTAATAAATTAAACGATATTCGTCTATAGTGACAGATGGCTGCAACATGTATTCCGAATGTCCCAACTAGAATCCTTAATTCAGTTCTTCGGTATCGTCCACTAGGACGACAATAACCTGGACGTCCATAAAAAACGACTTTTAGACCTCGCTGACACCGAAACAGGTCAACATTTACCTATATTCATGAATGGTGTATGATGATGGCAATGAATAAATTAAACAAATGCATATTTTAGGACAGATTGCCAATTTAAGGTTTAACCGCAAACAGTTATATTAGAATTAACAGTTTTAACATTCATTTAAATACAGATGATCTCAAATATATTAATTCCAATATAGTTATATCATAGCTATTAGAACTGGATATGCTGTAATTGAGATCAAAATCGTTAAAAGATATGGTGAATGGAACCTCTGTTCCCCGTTTTTAGCCTCAAAACATCATTAAAATAAAATAAATAATAAGACCTTAAAAACTAGGCCTAATCAATATTTTAATCAGGCCTTCTTGATACTTTGATAAGAGATGCTACATTTTAAGTAACATACTCTACTTAGATGAAAAATTTCGCTTTGGATCGGCAATAATGGGTCTGTAATAGCACTATGATTACGATGGAAGTTATACTTGAACATTAAAGAATCTGATTTATGTATAGGGAACTTCGGTCTTGGAACGTGATAGTAAATCGTGTACTTCTTTCTTATATTACAGCCAGGTTTATGTTATGTAAAGTCGGAGTCTTTAATCTCAATATTATGAGGTTCACTATGTATTTTATGTTACTCAAACTATGACATATTGGAAGATATGCCGTGGAACAGTTCGAGAGACTTAAAACGATTGTAAACAACTACCCTCATTATATTTAATTGAAAGTGTAAAAAGGCTCACTTTTCTTGATAAAAACTCTTTGTGCAGGATGTTAAAACTGATCTAAATAATCCAGATATAACAATGCATATCAAAAATTATCATAAGTAATGCCACGAGTGATTTCCAAATTATCGATAAATTCACGACTCACGAAGTGAGGAGTGAATTTATCTAGACTATTTAACTCATGCCCCAAATGGGAGCCAATGACCAATCACGTTTCAATGATTTCTGTTTTACAACCAATCAGAGTCGTGTTTCACCAAATATTTATCAGTGTTATAATTACCATATTAAAGAAAGCTCCTCCTTACAATATTGCGTTCCTTTGGCAATAAATAGTATGATCTGGTTGCAGTGATAAACAAAAGAAGCGTACCTATCGTTTCTCATTTGTTTTCAAACATCGCCGTTTACATTAAATATATAAATATTTTAAAATAACTATAATTAAATAATGATTTGTGAGTAAACAGCTTAATTTTATTCGTTAAATAGTCCTAACAAATGCCACTCTTGATTTCCAAATTATCGATAAATTCACGACTCACGAAGTGAGGAGTGAATTTATCTAGAGAATTTGGAAATCAAGAGTGGCATTTGTTAGGACTATTTAACGAATAAAATTAAGCTGTTTACTCACAAATCATTATTTAATTATAGTTTATTTAAAATATTTATATATTTAATGTAAACAGCGATGTTTGAAAACAAATGAGAAACGATAGATACGCTTCATTTGCTTCTTTTGTTTATCACTGCAACCAGATCATACTATTTATTGCCAAAGGAACGCAATATCGTAAGAATGTTCTCTAGTGAGAAAAAATGAAACATATCAAACTGTATATTAATTCATTTCTGATGTCGTATGATGTAAATATTACAATTATATTTTTCTGGATTGTTACCTGGAAAAAAATACATTTAAGAAAGTGCAAACAGTGTTTTTTTTTGTGGTGTAATCAATTGCTGCAAATGTTTTTATATTAACTCCCGAATGCGGCATGTGTTGACATTCATGCACTATATATACAATCTGGTAGCCGTATTTCTCGCGGGCTCAATCACTGCAAAATAATGGTCAGACCTGTTCAGAATATTATAAAGGAGGAGCTTTCTTTAATATGGTAATTATAACACTGATAAATATTTCGTGAAACACGACTCTGGATTGGTTGTAAAACAGAAATCATTGAAACATGATTGGTCATTGACTCCCATTTGGGGCATGAGTTAAATAGTCAACAAATGCTGCCATTACACGCTTTATATTAGATTGACCTGTATCTATCTATGTAACTGAATCTTTCAACACGATTTTCACCCACTTAAAACATTGGATCGACTTGAAACTTTATATACTTGTAAAGGACCAATGAAAATACTATAATTTCATATATAATATGTAATAGGTTGCGGACTTATCGACTTTTTAGTCCATTGTTGTAACAAATTAATATTATATCCTCTAGTAGCTCAGTTGGTAGAGTGGTGGACTGTAGTGATATATAATTTCAGTAATCCATAGGTCGCTGGTTCAAATCCGGCCCGGAGGATTTTTTTTAGAAGAGTATTATTTTTAGCTCATACTACAATAGTATCGAATTTAAATATATTTAAATTTTTATCTTATTCTGTAAAATATTAATGACAATTTTGTAAACTTACCACATTGAAATGTATGCAAAACATATGAGATATATATTTTTAGAAAACCAAACTAAAAATAAAATAAATAAATAATAATAGTTTAAAGAACTAAAACAACACGCTTTATTAGAAAACCGAACTAAAAAATGAAAAATAATTTTAATTTCCAACACGCTTGTAATAAAATTAAAGTGGTCAACAAAAAAATCATCTCCAACACATCTAGAATAAAACTAGAGTTAACTACAAAACAAAATTATTTTACCATCAAAAGCGTGTGGTGCTCTATATCAATTAATATATTTGATCATAAACAGATATTGGTAAAAGTAAAGTTTCTAAGAAGAAAACGTAAAAACCATAAAAAGTACTCCACACTTTTGATGGTAAAATTATTTTTTTTGTAGATAACTCTAGTTTTATTCTAGATGTGTTGGAGATGATTTTTTTGTTGGCCACTTTAATTTTATCCCAAGCGTGTTGGAAATTAAAATTATTTTTCAATTTTTAGTTCGGTTTTCTAATAAGGCGTGTGTTTTAGTTTTTTAAATTATTATTTATTTTTATATGTGCTGAACACTTGTTAAATATTTCATATTACAACTATGATCTTTTAAGTTTCAGAACTGTTAAACTAATTTTAATAACTGCTAGGTATTAGTGCAGCAGCAGAAAATATATTTAATGATAACTAAGTCAAAAGTGTATGGCTGTTAATTTGTAATCAGTGTCATTACACACCCGGCCAAAAATCTCTTCTTAAAAAAAAAGTAAAATTTGATGCTGCAGTAAGTACTAAATTTCCGAGTGGCATGACTCAAACGGTAGCGTTTTAGACTGGTATTCGGAAGTTCCCGGATTCAACCAAATTAAGTGAAATTTTCTACTAGTTTTCCTCAATCATCAAGGTAAAACATTGACTAGAATTTCATTACCAGGATATAAGTAATCACATTCACCATTTTATAATATCATTACAACATTAAATCCGCGAACTTTAACAAGTAATGATGACCACACACAATAGATGTACAGAGTGGAACAGAACACTACTGACAAATTTTCACATAATCAAGGATGTTGACTGAGATTTTTTATGAGTAATCCATGGTGACTTATAAGTTATAACAAGGTAACTTGTTTTTGATGTGTTAGACATGTCGGTTGTCCTTTTATACCGTCCGAAAAAGCTACTAGATTACAAAAAAATAATTATAACACTGAGCAACAAAAAATAAACTTTTTTTTTTATCTCAGAAAGAAAAATATGTGATTCTGATAGTATTTCTTCTCCTGAATTCAAATATGATATCGTTTTTTCTACATTCGTAACTACACAATTTTCGAACATTCGGACTCATCTAGAAAGTAAGAAATGACGATTTTCTGCTATATTTCGCCTGTGGAACATCCCTCTTGATGGTCCAACAATAATCGGCCAGCATATTAGTATTCCATATGCCTTGATATCTCTTTTACATAGCTAAAATCTCCTGATGAAAGTGTTCCCCGTGCTCATCGCATACTGCGCCAAGATAATAAATGGACGAAAAAACGTTCATTTAAAAAAATAATTATTTAAATCCATTAATTGAAATTGAAATAAAAAAAACTGTGGGTGATGGAGAAATTCCGAACACATATTTGAAAACACGATAAAGAACTACATTAAGTACAACTATTGGTACTCATGAGACAAAAATCACGTTGACCAGTGTAATCACCCACTTTAAATAGGTTATGTAATAATTATATAGGCCTTCTGCAGTACAAAAAGTGCATGAGTAATGAAACTTACAAAGGACTCAACTCATACTTGTTTCTTCAACATTTTAGGATTACTACACTGTGCACTCTTTAAAACTGTATCTGCTCTTTCTTTGTTTGAAGAAACTTTGGTCTAAAGATTATCTTAAGAACTTAGTTCTAAAATAGGCCTACTCATAATTGTTTTCTTCCCTTTAAGAATGAAGTAATGTTTCCAATCCATAATATAACTGTAATAATTATGACTCATCATCATCAATGGCTCGACAACCCCATCTGGGCCTTGGCCGCCTTCAGAAGCTTATGCCAGAATTCCCCTGTTCTGAGCGTGGAAATTTCCGTCCGGCATACTGTTCTTCTGGTTTCGAGACAGTTATATTTTTACGGGATAGGGGTGTCAACCTTAAGCCCAACTCCCAGCTATCCTGGAGGACCGATGTTTTCTGTCAGGGTTGTCTCCCTTAGTTGGCCAGTCCCGAATTTCAAGCATCGGAAACTCGCTTTTCGCCCTTGCACCACTTAGCGTTAACCAGGAGCCACGACGAGGACGTGTGTGTATCGGACTTGGTAGGAATTAATGGCATTTCCCGAGTTTTAGTAGTAGCCTTTATACGAGGGCGGATCGGAAAGTAACGGACAATAATTTTTTTCTGCCTTGGTATTGCAGCTAGAATGTTGAAATTTCACAGAGATATAGTTTGAAGTTTTCACTACAGATTGTATTTTTTTCTCAGGTGCACCTCTTGCGAGAGAAGCTTGAACTATGCAACAAAGATGGCGCGCATGCTACAGTCGTCCACAGGGCGGATCGGAAAGTAACGCACAGTAATTTTTTTAAAAAAGTTTAATAGTAAAAAAAAGGAAAAAAATCACAAATGAACTTACATCTTTTACCTACTTTTCGACATAGTCACCAACTTTCTCAACACATTTTTCCCATCGTGTTACCAGTTTCAATATGCCCTGTTCGTAGAAGTCCGTTTGGTTGGAGTGTAGCCATCTGTGCACTGCTGATTTCACTTCCACATCTGTCTCAAAGCAGAATACCCAAACTAATGTTAAGATATCAACCCGCAGGAAGAAGAAGACCAGGACGTCCACTCAAAAGACTTCTGGATGGTGTTTCTCTTGAGGCCGAAACAGGTCAACAAATGGCCTAAATTCGTGAATGTACTATGATGATGATGATGATCTGTCCTCAAAGCGTTTGCCGGCCAGGAATCACTAAGCCGAATCACGTGGCGAATCACTAAGGTTCACGCGTCCCTCTTGGAAGAATGTGCACCACCTGGAGACATTGCTACGGTCCATACAATCATCCCCATACACGCCACGCATGTCCCTGTGAATTTCACTGGGTTTATGCCCTTTGGCCCACAAAAATCGAACAACACTTCTCTGTTCCTCACAGGTGGACGACTGTAGCATGCGCGCCATCTTTGTTGCATAGTTCAAGCTTCTCTCGCAAGAGGTGCACCTGAGAAAAAAATACCATCTGTAGTGAAAACTTCAAACTATATCTCTGTGAAATTTCAACATTCTAGCTGTAATACCAAGGCAGAAAAAAATTATTGTGCGTTACTTTCCGATCCGCCCTCGTACCTGCCAACAAGGTATATACCCTCGAGACCACATACAACCCGTTTAGCTCCCGAATTATGACTCGCTTTCCAAATGTATTTATACTTAAGCGGGTTTCTTTATTTATATTTTCTTCGTAAGGGATTGCTTCCTACCAAAATATATGGGCCGCAGAAATGCCAGTTGAATAGCCTGGTTTTTGTAGTTGTTGTTCTTAATGTTATATATCATGTTAGACCATCGTTACTCTATTAACCTTGAATGTTTATATTATCTGAAATTTGCAGTCATTAAACGTTGCAATTCACCTGTTCATATCTTGAGCATCAGTTTGTTAAATCCTTCCAGCAATGTAAATTACTTCTATAATAGTTGCAATAATGAAGGTACATCACTTCAAAGCGTATTCTTGTACTTTATTAGGTAAAATATGAAGAATGCATTTTGTCTTTTGTTCTCTTGTTGTCTAGAGATTTTATCTTGGTAATGTAGACTCATTTAGTTTTACTTAGAGTTTAGTGATACGTTCTCATCGTAGGCGTTTACACAGTCTTCAACTTTAATGAAGGAAGTAAATTATTATACTTGTAGATATTATTATATTAACTCTAACTCACTGGCACTATCGAACCCGTAGGTTCATGGCCGCGCGGACATAAGCTCTCCATATATCCCTATCCTGAGCCAGTGTTTTCCAATCATCCCCTGTATAATCTACTTCCCTCAAATCATAGTTAATGTTATTCTTTCACCTCATTTTTGGTCTACCAACTGGGCGTTTTTCTCTGGTTTTCCTACAAGAAGCTTCCATGCACGTCTTTCATTCCCCATTCGTGCCAAATGTCCTGCCCATCGCAGTCTACAAGACTTAACTGTTCTCATTATATGTAGCTTCCTATAAAGACCATGTAGTTCACTGTTATTCAGTCTGTTATTATTATATTAGATACTATTTTTTTGCGCAATAGTACGTTTAGTCGTACTTGCAGCAATGGCTAGCATGATTAAAAGTTTAACTTCCTAAATTTCGGGATTGCCAACTTAAATAACTGTACTGTAATATTACATTTACACCCTCGTGCGGGAAGTAAAACCACTGCCCTCTATGTATACTACGTACAATGTATATACAAAAAATATCCAAAAGGTAGTGTTAATATACATTATACGGAACAAATCACTGTATTTTAAATGAACTGAACTTTATTTAAAACAATATAAAACAATAAATACGAACTTGCGGCTATATTATCAATAATTGTTCTCAAGGCCTCCTGTTGTTTTAACTATTAAACATTGCCCACACCGTTGACGTTAGTCAATTGTTTATATATAATGAACGCAAATATTTCCGACAAAGATATTATTATTTTACTATTATTTATTATTTTAAAATCACCATCACGTAAAAAATAATGTACAACGCACGTTTGTGAAATGTTTTACAGAATCTCGGAAATTAAAAACCACGCTATCGCTCGATTTTAATAAAATCCTCGATTCTGTAAAAACCACTTCCCAACCTCGCATCGTAATATACTATTTTGCGCGATAGTGCGTTTTGTCGTACTTACAGTAATGGCGACCATGATTGAAAGTTGAACTTCCTACATTTCGAGGTTGCCAACCTAAATAACTATACTGTAATAAAATAACTATACTGTATTATTACATATTACAAACAAGCGTGTGGGAAGTAAAACCCTCTATGTATACTACATACAATGTATATACAAAAAATATCCAAAAGGTAGTGTCAATCTACACTATACGAAACGAATCACTGCATTTTAAATGAATTGAGCTTTATTGAAACAATATAAAATAATAAATACGTACTTTTCCCCCATCTTATCGATAATTGGTCTCACGGTCTCCTGTTATTTTATAACTAATTGGTCTCACGGCCTTCTGTAGTTTCAACTAATAAACATTGCCCACACTGTTAACGTTATTCAGTTGTTTATAATAGACCAAATATTTCCAACAAAGATGTTATTATTTACTATTATTTATTATTTTTAAAACATCATCACGCAAAAAATAATGTACCACGCACGTTTGTGAAGTGTTTTACAGAATCTCGGAAATTAAAAACCACGCAATAGCTCGGTTTTAAACATTTTCCTCGATTTTGTAAAATCCACTTCCCAACCTCGCATCGTAATATACTGTTATCCTACGGTTCTTTTTTGATCTTGTGATTCGATTCTCGCAGAGTAGTTACGATCTTCGAGTTTAGTGGATGACTGCATTATCATAAATTGTATTGTGCGAAATTAGATAAATTGATAAGTAAAGTATCTGTGATAAATAACACAATCATCAATAGCTCGACAGCCCAAATGTGGACCTTGGCCGCTTTCAAAAGCTTGTGTCAGATTTCTCTCTCCTGAGCTTCATTCTTCCAGGTTTTTATTTTTAAAGTCTTAATGTCTTGAATTATACTATTCTCCCATCTTAATTTAGGCATTCCAATTTTTCTGGCCAATAGAGGTTGCTCATTGTAAACTCTTTTTTTTTTCAGTCCTTTTGTTGTCCATGCGATTAATGTGCCAAGTCCAGGCCAATCTACTAATTTTAACAAAATTCAGAATATCCGGTTGATTATACAGTTTATACAATTAATTATTGTATATTTTCCTCCATACATTATTTTCTTTCACGGCACCAAAAATGGATCTGAGCATCTTCCTTTCAGAACGCCCTAATAATAACACTGATCGACAAAAATGAACTTTTTTCTTTAACAAAAATAAAAATATGAGATTTTAGAAGTATTTTTCATCCTAATTTAAATATCATTTCAGTTTTTTCCTATCAGGCAAGATTTTTCTGTGATATTCATTTACATTTTTTATCATTTTTAATAAAATCCATCTAACTCTAATAACTCATTCTGACTTACCTAGAAAGCGGTATATAGTGATTTTCGGGAATATTTTGCATCTGGAACGTCTCTCTTCTTGGTCCAACAGTAGTGAGCCAGCATATTAAAACTCCACTTGCCTTGGTACCTCTTTTCCATTGTTGAAATTTGCTGATGAAAACGCTGACCGTGCTCATCAGAGACAGCCCTTAAGTACAGCTTGAATAAAATCGCTACATATAAGGTAAGGGTTCCTATGACAGGTCAAAGGGAATGCTAAAATCAAATTTAAAAAGTAGCAGTTCCAAAAAAAAAAAAACTGTGCCTGGTGGAAAAATTCTGACTACATATCTGAATTCAGTATGAAAAATGCACTAGATTCACTAATCAGATTTCTTGTGAAGAAAACCTTGTCGACCAGTGCAATTTTTTTAATAATTAACTGCATGCTGCATTACTCGTACCCAGAAGTTAATACTAAAAACGATATTAACATGTTTTATTAAGTACTAGCGTACCCGGAAGACGTTGTTCTGCCCGGACGTTCAATTCTCATGTCATGGGCGGACGATAAAAATGTGTTACTTTTTACCATAAAATTCAGAAATTGACATAATTAGATATTATTAAATAAGTTCGCAAGAAAACTTCTTACAGCCTTCTGTTGTGGCTCAAGAAGTATGAATGATGACGTCACAGTCATGAACATTAGAATTGTACCCTCCTTTTGCAGATAAGTTAAGAACCGTCATATAACAATTATATTAGAGTGAAAAAAAAAAGATAAATTGATGAGAGTGAGTCAAAACAGTTTTTAAATTACAGATTTCCGGGGTTTTGAAAATCATAGGCATACTACTTGGACTGTACCAAGTTCTGTTGCTTCCAATGTCTCTAGGATAGCCACGCCATAGCACTTCATTTTAAAAAGAAAGATTGGCCTAAGTACTAATCATTTGAACCAGGCCTCACAATGTTATGCAAGAAACACTTGTTGAATCCAAGAACGTAATTCTCCCTGCTCTTCATGTAAAATTAGGCCTAATGAAAAACTTTATGGTCATGGACAAAACTGGGTTAGCATTTATCTAATTGCGCCAGAAATTTCCACGTCTTATTGAGAAGGAAAAAAAAAAAAAAGGATTTTCGTGGGTCCCAAAATACAACAAATCTACAGAGATAAGCATATCAACACCATCGTGGCAGATAATGAAACGTTAGCTTGGAATGTCTTTGTTCAAGTGGCAACAAACATTCTAGGAAATAAGAGGGCAGAAAACTATGAGGGTCTTGTGGCAAATCTTCTGCATTGTTACGATAGGCTGGGGTGTAGCATGTCCTTAAAGTTACATTTCTTAGATTCCCACTTGGGCTTTATTTCCTGACAACTGTGGTGCTGTAAGCAACGAACGAGCACGGGGAACGTTTCCACCAGCAAATTTCGAACATGAAAATAAGATATCAGGGAAAGTGGAGTGCATCAATGATTGCCGTTTACTGCTGGAGACTAATTAGGAAATCACCAGTAGAAAACTACAAATGCAAGGCAGGCAAAGCGGTTGCGCCTTCAATGACCTTCCTCCAAGGGATAACAACAAGGTAAATACATGCATAAGCTCATATAGGCAATAATGTAAAGTTAGCATAACTTCCAAATGAGAGCTAATCTTGCATTTTCATTAACATTTTCGTTATCAGCACACCCTAAAACATAGAGATTAACTGTTTCCATGCCAGTTACAGAAAAAAAGTAAAATGTTGGCTAGTGTTACTTTTGGAGTAAGGATGAGTGGGATTTTGAGTTATCTTAAACCTGTGTAAGTATGGCCTTATGTTGCCTTATTTGGTAACCATTGTTGTGTAATTGGATGTGAAATTTATATCCAATTTTAATATATCTCTAATATTCGGAGAGTAGAATTTTGTAATATTGACTTTGGTATTTTGAGTATATTTAAACTAAATAGGCATATGGTTTTATTTTTTACTTGATCAAAATATTGATAACTTGGACCTTTGCTATATATCATTATATTATTTTTTAAAGTAATGGGTTATGTTTTATTTGTTATTCAATTACCGAATTCCCCGAAAATAAGCTGAACATTAAATTCGAGGACAATCATAAAATAATGAGGGAAGAAAGAAGTATCTATTATTTTCTTCTAACATGTAAAACAACTTCTTTAACATTCCGAGTTGTATACATGCAATTAACACATTTTCATTGCCTTATTCACTTAATCACCAATGTAGTCGTTACAAACTTCATTACGGTATCCAAGTCTTCATGATGAATTATTGTGAAATGTATGGTTCCGAATGTATGCCACAACCTTACGTTTTTCATTTTGAATAAAACGTCCGACATATTTTAGGGCCAATATAGTATTCAAATTATGATATAATATCTTTTTTTTTTACATTAGATTTTTTACAAATAATATTTTCAGTTTTATAGCTTTAATATTTTTGTGAATTTGTTCAATCTGTTAGCACAAATGAAAAATATTGAAAACAATGTATATTATACATATGAAGGGCACAGAGAAAAATCCAACTATGTTACTTTTTTCTCGAAATGGATTAGATATCATTAGATTCTTCATGAAAAACGCCATCGTTTACAAATGTGAAACAGTAAATGATACTGTTTACTCATCGATTTATTTACCTCTAAAATTTGGCCTACAGTAAGGAAGTATGGGTGTTGTACAATTAAAAGAACGTTTTCTAGGTTTCAAGGAATAAGTGACTTACATAGTTTCCCCCTCCCGTTTACCGTTCATATGTAATACTTTTGGGCGTGTGTATGTATATATATATATATATATATATATATATATATATATATATATATATATATATATGTGTGTGTTGTCCCGATGCCACTCATGATATATTATAATATAAGGGGGGGGGGAAATGTTTGTACTGGAATGCCTAAGTGACGCAGTTAGGAGTGAGCTAACGTATAGAGTTAGAGGTCTCGGGTTCAAATCCTGGTTCGGGCGTTTATTCTTCTTTTCGTGTCACACACACACACACACACACATAAATATTATAAAATATTTACACACACACACAATTCCTTTTGACATGTTTTGTCAGTATCAGTGTTAAAAACAAATTTAAGAATGTATAACCCCTCCAAGTCCAGTAAAACTATTATAATGAACATGATATGAAATTTGCTTTTTTCCGATAAACATTTTTTTACATACGATTTTATCGTTGCTTCAATTTTGGAAAATATATTTACTTTGTTCAATGAACGTTGTGAAGTATATTGCATAGTAAATAACCTTAAGTGCCATAAAAAATGAATAGCTTAAAGTGCATTCTCGAGGATCGCTTCAGCAAAATAAAAAAATTAAGTTAACGTTATGAAATGAGATATGTTTCCCTACCAGTTTTACTTTAATTCTCGAACATTTTGTTGACACAATTATCAAACATTTTCGTGTTTTAGGTTGTAAGGCAGTGCCCTCGGTTTACTAACGAAAGTTGTTGTGCTCCGTAATTTGCGTATGCTCATATAACTAGGACATAGCTATGAGAGACAGATGACCACTCCTTCCTCAACTTAATTCTCTAACTAGTAACCCGACCCAGTCACCTCGGTTATTGTTGTTGGTCCAGTCCTTAACATTTTGCCGTCATAAACTTTCCTTATGTGGAATGATAAATAATAAAATTAGCTCCCCATACTTTTTTAATAATAATAATAAATAAATATTCTCAAATCGTGTCCAACTCAGAGTCTGGTCGAAGAATTAGTTGAGATGAAGCCCCTATATTCATAGTGGTATGTGAACTATAGGGATGCCGGCCAACCACTCCTGACGCACCGACACAGGGACGGATGAACGAAATGAAACTAAATGGATGAGATGAGTATGGATAAATGGTAGAATGAAATTTGTGGCAGGGGAAAACGGGAGAAACCCAAAAAACCTGTTCAAGCTCCGTTTCATCCACCACGAAACCCATATGGAGTGACCGAGACTCGATCTTGGGACCCCCATCGCATAGTGTGCTATTTTAACAATCTAGGGGGGTTTAATTAAAAATGCCAATGTTAATTAATAAAAATAATAATAATAATAATAATATTGAAGTAAGTCACTGAATTAGTGTTAAGCATTCTCTCAATCTTAATTTCAGTTTCATTAACTGGATTTCACTATTAGATAATATATAGTTTTTTCACTTTTTATCACGAATTTGAGTAGGACTCAATTCCCTAGTAAAGCTGAAGCATAGCATGAAAATGCTATGATTACAGTGAAGGACCTGCCTTCGGACAGAATTACTATGGATGGATATAAATATATATATATATATATATATATATATATATATACAGGGTAAACAGTAATTACACCGACAAACTTCAGGCACTGATTCCTGACCGGGAATGAAGGAGAAAAGATCCTATAAGCATTTGTCCGAAAACGAACGATGTGCGTGCAATAATAAAAAATTGTCCGGCACAAAGAACATAGCATAACCCCATCCACGTCACAACAGATGTTCAAAGTGGCCTCCATGGAATGGAATGCACGAATTTACACGTCGTATCATGGATTCTCTCACTCTTATGCATGTACAGGCCTCTCTTCGATTAGCGTCACAGGCAACGTGGACAAGCTGTTGAAGGCTATGCACATCAGAAACTGGTTCAGCATACACTACGCTTTTGAGATGCCCCCAGGGGTAAAAATCCAGGAGGTTTAAGTCCGGTGATCTAGCAGGCCATGCAACAGGGCCGAGAGAATAATGTCATTCGTCAGTGTCATATACCGTGGCAACGATGAATTTATGGACACTTATTTATAGGACATTTTCCCCTCCATTTCCAGTCAGGAAGACGGGATTCGAACCCGGATCTCTCAGTCTGTACCTCAGTGTGATATCCATTACACCACCAGGCGAATCCAATTCAAACATTTATTTTTCTTATATATGTATTATATTCCCCATTATTACTAGATGTCGCGAGAACTCAGTCTTCACTGCCAACTAGTAGCTGACTATAACAAGTAAGCAAATTAAAGAGAACATTTTTACTTTATAGCAGTGACGCTTTATCGATGTTATAATTAAATATTTAACATTGAGCAAAGCAAGCTTAATATGGTATAAGAAAAATAAATTAGGTATATATATATATATATATATATATATATATATATATATATATGGACTTATAGATTATCAGTTTGCAACAAACATTCACAAATTTCCCTTAATTAAACTTCTCCATCGTTCTCTGTCTATAACATATATATGTTATAATTAAATATTTAACATTGAGCAATGCAAGCTTAATATGGTATGATAAGAAAAATAAATGCCTGGACGGGATTCGAACATATATATATATATATATATATATGACTACGGACTTATGGATTATCAGTTTGCAACAAACATTCACAAATTTCCCTTAATTAAACTTCTCCATCGTTCTCTGTCCTCTGTGTCTTCATCTGTTACACCATATTTCCTCATTGAATTTTGAATGTTGTTCTTCCAGGTTGTTCTTATAATAATAATAATAATAATAATAATAATAGCTTTATTTTACCTGGCAGAGTTAAGGCCTTAAGGCCTTGTCTACCACTCAACCAGTTCTTGACCTTCCTTTCCTGTTCCTTCTTTCAATTTTCCATGCATAGACGGCCTTTGGTAGTCTTCCATCCTGCATTCTTCTTACGTGTCATACCATTTTAGCCTGTCCCAAGCCAGGTTGAAAAAAGGGTGAGGGGGAGGAGTACCAACCTAGTTGAAAAAACCAGGGTTCAGTACGCTCGGCTGATAGTACCCTGTGAGAGCCCCTGCCTAGGATTACAGGTACTGCTGCCTTGTAGTTTAATATTGGTTCATCAAAGCCTAGAGGAAGACTACCTTGATCAAAAATCACCCGATCCTTCAGGTTACAAGTTGATGTGTGGGCCAGCTCCTCACTCATCGTAAAAAAAATATAAAATACTAAAACCAAATCTTAAGCCTCGGAAACAATGGATTTACGGAAAACGAAGTTTTTTTTTCATTCTATTAATTTCCATAATACAGAAAAAACGCAATAGATCTTTCACGTCCCATTCCTTGAGCAGTCTGCCCTCTCCGTCTCCATATAGAAATAGAATAAAAGTAGCCCTAATTCAGTTTTATATAACGTGTGGTTAATTCATATGTACAAAAATAACATTTAAATAAGAAATATAAATTCAGTTAATATCCTAAAACTATTGCTATCCTCTTTTCGTTTAATATTTCGTTACTAGAGCCCGGATTTGTATGCAAAATAAAATACTAAATATGCACGAAAAATGTATAAAATATGCACCTCAGTAATGCAAAACTGAATGTAATAAAATCAATTAAATTATTTACTCTGTGGATAACGTATTCTTAGCTTTTACAGCAGATAAGGAAGGTTTTCACGAGGTTCTCTTGCGTGAAACTCCTTCATCTGTCAGTGAAGAAGGGTTTATACTATGAAAATGTAATTTCTACATCACATTATGTCACAGGTGCATGTGAAAAACACCACAGTTCTTCTTCGGTGAATTAAGCTTATATCCAATTGATTGCAGAGTCTGTATTAATTAAAAAAGTACTAAATATTAATTAATTACTAGTAATTAGCAGAAGAGAAAATTATAATTTAATTCCCATTTAAGAGTAAAATATGCATTTATGCATTAAAAATCTAAAATAAGCATTTTCCCTCCGAATATGCATTTCTATGCATTATGAAATACCGCTCAAATTGTCTGTGAAGGGACCACTTAACATGTAAATAATTTCCGCACACTTTTTAATATGTTAAACAAAACATGCATTTCGCATACAAATCCGGACTCTTTTCATTACTAAGTAACTAATTGATATTATCGAACCCATAAGTTCATGGCCGCGCGGATGTAATTGTTTATACATCCCTATCCTGAGCTAATGTTTTCCAATCACCCCCTGTACAATCTACTTTTCTCAAATCATGGTTAATGTTATTCTCCCACCTCATTTTTGGTCTACCAACCGGGAATTTTTGTCTCGTTTTCCTGCAAGAACCTTCCATGCACCTCTTTCATTCCCCATTCGTGCCACATGTCCCGCTCATCGCAGTCTGGCTTCCTATAAAAACCATGTAGCTCAGAATATTTCATTACTTGCAGAATAATTAAGACTCATTTGATTGATCCCAGTTCGTCCCGCTAAGGATTTGGGTACACCCCTAGTGGAAAGTTTGTTAACCAGACTAACTTTGTTTTCACTTGTTTCCCTACAGATGTAAGTGAGGGACGTGCAATTAATTCATCGCCTCGAGGAGATTTCTAGTAGAAAACTAAAGAATTATCTGGATGGAAGAAGATAGGTTTAAATTTTGCTCAGAGGTCTTTTATTCAGGCTTGAGTTTTTTTACGAGCCTGAAAACCTTGAGACTCTGTACCCACGGCTAAATCCCTCCCAGAGAACTTGTCCCTTGCATTTTTCCATCCTAAAAATCTATAGACCCCGGCCGGGTTTGAATCCGCGATCCTCATTACTAGAGGCAAGAAACATCACCACGGACCACCACGGATGACAAAGCATAATGTTAGACATATTATCAATTAAAAATATAAGTTTATTGTTATAACATTTTTATTTGCATTCAAAAATTAACAATACCCATATATTCTTCAGTTAATCTTCTTCTTCGTCACGGTTTAGGCTTATTTACTAGCCTGTTCCGGCTCCAAATTGCTGCTATTTCCATCTTTTCTTTGGTCTTCCCAAACTTCTTCCTCGTGGTGAATACCTGTATGCTGCTTTTGGTATTCTATTCTCAGTCATCCTTGCTAAGAGTTCTGTCCAGTTTGTTCTGTATTTCACTATTGTTGTGTTTTATTCCTCTACTTTTAGTTTTTGTCTTATTCCTGTGTTATGTTTTTTGTCTGTTCTTTGATATCCTGCTATTGGTCTGAGGAATTTCATTTCAGCAGCTTGTATTCTGGCAGATTGTTGTATTGTCACTGTCCATGTTTCGGATCCATAAGTAATAATAGGTACTGTCATTGTCTTGTATAATTGCATTATAGAGTCTTTAAAATTGTAATGCTATATTTAATTTGATATACGCCCACTTGAAGCTATTGAATAGAAGTTTTTTCTTCTTCTTTCTCTCCAGAGTGTGTTTGGGGCACGCCGTAGCGTAGTTGATGTAGACAATACCCTACAAGGGAAAGATTGGGGGTTCCAGTCCCAATGGGGTCAAGATTGTTAAATGGACTAAATCTTCTGTCGACCCCTTGGTTGTGGGGTTGACTCAGCCTCCCACTGAAATGAGTATCAGACGTTCGTTCTGAGGTAAAGGCGGCCGTCACGCAGAATTGACAACCGGATATTATCTGTTGCTGATAATCTTAAAAAAAGGAGCCTTAACCTCGTATTGGGAGCACACCGTAGCGTAGTTGGTTAAGGCAGTACGTTAAAAGCCAGAATGTCAAGTATTCGAGTCCCGGTGGGTCAGAATTTTTAAAGTGACCCAAAGTTTCTGGAGACACCATGACCCTGGAGTTGATTCAGCCTCTAACGGAAATGAGTGTCAGACGCTTGTTTGGGTAAAGGCGGCTGTAGCGCAGGGCTTAGAACCCGGCTGATATCAACTGCCGATTATCTAGAAAAAGTTGGAGCTTTAATCTCTTACTACCCCAATAATTGGGATCGTTTTACCTCACTTAACCTCCTATTACCTCAAGGGTCCCTGAGACTATAGTGGGACCACTTCATCTTTTTACTAGAGTGTGTGTGTAATGTGATTTGATAGCTGTATTGAATTGTAGGGTATGAGTGGCTTATGATCGCTTCCTGTCCCACTTTCTGAAGACCGTGTTGTGAATATTCAGTAAGTTCATTTCCTCGTACGGTCACGATGTCGTGGTGTCACAGAAAGTGTAGGAGGACAAACCCTGTAATTAGCAATCGATACTTCTCAAGACACTGGCTTCACTTATTTCTATTTACCTGGTAGCTTATATACCTACACTATGCCGGATGTGGAAAATGAGAGGTTTTTAGAATAATACTTTCTCACGCAAATACAATTCCTAAGTGTCAGGCTCATTAAACTAGCTGAGAAAATCAAAATCTGTCACTAACCAGATTTTTTTAGCAGATAATGTTATAAGCCCTTCTCTTCCACTCAACCAGTTCAGATATACAATAACAAACCTACACTGATCTATAAAAAATAGTGTAAGATATATATAATAAAAGAGTCCACCGCTGTGGTCTCGAGATAGCGTGCTGCCTTGTCACGCAGCAGGTCCGCGTTCGATGCCCGCTCGGGACAAGTTTCCTGGGTGATGGATTTTTTATGGTTTTTCCTCACCTGTAAGACAAATGTCAGGAAACTTTTAGGCCCAATCGGTCCCCGAACATTATCTGGCCATCATTATCATCATTAACATATTCATTAAGATTAGGATTAAGGCCTCTCCTGGCGCATCATTACCATTATTACCTATCATATATCATCGGGGCAGCGTAACTCCGCCTTTCAGGCGCCCTACCTCAGAAGTGGGTTACAATAACGCCATTCCAGAAGAGAATACCAGAATGTCAAAATGACAACATGGTGACTTTCTACAAAAAAAAGTAAGTTAGGAATTTTCGGAAAGAGGCCTTAGGTCGAGTTGATCAATTCTACCCACAAAATAAAATCATGCACTTTTTTTAGGCAGGCTACTAGACATATAACATTAACTTTATCATTAGCCCTGCCTCTAATATTAACATTTATAGCATTTGAGTGATGAATGTTTATAGATTCCAGTGGCAAAGCTAGTTATAATTTAATAGTGTTATCCGCGATGGTTTAGTGGATATGTTCCTTGCCTCTAGTCCCGAAGGTCACGGGTTCAAACCCGGTCGTGGTCGATAGATGTTTTAAGGATGGAGAAATCCGAGGGACAAGTCCTGTGGGAGAGACTTTAGGCCGTGGGTCCCGACTCTGAAGATTTTCAGGCTCGTAAAGGAACCACAAACCTGAATTAAAAAGCATCTGTGCAAAATTTACCGTACTTCTCCATCCTAGTAATACCTTGGTCTCCTAGATGTCACTAGGCAGAACGCTGGCCCCGGGTCACTCGACACATCTATACGAAAACTAGTGTAACTAAATTAGTATGATTGAATTTCTCCCCTGTAGGGAGAGAACGACTGAGCCTCACTGTGGGACACAAGGGATACTGCTACTGCTATCCATAAATAATATATGATAATTCATTGAAAAATATTTGTGGTTGTCTGTTCTTCGTAAGAAAACTACACAAACCACATGGATTAAATAATATACCACGGCCTTCAAGCCCAAAATAATTTCACAATAATGTTTTATCAGTATTCGTAAACATTTAAATACTATTTTTAACCTAAAATATACCGTATGTAGAGATGTTTCAAACAAGTTTTCTGCCCATTGTGTTTGGCTTTCAGTGAGTGAAGTCTATAAACTTCAGGGTACGTTTCCACAATTCTAAACTGTTTATCATTTTGTAGATAACATGAGGCATATATATTATCAAAGTTACTTTCTCTACAAGTCAACTTTCCTGAATGTTCTTCCTTACTTGAACACGTAAATATTATTTTAGTTTTACTATTTTAATCCAGATTAATTTTCTTCTTATCCCAATTTCACCTCTCACCTTATACATACTTTTTTCATGCCACATAACACCCGGGTTCTACGTCTTTGGAGAGATATTTTATTCTTTGGATCACATACATACTTTTTTGACCACAGAAAGACGTAAGGGCCTCCCCGAATGAGTGATCAGCTTCAATACAGATTGAATAAATAAATTGTTACAATGCTAAGATATTTTGGGAACAATGAACATAGGACCATATTTGATGTGATACACAATCCATTTATACGGTGTGTGTGTGTGTGCGTGTGCGTGCGTGCGTGTGTGTGTGACATCTAAATGACAGAAGAACTCTACATTCACATGTTTTGCTATTCCAAATTCTGCACACATATTTATCAAGTTATTTATTAACGTGTTTTTGAAAAATGCATCGGCTCATCATAATTTAGGAACAATATCACAAGATACTTCTTTACTTTCTATACCACAGTGCAGGACATGTCTATACTCTGAATCTTACACAATATGTATGACTAGAGCATGAACTCACTTCCTAGTCATGTCAGGGACTATCAATCACTGCTATTATTAAAATTACAAAAATTACTCTTACATCTTCTTCTTCTTCTTCCTTCCAAGTATTAGGCCAAGGCCTGTTACGATCCTATAGAAAATGTTCCCGTATGGGAAATTCTCGTATAAGACTTGAAAGCATAATAATAGTCCCTTCGATTGGTTGCTGGCCAAAGGAAGGCAAGATCAGTGATGGGCTACCATCTTATAGCCTCTGGTCAGGCTTTTCTGGAGAAGGAAAGAAAATAAAGGAAAGAAGAAATGGAAGAAAGGAAAGACTCCCTAGCCCTCGGATGCCCTAATAGCGTCGGGGTCGAAAAAACAAGAGTTAAGCAAGAGAGGTTAGATAGTAAAGTTAAAAGAGTGCAAAACACAAGTAAGTGGAAGAAATGTTTTGCACAGCTTGGGCACCTTGTGGTCGCCATCCACATATCCCCTAGATGAGGACCCCTGAGGGCCTCTTACATCTTAATTACAATAAATAAAATTATATTGTTATATCTATAATATAATTATTATTCATAATGTGCTTTGATTTAATCTGGACTTAACGAATGAAATATACAATATAGAAAATGAGAAAAAAAACTATTAATGACATAGAATAAATTTAGTTATCGAGAAAATAAATAATTGTATAAACGTGACTTAAAAGTATCAGATATACGTCAACCCCTTATATCTTGAGGGAGGAGATTCCAGAAACGGGCAGAGGCTGTGTGAAATAAATAGAATAAGAGGAAGTGATATGGAGAGGGATTGTTAGCAGACTGTTAACTTGTGACCTAGTGTCAATATTGTGGTACGAAAATATCTTTCAAAATCTAGGAGCGTGGGAATTCAGAAACTTAAACATAAGTGAAAGAGAGTGCAATTTACGTTTTTCACTAAGATGGAGCCAAGAGAGATTGTTGAAGTGTTCGGAAATGTGTTCATAATGGCTGATATTGAAAATGAATCGAATACAAGCATTTATGAACACGCTGCAGTCTCTGCGACAAGTAATAGTTTAGATCATTATATTTTATAACGTCACAATAATCGAAGTGTGGTAACTTAAGATTCTGCACAAGGGTTAGTTTTAATGAAACTGGGAGAATATTCTTTAATCGTCTAATATAATCTAAGATGGAGAAGATGATTACCATTTCATAAGAAGAGTGTATGAGTAATGTGTCTTATGGCTACATCCGATGGCCGCAGCATATAAATTTAAATATGAAATAATAATAATAATAATAGTAATAATAATAATAGTAATGATAATAATAATATAAAAATGTATTAAAAGAAGAGTAAACGGGGTGTAATTTTTTAAGAAGAGTAATAGGGTGTACTAGAATGGACCAGATAAAAAATTATGATATTCGTTAAGAACTGCACATCTACTCCATGAAAGAAAATATATCTAATGCAAGAAACAGTGGAAAGAACTTATAAAAAGAATGGGAGAGAGTAGATTACCAAATAAAATCTTACATTGTTTCCCGAGAGGAAGAAGAGATATCGGACGTCCTCGGAAGAGATGGTCTTAGATATGTTAGTGAAGACGGAACAGGCAATCAATGCCTAAACCAGGAAGTGAAGAAAAAGAAGAATAAGAAGAAGAAGAAATGTATTAAAATGTACGAAACATAACGAAGATTTAAGAATATTTATTTTCATCAATTTAATCACACTATTAAGAAAGAGGATACTTTTTCGCTAAACGTGCTTGAATTAAATAACTGAAATTTATTATTAAGCAGTGTTTGTCGTTGGTAGCTTTGAAGGACACCATGCAATGATAACACAACAAGTTTCAACATAAACTGATAGCAACTATTATTTCGACGTAGCCGTCTTGTATGCTAGAATTACCTCATTTGGAAAGTTTCAGTGCAAATATACGTTGGATTTTATTAGCCATTTAATTTTGCTTGGTTACAAGTAATTTTATGAATATACACGCATCATATTAGTGTAAGTATCTCTTTAACATATTAATTACTTTACAGTATATGAGATAATAGTTACAACCATTTTCCTAAACTCACTGATTAATCAACTCTTCTTGGAAATTTCAAATCAATTTTCAGATATCGCGCTGAATATAAACTAATTAAAATCAGAGTATTTTTTATTAAGTATGTTTTTACTTCAATATAATGCTAAGAGGAATCTAAGAATTAAATGTACTATAAACATGTACCATAGTTTTTTCATAAACATATAAGCCATTAATTATACTCAAAAGTTAATCCGTTAACAAAGCATAAAAAATTAAGATAATTTTCTTATAATTTCTATTTTAACACGATGTAGGCCTACAGCAGTAGGGAAACTCTTGTAATCGGGAATAAGTCGGTAATTTGAAAGCAACCGATAAAACCGGGAAATAGACGGGAATTCATAAAGTGACGTGCATCTATCTTGTATTCAAATCAAGATATAAGGATGCAGAGTTAGATCGAAAAATAAATTGTCCGAAAGTTGAAAAAAGAAAAGTTGAGATTTTAAAAAAGAACTTGAAGAAAAGGAAAAGAGCTTTACAAAACGAAGTAGGCGAAGAAATTTCTGTCATTGACGAAATAATCAACCGATTAAAAAATGTATGAATAAAGTAATTTTAACGTGAGAATGTTTTCAATGTTTTTCGTAACATAATAATAATAATAATAATAATAATAATAATAATAATAATAATAATCCATCCATAGTAATTCTGCCCGAAGGCAGGTCCTTCACTGCAATCATAGCATTTGCATGCTATGCTTGCAGCTTTACTAGGGAATTGTAGGGTGTGGTAGCTTCCCGTTGCTTTCCACACCGGTGAAGGATGATGATGATGATAATAATAATAATAATAATAATAATAATAATAATACTTTATTTATTCTGGCAGAGTTAAGGCCATAAGGCCCTCTCTTCCACTCAAACAGCACAAATACAAATAAATATTTGACAAATATAGATATACACTATACTAATTATAAACAGTTAAAGATACAATAAATGTAGCAATGTAAATGTCATGTACAAACAACATTTTATAGGGTAATAACAATAATGATACGATAATAATAATAATAATAATAATAATAATAATATAAATATGATACATTATACGGGAAACACCAATTAATATATATACCTTACACTGGATAATAATGAAGTCGAGTTTAGAGCAAATATAAATTTAGATTTCTTTTAAAAGATGCCAATGTCCGGCAGCCCCTTATTTCTTGTGGAAGTTCATGTCCAAGAAAAAAAAATATTTTGCTATCCATATTTAAGATCTTACCATAAAAATATGATTTTATTACTTACACATATTTAAAAAATATATATAAAAATAGCTTTACTAGAATTGATTCAATATAGCACTCAAAAAACTCGGGAATTATTATTTGATGCCATGAAAAAATAACGGGAAATAGTCGGAAATTTCATATTTGTAATTTGCTGGATACTCTGTATAATACCATATGACATAACATAATTTTAAACATACAAAATAAATAGGGCTATATTAATCTTGTATGAAAATTTTAATTCAGACAATAAAAAAGTGGTTTATATTTAATATGTTGTGAATGTAATGTTTATGCAATAATACATTAATATAAATACGGTATTATTTCATCAAAATTAATTAAGATTACCCAGTTAAATTAACATATATATTTAAATATTTTATGGAGATTTCCTATTAAAATTAAGATATTGCTATAAAATTAACGGCTATCCTAGCATAAATGACAGTCTATGAAACTTGAAATAGCACTTAGTAACATATATTAGGTAAAGTGAGCATGGTATTTTGGTTAGCTTTTTAAGTTTGACCGATCAAGATTACCCCTTTAGGTTTTTTTTTCTCCATATACCCGTAAGCTGTGCTCATAATTGATTGTTTAGATTTTTTTTTAAGTTTAGGACTGATGAAGATTACTCTTTTAGTTTTTAGTGTATTCCCGTAAGTTGTACTCATAATCCATAGCTATTTTCCATATTATTAATATGACGTTTTTAGGTTACTTCTTTCTCAATTACTCATCCATTTTTCAAATGTCTTCCTTGCTTTCTTCAATATATTTATTTATTTATTTATTTATTCATGTTCACATAAAGTTTTAATAATTATAAAATTGATATATATATATATATATATATATATATATATATATGGTTGAAACATCCTCAACTTGATTTTTTTTTAATTCCGCAGATATTTCGGAACTAGTTCCGCCCTCAGTCCATCAACTTTGTACTGAAGATGGAACCGGTTCCAAAAGCTATATGAAATTTTAAAAAGTTTTAACCACGTTAAGAACATCTGATCCTTATAGGTATAATTTTTATAATTATATATATTTTTTTATTTCGTGAACAATACCTTAATGGAATTGTATCCTGCAATTTACTAATGTTGAGTTACTCGTCCATATAATGTTACAATAAATTATGCAGTTTTCATTTTTTTTCTTACTGTAGACTCAGTTATGTTAGAATTGCAAATTAAGTCAGCGAAGTGATAGCCACAAACTAATTAATATGCAACTTAGGCTGAAAATGTACTGATATTTTATAATAATAATAACAATAATAATCCATCCATAGTAATTCTGCCCGAAGGCAGATCCTTCACTGCAATCATAGCATTTTCATGCTATGCTTGCAGCTTTTGCTAGGGAATTGTGTAGGTGTGGTAGCTTCCCGTTGCTTTCCACACCGGTGAAGGATGATGGTGATGATGATGATAAAGATGATGGCCATATGATTTCGGGGACCGTTTGGGCCTTAAAGTTTTCCTGACATTTGTCTTACAGGTGAGGAAAAACCCCGATAAAAAACCTCACCCAGAAAAACTGCCCCGACCGGGGATCGAACCCGGGCCCGCTGCGTGACAAGGCAGCACGCTACCTCGAGACCACAGCGGTGGACTAATAATAATAATAATAATAATAATAATAATAATAATAATAATAATACGTTTTTAAAATTAGTCAAACTTAATATAAATTTAATTAATTTTGTTTACTATAATGAACTTAGTCATTATATTGCGAACATATTATAACTTACTATTCATAAATACAGAAATCTAAGAGTACTAGAGGAGTTACCTTCATATGAATGAATTGCTAAGTCATTTTTATTCTGCCAAGCAGAACTGTTTTTAATAATTTATTGTTTTTAATTAACAGGAAATCCTGTGAGAGAAGGCGTTAAATGGGATCTCTACTCAAAAGTGCGATTCTTGCTCTCATAGTTGCTTCATCGCTAAATTGCAGCTCTTACGAGATGAAGTGCCCTGAAAAATCTTGCATATGCAAGGTTGCGAATGGTACAAATAATATAACGCATTACATCTCTCAGTGTTCTAATTCTTCACTCTCAGATTTGCCTCAAGGTTTGGATCCTCATACTTCTATTTTGAACGTATCTCATAATAATATTACACGCATTAGGAATGCTTCCGATTATGAAGAAGGAGTACTTCACATTGACAGAGTATTATCCAAATATACACACGAAGAGGGATTTGAAGATGGAGTACTTAAATCACTGTCGTCTCTGAAAGAACTTCATTTGGAAAGTAACTTGTTGGCCGAAATTGAACCAGGTGCACTTGATGGAAATCAGGAATTGTCAATACTAAACTTACGAGATAACAATCTTACTGACCTGCCTATAGATGTAATCGAACTCGATAATAATATTCATGAAATTGATGTAAGTGAAAACGGTATAGAAATTATTGATATGTCCTTAGTGGAGAAGTATTTCCCTGAGCTTCGAAAATTTGACGTGAGCAGAAATCAGTTGAAAACACATCATATCTATTTCACCTGATGATGGATCAGTTCTTGAAATTTTTGATGCAAGTAACAATTACATAGTGGACCTAAGCGACGCTTTCGTGAATGCTACTAAGCTAAAAGAAGTGAATGTAAGTAACAATGAAATTACTGAATTGAGTCCTGATGTATTTAGAGATAACCCTAACCTTCTGAGTGTGGATGTAAGCAGGAACCACATAATTTGTATACATAAAGATGTTTTTTCAAACTTGAAGAAAATCGTTGAGATACATGCGGGATCAAATAAAATGACGTTTATTGATCCTGATACTTTCAGAAACAATCCTGATCTTACAGAACTTACTGTTAGTTGGAATAATATTGAAGAAATTCATCCTAAAACTTTTAAGAATAATCCAAATCTGGAATATGTAAATTTTAGATCAAACAAAATCAA
This sequence comes from Diploptera punctata, assembly GCA_030220185.1. Classification (NCBI taxonomy): domain Eukaryota; kingdom Metazoa; phylum Arthropoda; class Insecta; order Blattodea; family Blaberidae; genus Diploptera; species Diploptera punctata. The sequence goes on along the minus strand of JASPKZ010002722.1, from coordinate 1,643,586 downwards.
ATCTTTAAGCTCCGATACTTTTAATGATAATCCAAAGTTGAAGTCAATAGATCTGCGTAGTAATTCTCTGGTAACCATCGAGAGAGGCACTTTTCTCAACAACCCCCAGTTGGAGCATTTATTGTTGAGTAAGAACGAACATGTTCGTTTTCATGATGGTTTTAAAATTCATTCCACCGTCCTGAAAGTTTTTGATGTTGAACATTGCAATTTGACTAATATGCCAGCTGGTATTTTGGAAGAAGCAAATAGTCTTAAAGAATTGAATCTTGCAAATAATAATTTGACTTCTTTAGAAAATATAACCGACGGGTACTCTGAGACGATGACAGAACTAGAAATTTTAGATCTTTCTAATAATAATCTTCAAACTATTACAATTGATGTTTTTAGTAACAAATTGACAAAGTTGAAAGAACTTCGAATAGCTGGAAATGCATTTCTTTGCAATTGTACACTCAGAACACTTTGGTTGTGGGCTCAAAAACAGGGATTAGTTCCAGCAGAACCACAGATAATGTGCAGTACTGGAATGAACATTATAGCCTGGGATGAACTTCGAAATTACAATTGCAGCAGTGAAGCACTTATGGAAACTGATGAGTCATTGCCATTGACAAATATAATCGTTGACAGCAAACCTTCTAATTCATTCATAAATCTACCTTCAGAAAAACAACCAGAAAACAATAAGTCATTGAGCCACCCTTCTTCTGGCTTAATCAAAGAACACAAATATCATCCTCAAAATAAAACTGAGCATGCCATAGACGAATATCATGGCCACGAAGATGAATTTTATGACTTCGAAGATTCAGTCCAGGATATTGGCCGAAGTAACAGGATCATGATTGGAATTTCGTTGTCCATCTTGTTGGTAGTTGTATTTATAATAATCCCAGTCATATTTATCATGAGAAGGAAAAATGGTTTGTATAAAATAACAAAACCAATGAAAAAGCCCTTTGATGCTGGCGCAACTGAACAGAAATCAGCATTCACTGCCCCTCCAGCAATATAGAAGAAACGTTGGTTTTTAGTTTCCTATATTATAAGTCAGATCTTTCGTTTGTGGAATATATAGGAATAACTTTTTTTCCCCATTTATTTTGTAAATATTTAAAGTAAGATTTATGCACGTGAAATACGCTACGCTACTTATTTTAGGTGTAAAGCACGTCAACATGCCCTTATATAATCTCTGTTTAATGTATTTCGCATGGTTTCTTTTTAGCGTTGTATGTTTCGGCACATGAATTTAACTGCTTTGTTTATCTTTGCAATAACAACTTCGTGTAGGCTTTATTATATAGTGGTTTGTGATTATAATTAATTGGTGCACATTTTAAAGTAATTATATCTAGGGACTATATACATTTTATGCCATTTAAATAAGAAAGTAAAAATGTTGGACTTTAAAAAAAACTAAAGTTTATACAAATTTATTACGAACTATTTCTTTCTTTCTCTTATGAAAATAATACGGTGATGTACAAGGTTACCGGTACTTGATTTATAAGAAAACTTAGGAAGTCCTATTGATAATAAATGTTAATCATTCCTTAACCATGTCTTACAGAAATTGTTTATTTATATATATATATATATATATATACACATACATATATTTCATTAAGTGAAGAGTGCGATTTTAATAAGAGTCAATGCTTGTAACTATAAAATTATATAATGTAACCAAGATTTTAATAGACTCTTCCTAATTAAATACAGCGTTTTAGGTGCGGTAACTAATTTTATGTCACATTTAATCACGAGTGTTTATTTTAAGAAATTGATCAGTATTCAATACTAAATACGTTAATTTTTAAATAATTAAATAAAAATAAAACGTAGTTTTATTTGATTTTCATATTTATTTAATTTTTTAACCTTCAAGAGATAGATTTAAATTTAATGTCCTACGTTTGTCATTAAATTAGATCAAATAAGCTATAATAAAAACATATCCATCGCTTTAGTGTGCTTATTTCACTATTATATCATAATAATGCATCACAATTAGACATACTATAATTATATTTAAAGAGAAAAATATACGCTCTGACTGGGTCATTGAGATGTATGAAATGAATAATAAAAAAACATCGAACACTATAATTAGTTTTTTGTTTGTATGAATTTAACTTTTTATTTCCGAATTTGAAAAAGTAATCTTATATTGTAAGAGAGCTGTGGTAAATGAATAAAATATTAAGTTTTCCTATAGTGACAATGATTTTGTTATAGCCTAGCCAATATTTTAACTGGAAAATGTATGAACATAATGGATTTTTGTTATATTGTACATTGTATGTAAAAGTCTAACAGGGCAAAAGTTGGGATGAAATCAGGAATTTGGCAAAAAGAAAACAGTCGTGTAGCGTGCTTTCACATAGGCCCTATGCTTTCAAGAGGAATGACAGGAACTACTATTACCCCCACTACTTATACTACTACTACTATATTAAAGTTTAATTTGTATTATTACAGTTTGATTCTTTGAAACTTCATGATTAAAAAAAAACAATTGAACATCAGTGGTAAAACGTTATGTTACATGTCTTTTGATTTTGGATTATTAATACTTTCTGTGATATCACTGTGTGGCATATTCCAAATGACACAATATTGTTCTCCGCCAAGCATTCTCACTCATATATACGTGGGTTTTTGTATATTTAACCACTTACTTAGTCTTTCAATAAAGTACTGTATTATATCATAATTATAGCCATACTAGGGGAATATTTTGTTAGTATTTACTGTTTTTAGAAAGCTAAAATTTACCTGCTGTTACCAAACTCATTGATCAGTGTTATCGATTTTGATGTTGTATTTGTAATGCAAAATATTTGTTTTTGTTATTGTTACAAAATACTTTGTTAAATAAATTTTTGTCTGAATTTTTTTTTTCTCGACTTCATTACGACAATTGTACTGAACCACAATTAGCGTCATTACAGTTCTTCTGATTAAATATTTTTATAAGTAACTAACTCACTGACACTATTGATCCCATAGGTTGATGGCCGCGCGGACATAAGTTATCCATATATCCCTAACCGGATCTAATGTTTTCCAGTCATCTCCTGTATAATTTACTTCCCTTATATCATGGTTAATGTTATTTTCCTTCTTTTCGAGGGTCCGTTGATAAAAATATACGGACAAATGGTTTTAACCAGGCACAATATTTTCAAAATGATACAAAGTTATACAGGTACCTCATGTTTTGTTCGAGCTAATTTGAACCTCTGCATATACATCGATAAGATTAAAAATATTACCTACAATGTTGCAGTATGTCCAAGGCTGCTTTATGCAGTGTAATGTTACCGGCATGAAACATTATGCTCCTTAGGCCTGGTCTACACGTAACGTTTTATCGTCAGTCTTGCATGATCATGCCAAGTTTGTCAAACAAATCGTTGCGTGTGTACGGCAAATTGGACGTTTTGCATGAACTGAATGAGGTTTGACAAACTCGCAAAAGACTGATGGACTGGAGTTTTGTGTACAAGAGTGAGTACAAGTTTGAGTAGTGTAGCCGCACGATTGTTATGTCAGTCTTATTTGATCATGTAAGACTGACGACAAAACGTTACGTGTAGACCAGGCCTTTACGCCATATAATATACAGTAAAACTTGCTCAAAACGGAATCGCATGGGACCATTTTTTCCACATTGGACAAAATTCCGTATTATAAAAAACTAAAGCTTATTAATAATATTGGATTATAGAGTATCGTATATGTATTTGTATGTACCTTGAATTAATTTTAATTCCGCTGCCTTTGAAAAGTGAAGTATAGTATGTATGAGCGACTTCGACTATAACGCGCGAAAAAAAAAAACATTCCCGTTTCATCAGCATTAAAAATGTCTCTTAGACGCGTATCCTAAAATTCAAGTATGCAGTTTCGGTTTCCACTCGCTAACTGAACTTTCGTCCAAATCATTTGATTCCCGGAAATTTTCATTCCACACTACATTGTATCGCATTTTGAAACTGCCCAGCCAACCTGAAGATGCCTTGAAATCGTTATTTCCTAGGGATTTAACAACAGCTAGAGCTTAATTGGAGCATCGGTTCGCAAATTTGGAGATTTATCTTCAATCACTTTCACTTTTTCATTTAATGACAATTATATATATATATATATATATATATATATATATATATATATATGTGTGTGTGTGTGTGTGTGTGTGTGTGTGTGTGTGTGTGTGTACACGGTTTAGCCATCATTATCCCGTAAATTCAGAACGCTACCTTTGAAAGATTGGTCGCAGAATTTAAACTAATTTAAGAGTTTTCAGTGCAATGGTTATTTGTAAGAAAAGTATCTGTATTTCGCATAACGGTGTGTAATGAGGCCAAATCTATACAGTAAAAACTCCTTATCGCGGGGGATATGTTCCGCAAATATGCCGCGAATACAGAAACCGCGAATATGGAATAGTAATTTGTATGGGTATATAGGGTATATGTTCCAAGGTTACAGAATAAATAAAAATTATCAAAATAAAACAAATTAGTGAGAGGTTTTGAACAATTTCTATTAATTATTACTGTCAGGTTTAGACAAGGACTAAAATAACTTAGTTTTTTTTTTCCCTGATTTGCTGCTTTTAAAAAGGTGTTTCAATTAATATTGATATTCAGCTGAGAATTCTGCGATATGTTTCCTTATTTTGTCTTCGGATTTCTTGATCCATTAACATTGAAACAGTGTGATATAGACGCAAACGACTCGTCAACGCGTATAAACGGTCAAGCATTATTTTTATTTAAAAAGAAAAATAATTATTACCGAAGAGAAAAAAAAAATAGTGTGCCGCTTTAAGGTCAGTGACAATGTTAGGTTCGTTTTGTTTTGATTTTTATTTGTCCATTTGGTTTGATTCACTATTTGCAAAAGCCGTCTTGGCACCTGCATCAGTAAAAAGAAAACTGGTGATGTTTAATAAATAATATATACCTTTCCGCTTTATAATTTTGTTCATGAATTGTGTACAAATATCCTTAAGTTTCCGCGTTGGACATATTCCGTTTTATGCAAAATAAATACACGTAAAATTAGAATTATTTCGCCGGACCAATAAATTTGTTTACATTGGACGGATTTCCGCATTATTCATGTTCTGGATTAAACAAGTTTTATTGTATGTATTACGCGGTCAGAGGACAATGAGTACAAGAGATAAAACATTTGTTTGGAAAATTAAGTTTAAAGGTCAATGGGAATATAAAATTAAGTTTAAAGGTCAATGGGAATATAAAATTCCAGGAATATCTGACAAGTCTCATGAATTGTGCTTGTGTTCCTTGTATATGAGTCCATTTATCCGTAAAATATGAACAGATTCAGTATAATCATTAGCCCATACTATAACTTTTTTTTACGGGTCACTTGTAACCCTCCAAGCAATATTTTGAAATAAATTGTCCAAGAAAGTAGATTCATACCAAAGTTTGTATTATCCAAAGAGTTACATATTACGACAAGAGTAATTGACGAATTCGGTCTTAAAGTTCATTGCACTTAAACCTTCATTCATGGATGCATTCTCTTACCCGCCTCTTCACATGAATGTTTGCCTTCCTGTCTGTTTGCTTTCAATCCTTCCTCTTTTTGCTTTATTGTTTATCCAATTTTCTGGCAACGTGCAATATTGGAGCATCTTCTTCTTCTTCTGTAGGTCCTGTATTGCCAGGTTCTTCAATACCATCTTCATTGGAATCAGTCAAGAAAACAAGAACTACACCAATGATTAATCTCCATATTATTAAAAAACATACCTTTATTATAAACGTTATTAGACTGCAAATCCTGTAGATCTAAATCATATTATATCTTTAGATTGTTAAATAATTTCCAATTGTCTCAAAATGTATTGCTAAAAAGTATTATTTTGTAATATCCATCCATAGTAATTCTGCCCGAGGACAGGTCTTTCACTGCAATCACAGCATTTTCATGCTATGCTTTGCAGCTTTACTAGGGAATTACTATAGGTGTGGTAGCTTCCCGTAGCTTTCCACACCGCTGACGGATGATTATGATAATGATGATGGCCGGATGATTTTCGGGAACCGTTGCGCTCTAAGCTTCCTGACATTTGTCTTACAAGTGAGGATAAACAACGAAAAAAAAACTCACTCAGGAGCTTGTCCCCGACCGGGAATCGAACCCGAGCCTGCTGCATGACAAGGCAAAACGCTACCTCGCGACCACAGCGATGGACATTTTGTAATATACAATTGTAAAAATATAGACAAAGCATTTAAAATGTTTTATTTACCATGAAGGCTTGGATTAAGTTCATGCTCATGTTCATCAGATTTTGATTCATACATAATAATACTTGATAAATCAATAAACCTCGAAGAATCACCAGCACTATATTAAACAGTATTAATACAATTATCTTCACGTAAAATTTGTTAGAAACATTGAAAAAAATACAGCATTCTAAGCTTGAGTCCACTTAGCTGTTGGAAGCCAAGGAATACAACTACAGACGTACCCCTTGTCCTGCAAGTAGAAGAGTTTCTTCTCTGAGTGATTTTCTAACACACCATGTATGTCAGAACTTGTCAAACTCACCCAGGTACCTCTTTGGTACCAACAGTTTGTCATATTAGCTAACCATTTCTGCACTTTTTTCATTTTTTTAAAATGTCACTTGTATTCCTTGACCTCTTAATGCCTCATATCATAGATGATTTTCTCAGCGCTTCTGCTAACCATCAATGCAAAGACAATTAACCTCTGTTGGATTCCAATATCTGTTATTAAAACACTTTATTTCGTTAAAAGGGAATCTGGTGTATAAAGTATTTTTTTAGGATTCTAGCGCAGATGGTTACTTACCATAATTTAAAAACAGCAAAAAATTAATTACTGTTGTAGAATGTGATTAGCAACCTGAGGAATTTCTATGTTGTTTTTGGTCAGAAGAAGATGTGAAAATAGCGAAACAATTAATTGGAAGTTGAGATAGGAGTAACCTAATGCTATGGATTGTGTAAAGATAGCTTTGAATTATGGTTGTATCAGGATTGCCAATTTAAATAAATATCTGCTCAGTCGCTATTGGTGCCGTCTTGAATTCCGCCGACATGGAGATTCGAAACTTAAGGTAGCTTTCAGAATGAAAGATAATGGAAGCTAATCTAACCACCCACTTAACCTAAGATAACACAGCTATGTTAACGGTGACGCAGTCTAAATGTTAATTTCTGAAATAATATGCTCAAAAATTAGGTGACTTAACTACTCGTATGTTGGGTGTAGTACTGAACTATGTTGGTAGATGTAAAAGAAGCAGACCAGTGATGAAATCATGAGATGTAATTGAAGATAAATATACAGGTCATTTCTAAATTAGACCGACAAACTTTGGGAGCAGATAGTTAACCTTCACTGAAGCATATTTTGTTAAGAAACCTACAGGATGCGACGCTTCGTTTCAGTGCAAGAGGGGTCTTAAAGGAAGGGATGGAACGAAGTAGGTACGTGCAAATAAGTCATTCTGTGTGTTAATTAATATACTTAACAAAAAATCAGAAATAAAACTCATTTAATTGTTTTAAAAAAACACACACACACTCCAGTGTTGCATTGTCAGGATGGATCCAGTTTATTATCCCATCATAACAAGTGATGGAACACATGTCCATTGACATCGACATACAGTGCACCGACGTGCCATACTTCGTCGTACCCTTCCAAAGATGTTATAATTTTCTCTTATTTCAATCTGCGCTGGCAATGCGTGCTACAAGATCTTCTTCAGAGTCAATATTAGTTTCATAAACCATTTCCTTCATGTAGACCCACAAAAAGAAATCTAGGCAGGTCAGGTCAGGCTAGTGTGCCGGCCAGGCAGTTGACCCACTACTATCTATCCAGCGAGCGCCAAATGTTGCTGTCAGATGGCCACGACTTAATTCCCAAAGTGAGGTGGTGCCCCGTTATGTTGAAACCACATGCTTTTTCTAATATTCAGAGTACAAGCTTAGACACATTGAACTGTACAGTACTGAAGAGCACAACACAATGAGGTTCACCCACCCTCCCTTGTTCCGACTACGGATAACAACAGATCGTACCAATGGATGTGAACAAACTTGCTGAAATTGATACCGAATGCTACTGAACTCTGGAAGTAAACAAACCAAGCGATAGTAGTAATGACAACCCCTCTTGGACTGAAAGGAGTGTTTATCCGTTTCCTTCAATCCCTTCCTGTAAGATCCCTCTAGCACTGAAACGAAGCATCGCAGAAATATGCTTCAAGGAAAGTTATCTATCTGGTCCCAAACTCTGTCGGTCTAATTTAGAAACACTCTGTATAAGAATTGATTAGTTTTTAACCTGTGGTCCGTTGTAACTTGCATATGTACCCATTTGCGCCACAATAGGATTTTTTAAATTAATAGTATAGGGTAAACTGGTATTTATTTTAGTCTCTTAGTTCTGGTGGATTATTTCTAAGAGCTTGTGTGGGTTATGTTGGTACACGTTCAGTATAAAGTTTAAAACAACTTGTCCGGCTAGTTTAACCTTTCGTTAATCTGGCATTCTTGTTTTCCATAGTGTTTAGTCCTACCTTAATGAGAATGTTTTCATACTGTAATTAAGAAAACGAAAGAAATAAGATGATGTTTTCAGTAAAAGAATAAAGGAGTTCATTTTAGAATATCCCTAAACATGACAAATTATTATTTTGTTGTTATATCAAAATTTGTTGTTTGAGGACTGAGTAGGATAATCTGGTCATTTACGAATATGCGCCTATAAGCACATAATTGTTTTATATTGATCAGAATAGCATTCTGCATGTGACATAGTAAATAAATTGTCATACAGCAAATTATTAACATCAAAATAAAACAAAATAATCTAGTGCATCAAAATAGTATAATACGATGCGAGGTTGGGAAGTGGTTTTTACAGAAGCGAGGAAAATGTTTAAAAACCTCGCAATCGCTCGGTTTTTAATTTGCGAGATTATGTAAAACACTCCACAAATGTGCGTTGTACATTATTTTTTGCGCGATGATGTTTTCAAAATGATAAATAATAGTATTGTAAATATTTGAGTTCATTATAAACAACTGACTAGCGTTAACAGTGTAGGCAATATTTATTAGCAGGCCGTGAGATCAATATTAGTGATAAAATGGAGCTAAGTATGTATTTATTGTTTTATATTGTTTCAAATAATGTTCAGTTAATTTAAAATGCAGTGATTTGTTTCGTATAATGTATATTAACACTACTTTTGGATATATTTTTGTATATACATTGTAGTGGTATACAAGGGCAGTGGTTTTACTTCCCATGCGTGATTTGTAATATGTAATATTACAGTATAGTTATTTAGGTTGGTAACCCCGAAATCTAGGAAGTTGAACTTTCAATCATGGTCGCCATTGCTATAAGTACGACAAAATGCACTATCGCGCAAAATAGTTATTGATAACTATACTATATTCCAGCTGTCTTCGGAGCAAAGCAGTAAGCCAGCCCTCCCCTTCATTTAAAATGCTTGCGTTGCAAGTGACTGGTGGGAAATCCCACATCAGCAATATTCACAATATTACGATATAAGTCAGAGACTCTTGTCGTCCCAACTCCTTTAAAAAAACGTAAAAATGAAAATATGTAAAACTATTATTCTACCAGTTACATTATATGGATGCGAAACATGGACTCTTACTTTAAGGGAAGAAAGGAAATTACGAGTATTTGAGAATAAAGTTCTTAGGAAAATTTTTGGACCAAAGAGAAATGAACAGACAGTTGAACGGAGAACACTACATAACAGTGAACTTGGTCTTTATAGGAATCCAGATATAATATCAGTTAAGTCTCGTATACTGCGATGGGCAGGGCATGTTGGGCGTATGGGGAATGAAAGACGTGCATGGAAACTTCTTGTAGGAAAACCAGAAGGAAAACGCCCAGTTGGTAGAACAATAATGAGGTGGGAGAATAACATTAACTATGATTTGAGGGAAGCAGATTATACAGGGAATGATTGGAAAACATTAGCTCAGGATAAGGACGTATGGAGAGCTTATGTCCGCACGGCCATGAATCTACGGTTTCGATTATGTCAGTGAGTTAGTTAGTTACTACAACACAAGTTCTTGTTTTTTTCCCCTCAGTATCACGTATGTGCTAAGTATTGATGAAGCGTTATGTTCAGTAAAATTAAATAAGTGTTGAGTCTACAGTAGTGAATGTGATATATTTAGCAGGCGTGTGCAAGTGTATTTTTTAATAATTGCAGTATACCTTTCTGAAAAGATGTCCGATAATTCTATGCAGGTCCTTCCGGAATGTCTCCTGTGAGGAAACATAAACAGATGAAAGGATTTCGTTCGGGAGAAATACAGACAATTATAAACGTTTATAAAACGTTATTGAAGGAGAATCCTCACACGGCAATTAGAGATTATTATTATTGGTATTTATTATTAATATTAGTATTATTTATTTTTATTATATTATTAGTATTATTATTATATTATTATTAGTATTTATTATTATTTATTAATATATTATTATTATTATCATTATTAATTTCAATATTATTGTCAGTATTGCATTTCATTGTTGTTAAACAAATATGTTACGAAACCGTAATTGCGTGTCGATGTACTCGTAAGGTTTATCCGCTTGTGAAGCGCGCTTTTTCGCCGTTACAGTCACTATTTACATCTGTTCCGTAGACATCTGGAACCAACTATAATCAAATGTATTGTTATTTTTTTTTAATTTCGCGTTGTGTGTTTTGTTGATGTCAGTATTTTGTTTCTAACTTGTATTGAAAATTTTAATAATATGCAAGTAGGTAAGAGTTAAATGATATTCCAAGTTAGATAAGAAATCTTGTCACAAAATGACAAAGTGATTTGATGTCATGTTACCGCTAAATTCAATGCACAAGAAGGTATTTTGTTGTAGTGTAAATCTAGTTTTATATATTTCCATCTTAGTGAGGAAATATGAACAACTTTTTTTCAGTATTCATAAGCATTAGGTTGTCTTCATTTCATTTATGGAGCTTCTTCAGGGAGTTTGCTAGTTCTTGTGTTAAAATCATAGTATTTTCTGTCTTCTTGAAGACCAGTTGATGATGTCATCAGCAAACATTGCTATCCTAATTGTTAGGGTATTTAGAATTTCAGACAAATCATTTAAATAAATATTGAAAAGGTATACTTAGAACTGTTCCTTGTGGCAAACCCGCTGCGTTTATTTGTACCCTGACAATCATGATTTAGTAAGTATAGTGGTGAATTCTGATTTATTTGTTTGTGAGAGTCTACCAGCACTCCATCTGTTGGAGAGTTGAGAAATCTTTCTTGTAAATGTCCCAACTTGGAGACCCGTTTGTGAAATTATTACTCTGGAGTTTTTATGTACAAGATTCATCTCCACATGTATGAAAACATTTGGCATTTATCCAGGGTGCACCATGGAAAGTCGATATTTTTTACACTCAATAAGTGTAAAATCTCGACTTTTCAGAAAAGCTTTTTTTAACCGAGTATCCCACATCTTTACAACTCGGAAAGAATTAGTGTCATAAGTTACTAACTTCTACACCATACATTTAATTCGTTTTGGCAATTTTTTCTCCTTAACACCCGTTTTCCTATGAACACTGATATAGGCTTACAATAGAAATGACATCATAGTGGATATGATCAAAGATGCCATGAAACCGTAGATATTAACCTACATCTTCTATAAACAAGAATTAATTACAATAACAGTATTTGTAGAGTAAAAAAAAAGTATTGATATAAAGAAAAGTGGCCAAATATTATTTTAATGATTTAATTATTTTACTATGTGTGAATAAAATACAATTGTTATATATAGGCTATATATATATATAAATATAAAGGAGTAAATGTTCTGGTTTGAACACAGTTCAACGGCATCCCGTTCAATAAGGTTTATTTTTTATTCTAATCGGTATGAATGATGACTAAAAACAATGTTCAGTAAAATTTTAACCATAGGCTACCTGTAAGTCCAAAAAGGTGTCGGTAGATACTAGTTTTTTCGACGTCCTAGATATTTTGGCCTGTATTAAATCTCATTCATCGTTTTAGCGAACGACCCAAAAATCTTTACTATTGTATTTTATAACGTAGCATTAGGCGAGATATCCTGTCAGAGGACATTCTATGCAAATTAATTAGTTCTGTTAATCGGATTTACGTATGGTCGAAGCCTCGGTACCGTATCTGACATTAGGTGTTCGCCAATGTTTTTTTTTATATAGAATAATACTTTTATTGTCTACTGTGCAGTGTGTTCTAATGTTTCGTCAAAGTAATACCTTCCAGATATTTTTAAGATATCAGTCAGTATTCATAACCGGTAATCTCCTTGATTTCCTAATCCTGCGCTCGTTGTGTAAATATCGCCCTTTCCAGTATGTGAAATTCTCAGCTAGTGGATTATTAAGTATCGTACATTAAATTATTTAATTCTAATCAGAATATTTAAAAGTTATCTTTTTATAACATTGTAAAAAGAGAGAAGCGATAATAATAATAATAATAATAATAATAATAATAATAATAATAATAACAACAACCATCATCCCATCATCGATAAAGGCCTGGTCGCCTGTTCCGGACTCGTTATCCATCCAGTACTCTTCTAAGTACTCGTTCTTCTACTGGGCAGTATTTTAATATAAAGTGGGGAAGTCTTTCTCTGTTGATTCTTCCAACATGTAGTCTTCATTTGTTTACGTAATTTTGTATTTTTCCAAGAATGGGTTCAACTCTAAGTTCTGATAATATTTTTTTTTGTTCAACGTCACCTCTTTGTAATTCGACATTTTAGGTATTCTCTCATGACATTCGCGTATTGTAACCCACTTCTGAGGTTGGGTCGCCTGGAAGGCGGGGTTACGCTGCCCCAATGATATGATGGGTGATGACGATGGGTAATGATGCACCAGGAGAGGCCTTAAACCTAAACTCAATCTAATGAGGTGAATATGATATTGATGATAATGATGGCCATACGGTGTTCGGGGACCGTTTGGGCCTTAAAGTGTCCTGACATTTGTCTTCCAGGTAAGGAGAAACCCCGAAAAAACCTCAACCAGGAAACTTGTCCCGACCGAGATCGAACCCGGAGCCGCTGCGTGACAAGGCAGCACGCTACCTCGAGACCACAGCGGTGGACGTTCTGATATTTATTAGATATACTTATTTATTTATTTAAAGTAGTGGCTTTTGCAATTTTTCATTAGCCAATACTGACTGAGGAAAACAAACAATAACAAGAAAGGTTATAAAATGTTCGTCTTTTCCCTGGCTTCCCAGTATCTGTCCACGAAATTGTTGGTTGTTAGGGTTGGGCAAGTTCGAATTTGATCAGCATCCATATCTTCCATAGTGTGGCAGAGGATACATTGTTGAGTTGGTAGAAGACCGAGGCGATGAAGGTGTTTACCTAAGCAGTCGTGTCCTGTTGCAGTACGGAATGATGCAACGGCTACTCTTCTGAGCCAATCTGGCAGTGTAGTTTGGATGGATGCTTTCCAAAGTTTGTCAGTCATTTGATATATTATTTCTGTGTTTGCTTTATTTTTTTTATACGAGTAGTCCATATTTCACGTCCATATAGCAATGTGGGTTCTGCAAAATGTTATAGATTTTTAATCTTTTGTGCTTTTGCACTTGGGAGGATTTTAAGGTTCTATTTATAATTCCCGTTAGCTGTAATAAAATCATGCAATTAACCAACTAGCTCATTGGCACCATCAAATCCGTAGGCTCATGGCGGCGAGGATTTAAGCTGCCCATACATTCCAATTATGAGCTAATTTTTTCCATTCATCTCTCGTATAATTTATCTCCACGAAATCATGGTATGTTATTTTCCCACCTCATTATTGGCTTACCTGTTTGGCGCGTTCCTTATGAATTTCTTACAAGGAGTTTCCATGCCCCTCTTTCATTCCTCATTCGTGCCACATGTTCTCTACAAGACATAAGTGTACTTATTATATCTGGCTTCCCATAAAGATCATTTAGTTCACTATGTTATAGTCTTCTCCATAAACATGTCTGTTCGTCTCTCTTTGGTCAAAAAAGTTCCTAAGTACTTTATTCTCAAATATTCGTAATATTTTCTCCTACCTTAAAGGAAGGATCTATGATTCGCATCCATATAAAATAACTGGCAGAGTAACAGTTATATATATATATATATATATATATATATATATATTCAGTTTAACTTTTTTTGAAAGAAGTTAGGATGGCAACAGTTATTAAGGGACCTCAAAAATACGAATATCAAAAGCATGTTGTTTGCTAATTCAGTGCGTGTTATCGTTATTATTATTATTATTATTATTATTATTATTATTATTATTATTATTATTATTATTATTATTACCATTAGATAAATGAGTGAAATTTTGAAGAAGTGGAAGGATTCAAGTGCTTTAGGAACTATAATTATTAACACGAATGAGGTATAGAAAAAAATTAAACATAGGCTCAATTCTGTTAATGCATGCATGGATTGTAAAATTTAAATTACAAAGATTTCAGTGTTCATTGCTACACAGATAGAAAGCATTCTGGCATGTAAATCTAATTCCATTTCTGAAGGAATTGTTATTAGAGGCGCCATCTGCAATCAAAATGCTCAAATTATAAGAAGTTACTAGTCCAGTTTCCTTCCTGTTACCTAGGAGCGCTGACAACCATACAGAGAGTAAAGTACTAACAAGTAAATGTTCCTGCCGAGAGATGGAGACACTATGCTGATTATCGTATTCGTCCGAAAATAAAATGCAGACTTGAACTTGAGAGGGAAAGATAATAATGCATTAATCTGAATATTGTGAGAGAAAAATTTCCATAAACAATTATATTTGCCATTTTTGTTTTTACTTAAATGATCCAACATCAAACATTACATTCGTCAAATCCATATTTTCGCCCAGCGTATATTGGTTGCGGTTTTAGCATAATGTATTCTACACACTTAAAACTTCTGTCCCGTCTACGCCCAATCTTAAGGTTTAATATGATTTTTGCCCCAGCCATTCGTATTTATGAAAAGAAAATTTCGTCACGATATATATATATATATATATATATATATATATATATATATATATGATAAGAAAAATATATGCCTGGACGGCGTTTAAACCCGGACCTCTCGATTTGTACTCGAGGATGTTATAAAAATCTTGAGAGAAATTTTTGGTCCAAAGGGAGAGAGTGAAATATGGAGGAAAAAAATATAGTATTGAAAATTACAGTCTTCATATCCCGAAGCCAATTAGTTTTTGAAATTATTTTTCGTTTTATTAATTCGTATTGAACATTTATGTAACATTAATAAGTTAGGTATATTACTTTTCTTTACTCCCCTCAATTCGTGCAGACTAGGTTTTAACTCCTCATTAATGTAAAATCTTTTTCATGCAATATCCTGATTTTTTTAGCAATAGTGGTAGTGCTTTATTTAACGACAATATTTAACAACTCATGTTATTTGCACCACCATTCAAAGCTGGGCGTAAAAGGTCTGGCACAATTTGCTCAGAGGACTCTTATTTCAGACTTGAGATTCCATTACGTGCCGTAAATCCACATTACGGGACCCAAGATTTTGCTTCCCTTCCGGAGGAAGCCGCTCCCGGGATTATTACACCCTAACAAATAACATCCACTTCGACCGGATTTGAACCCACGAACTTCGGAACCAGAAGCGTGCTTTTTGATCATGTTAATCGTTACTATAGCATATATGATTCTTTATACGTATTATTAATTAATTGGCTATGAGAAATACAAACCAAAAAATCAAAATTTTATAGGGAAATTATATTTATAAATTAAAAAATAAATCACACGTTTTAAAATCGTAAGCATTCACTTCATGGAGTTTTCTCTCATATAATTATGAATGTATTTTTAAACACATTTTAGGGCTGACTCTAAACTGTGTCATAATTTTAATACCGCATGTGTGGAATTCATTTGTCTGTAACTGATGTGTCGAGACTATGTATTTTAAATGAAATGTGAACAATACCGAGCGAGTTGACTCAGACAATGGTGTTTATGATAGTACCAGGGAGGTGCAAGGTTCAAATTCTGGGATCAACTATTCTGTTTTGGTTGTCTTATCATCACCATGATTCATTTCTTCAGTAGTAATCATCATCCTAAGGTGCGACAACTTCAAAGGTGAAATTTTTGGCCTTCTCAACAATCCTCCTCCATGCCAATCTATCTCTTGCCATATTCAAGTTAGCCACTTTCATTTTCTTTAGATCGTTCATTGTGTCATCTTCCCATCTTACCTTCCAACTGATCTGCCTCCTACAGGTTTCCATTCATAGAGTTTCTTAACCAATCTCTGATCATCCATTCTTATTAAATGTCCCAGCCAACCAATTCTGAGTAATCTCATATATATATATATATATATATATATATACTTACTTACTCACTGGCACTATCGAACCCGTAGGTTCATGGCCGCACGGACATAAGCTCTCCATACATCCCTATCCTGAGCTAATGCTTTCCAGTCATTCCCTGTATAATCTACTTCCCTCAAATCATAGTTAATGTTGTTCTCCCACCTCATTTTTGGTCTACCAACTGGGCGTTTTCCTTCTGGCTTTCCTATAAGAAGTTTCCATGCACGTCTTTCATTCCCCATACGCGCAACATGTCCTGCCCATCGCAGTCTACGGGACTTAACTGTTCTTATTATATCTGGCTTCCTATAAAGACCATGTAGTTCATTGTTATGTAGTCTTCTCCATTCACCTGTCTGTTCATCTCTCTTTGGTCCAAAAATTTTCCTAAGAACTTTATTCTCAAATACTCGTAATCTCCTTTCCTCCCTTAAAGTAAGAGTCCATGTTTCGCACCCATATAATATAACTGGTAGAACAATAGTTTTATATATTTTCAGTTTAACGTTTTTTGAAAGGAGTTGGGACATCAAAAGTCTCTGCAATGCATAATAGCATGCATTTCCAGAATTGAGCCTATGTTTAATTTCTTTGTGCATCTCATTCCTATTTGTGATTATTGTTCCTAGGTATTTGAATTCAGCCAATTCCTCAAAATTTCCCATATTTGTCATTAGCTGTCCATTTCCATTATATAATGTATTTCTACGTGTGACCATATATTTAGTTTTACTGATATTTACTTCCAGTCCTAATTTCTTAGTGTTACTCAATAGTGTGTGCGTGTTGGTATTTAGTATCTCCTCGCTATCGGCCAGTAGTACTACATCACCAGCATAAACTAACAGCTTATTAATACCATTGAGTTGTAAGCCTTCCTCATTCTCTAAAGATTTAATGGCATGCTCTAGTACAAAATTAAATAGTAGAGGAGATAGTGCATCTCCTTGCTTTAACCCATTCTGGATTTCAAAAGTGTCTGAAAACTGTTTGCCTACACGCACCCTACTCGTTGAGCCATTTAGACACATTCGTATAAGTCTAACTAACTTTTTAGGAATTCCAAACTCCAGCAGGATACTATATAACTTCTCCCTCTTAATTGAATCATATGCTTTTTTGAAGTCTACATATAGTTGATGTACAGTACCATTATATTCCCATTTCTTTTCTAAAATCTGTCTTATACTAAAAATCTGATCTGTTGTAGACCTGTTTCTTCTAAATGCACATTGATGATCTCCTAGAATGTCATCAATATAGGGAGTAAGCATATATATATATATATATATATATATATATATTGCATGATTTACTATATTCTGATTTTTATTAATTTGTTTAGTTCGTTATTAATTGTGATTCTCCAACAGTTATCATTTCCTCTGTTTGGTCTAAATATTCGTCTAGAATTTTCCTTTCAAAAATTAATAATTTATTTTTATTGTTTCTTTTAGGACCCAAGTTTCAGTAGCACATGTAACTACTGGTCTAATGAGTGTTTTGTTTAACCTTATTTTTGCTGTTTTTGGTATTAATTTGCTTTTAAATAAAGTTATATTTGCAAAATAAGCTTTATTCCCATTTACCAATCTTTCCTTTATTTCCTCTTCTTATGTATTATGTCCGTTTAAGTAGTAATAATACCATAAGTAAATCCTCTCTACTCGTGACCGATGTAGATGCCAAGTCGAAGGATGATATGAAGTATCTATTACACAAGCCTGCATTTTAAAACTTTTTTTTCAGATGATTTATTTAAAATAGGTGTTCTTGAATCAATTGTTTACACTGATTCCAGAAATTATTTTCTTTTTTGTCTATCACGTCAGGTTTTTTGCACAAAATAAGAATGTATGTTTTCACATTTTACCTACTACAAGCACAAATATATTCAATCTTCATTTCACATAAGCCAAATTTTTGTTAAAAATACATGTTAAAAATACTCTAGAGAACTGTCCTAATAATTTTGTGACTACCATGTAACAAAACAGAATGTAAATGGTGTTCCATTAATTTTGAAACCTTCTCTTCTTTGACTTCCTTGAAGTTCCTCCATTTTTAGTCTCCCTCATCAACATCCAACAGTAGTTTCATTCCATGTTCCCTGGTACCTCCTCTCCATCTCTTTAATATCCTGGTGAAAACGTTCACCTTGCTCTTCACTACAATGTCAGAGATTTTCGGGGAAGTAGTCGTTATGGAAACATAGAAAGTGAACTTTCACACTCATGTTACAATTCAACTTTTTGAAAATTTCCAACATATTTTCCACAATTGCCTTGTAATTAGGATCTAGTTCTTTTTCTCTGTGTCTATACCATGAGTAATGTGTTCCTGGTTCTAGAAGATTCTTACTTTTAAGCCTTGAGCCTAGTAGTCCTGCAGATTATTTTGGCAGATTCAGATCACGAACTAGATCATTAAGGCCACTTTGAGAGATTCGTGGAGTAAAGCCATCCATCATTAGTATCGTCGTCAGTGATTGCATCAAGTTCACTTTCAACATTATATTCTGTCAGGTTCTCTAAAACAGCTGGAGGAAGAGGAGCAGGCAGCTCTTCTCCATATGGAACTGGCTTAATGGCTGAAAGGATGCTTGGATATACAATTTGGTTCTTATTTTTTTAATTACACCCCTGAACATTAAGCAAACAGGAGTAACAGTCATTAAGCTGGTCTTTAGGCTCCCTCCACACCATAGGAATCGCAAATGGCATTCACGTTTTCTTCCTTTTTGTCCACAACCTTAATCTCTCATCGCAATAGCGGCGAACTTTGTTTGGGGCCCACGCCTTATTCTGGTCATCAAGTTTCACTTTAAAATAAGCATAGTAAGCTTTTTTCAGAAAGTCTGTAATATCGGTTCTTGCTTAAGCATTGTATAATTTCCACAAATATAGAAGAAAAGTTAGGATTGTTCACACATTTGCGTGTAGACATCGTCATACTTGCTGTCACACTAGAGAGATAAAATGAGAACAGCATTGATAATGCAAGTGTCCGAGATGTCGTCCAATAACAACCTCAACAGCAGTTGTGCCAAACTAAAGGTTTAGAGACTTGAATTGACTATTTTCCCTCCAACAATACTCATTACAGTCTGGCACATATTATGCTTTCACCAATAAATATATGAAAACAGATTAGGTCCATTGTGAAAAAAGTGTACGTGATAGAAGAAAACTAAGAACAGTTCTGGAATCGGCATACAAAAGTGAACTAATACAAGATATTAGTTTTCAGTCATCTGATATCATGCAGACTAGTGTTATTATTGAAGGTCTGTGAAATACAAGGATGTCGACTGACTAGACCTTATTAAATCGTCACAGAAGCAATGGAATAGTTATTACTGTTATAGGAAGTAGATATGGAAACATTCCTTTGTAAACTTTATATCAGAGTTTGGTATATAATGCGACCGAAAGGTGCAGTGACAAAATTCTTTTTTACCCAGTGTGAAAGGAAGATTGAAATTAAACTTACCTTTAACTGGAAAAATAGCCACTTTCTTAACAGGGCACGGAAGAATAAACAATTATTACTAAAATAAAAGACAGTCCCTTGTGTTAATGCGGAAACGCAGAACAAACGATAGATCAGCTATTATTATTATTATTATTATTATTATTATTATTATTATTATTATTATTATTATTATTATTATTATATTATTATTATTATTATTATTGTACAAAACTACAAACACAAAGACAGGTATACTCGGACCCACAGATCTGTGCCCCTATAGAATTCGTTCTTAGAAAAGTACACGTCTATACTCTCACCATTTCACCGCACTCCCCTCCGACTACGTCAAACAGCAGCCACAGTAACATATCGAGTAGGGTTGTTGCCTAACTTCCCCCAGTGTCATGGCTCTTGAATATTGAATAATGCAAGGTTGGAGTCGAGTTGACAGCACTGGAGTGCAAGTGCCAGAGATATAAGGAAAGAGGGAGAGATAGGAATACAGGGAGGGAAATGATTTGCCGAGGCGGAAAAGGAAGTTGGCTTTAGTTCGCATATCTTACGGGGGCACAGATCCGTTGGATAGACAATATTTGAGATCAATATGATTAACAAATATGGTAAATGGACATTCAATAAAATAAGACTAGTACAGAATTACACATTTGAATTAATCTCATGCATTAATTGAATAGATTTAGAAAGATTATAGAGTAAAACAAAGCCAATTCAGTGAAATATTTAATGTTATATTAAGTAGAAAGTAAAACAAACATATCGTAATGTTACAATTAACCATAGAACATAAATGAAAACATAAGTAAATTGTGCAAATCATTTTATGTAAATAAATTTGTATAATAACGCATGTAGTATTACTTTCAATATAATGGAACATGTTGTAAATAAAACATTATAAAAATGATGCGACCATTTACATGGCGTCAGAAGGAAGGAGGTTAGAATACTTTTCTGTACCGTCTGGTGACAGCAACCGTTACATTTTACTCCAAATGTTCCGAAGAGTCAGTGCGCAACTTTTATATTCCATTGAAGTATAGTTTGCAAGCTTGAATCCGGTTCTTGTTTACATTTGACCTCTGTTTATAGCTCACAGTCACCTCTGCTGTATGGTTGTGTCTATCTTGCATTATTGGAAGGAGAGGTTTTATCTCTAGTCGTAAGTTGTGTTTTCATAACTAACTTACTGGCATTAGAACTCGGAAGTTCATGACCACGCGGATATAAGCTTTCAATACATCCCTAAATTAAGGTAATATTTTCTAATCATTCCCTGTATAATTCACCTCCCTCAGATCATGGTTAATGTTATTCTCCCATCTCATTCTTATCCTACCTACTGGGGGATTTTCCCTCTGGTTTTCCTACAAGGAGTTTCCATATTCTTCTTTCGTTCCCCACTCTTATCACGAGTCCTGACCATCACAGTATAACTGTTCTTTTTATGTCTGGTAACTCATAAAGATCATTTAGGCCTATCTCACAATCACCATCATCCTAAGGCGCGTCAATTTCAAAAGTGAAGGTTTTGGCCTTCTCAACAATCCTCCTCCATGTTACCTGTTGTCCAATAATTTTTTTCTATTTATTTAAATATATACTATGTCATTAATAATGTTTTCTCGTTATTTTATATATCTTGTACATATTAAGGTACGTACACATATGCGCGCCGCGAACACGAACGGCGCGCGCGGCGCGTGTTATGTTCGTCGAAATGATTAATTTCAACGAACCTCCTGCGATCCATAGAAAAACCCACAAACCTTCAGTAGACATTTTGCAGAGCAGGTGTAACCAACCATGTCTATTCCCTTTCCGTTCTCCCTTGTCCTGCATTCTTTCCCAAAAATAGGGACTTTTTTTTTAATGATTATTATACTAGAGGTTGTACTTTATTGCACAAAGATACTAGTTTCTCAAAAAAAAAGGTATAAAAGGGATTCGTTATGCATTAATCAACCATTACAATAACTTACCTATTGAATATCAACATTTCACGAATGTTAAACATTTTTCTAATTGTATTAAAAAATATTTTTTCTCATTGCTTTCTTAGTTAATTTTGTTAATTTTATTATTATTAATATTATCCTGTTTAAATATTGTATTTATATGTATATATATATATATATATATATATATATTGTGCATCTATAGTAATTTGTATTACTTAAACTTATGCCTAAATTTGTTTTCTTGTTTTTATTGTTGTTTTATGGCCATTATTTTTTGTATATTGCCCCTTAACATGAGCAGTCTTGCTCTTTGCAGTCTTTGAAGAGATAAATAAATAATTAGCAATAAATGTGTTTATATATTGTATTGTTTTGTGATACTTCATACATAGTATTATGAAATGAACGTCTTAAATAAATAATGTTTTCTAAATAATTCTAATTTATTCATACAATTACAGTACATACGAAAGAAAAAACACATAACATTGGAAAAAAAAAACAGGCATCTCTTTTCAATTATTTTTTAAAATGATCCTTATGTTGAGGATCCCAAAATAATTGCTTGCTTCTATAAATATCAATAAGTTTTAACATGTTTTCCTCTGACCACTCCATACTCAAATAATAGGTGCGCACCGAAAACAACGAACCTCTCAGGTACCCGTCCAAATCTAAACAGCGAACCATCAAAGTGTTCGTGGAAAAACCGACAATGAGTGGATCGTGGTGCGAGACGCGCGCGCCGTTCGCGCGCACCTTAAAACCCCGTCCAAATCTGACGAACATGGTGCGCGCGCGGCGCGCAAGTGTGTACGTACCTTTATATATCTAATTCGTTAAATCTAGAGTAAATCAAATTACATTATAAATATTAATTGTATTGTATTTATTACATGTAATCGTTTATGTATATTGTAATTTAGATGTAAAACTATTTTTTTGTATTTTTCAAAAACCTGGTTGAGTGGCAGACAAGGCCTTAAGTCTGCCAGGTAAAATAAAGCTATTATTATTATTATTATTATTATTATTATTATTAGTATTATTATTATTATTATTATCTGTCTCTTGCCATATTCAAATTAGATGCTTTCATTTTCTTTAGATGGTTCATTGTGTCATCCTCCATCTGATCTTCGGTCTTCCAACCTGCTCTGTTGGTTTCAATTTATAGAGCCTCTTGACCAGTCTCTGATCATCCATTCTTTTCAAATGTCCTAGCCAACTAATTCTGGGAGATCTTATATAGTTTACTATATTCTGATTTTTTTATTAATTTGTTCAGTTCATTATTTGTTTTGATTCTCCAACAGTTATCAGTTCCTCCATTTGATCCAAATATTTTTCTTAAAATGAATAATTTCAATTTTATTGTTTCTTTTAGGACCCAAGTTTCACTAGCATATGTAACTAATCTCACAATCATATTCTTGAGAGAAAGTTAAAATTTGAGTTAACCGTTATTGAAAACCGCGTAACTGCCGATCAAATAGAATTACACTGGCTGTTACATACTACAGAAGATGTTGATTTGATATGAACTTAGATGTTAAATTGTTCGTAAACAGCATGAAAAGAATCCATATTTCTAGAGCGACTTGGTTCATGGTTTTGAGATTCGTATTCGGCAGGTACGGGTCAATTATCGGGATTGGCGAAACTGACTGGTATTTAGTCAAGGCAAATGATGAAATGGAATTATTTTTGTTTGGAATCGTTTAATCATTAATTCACAAATCATTGAAATCCAATTCAGTGAAAATCTTCATGCTACATGAATATACATACCACCAGACATCCATAATATATATTTTAGCTGGGTTGATAGGGACAAAGGGTATAAGGTCATAAAATGGTAAAAATGAAATGTGTCTACTGTCTCACTGCTGGGAATCAGTTCTATCACTTGGTCTTATAGCAGCGTAAGTATTATGAACTATGTGCATAATTGAAAAACTGTCTCCCAATGATTCAGATATGATCAATAAGGGCCTATTATGTTTCTGCTATAAAATATTGTTGTTACACTGTATTTTTCATTGCAGACTATCACCCAAAGATACTTATTGAACATGATATGATCAGATGTTTATAATTTATAAAATGTTATGTAATAAATTTTTTATGGAATATTATTAGTATTTAGGAAACAATATCAATAAAACTCAATGTATAGCCGCACGTATAAATACGTTATATAATGGAAATGAACAATTAATAACAAATGAGGTAAATTTTGAAGAAGTGGCTGAATTAAAATACCAAGAAACCATAATTACAAACAGGTATGAAGTAAAAAAAATCAAACATAGGTTCAACTCTGTTATTATGTACTTCAGGAACTCCTTTCATACTAACTTCTCTTTAAAAAAAAAGTTAAACTAAAAATATATAAAATTGTTATTCTTCTAGTTACATTCTTGCGAAACATGGTATTTTGTTTAAATGAGGAGAAAACATTAAGTCTTTGAGAATAAAGTAACTAAGAATTTTGTTGGACCAAAGTGTAGAAAACCAAAGGGAAAATGCCCAGTATGTAGGCCAAGAATATATGGGAGAATTATATAGGGAATTATTCGAAATATTAGCTCAGGATAGGGATGAATGGAGAGCCTATGTCTGCGCAGCCATGAACTTCCAGATTCATTAGTGCGTGTTAGTATTTGTATTTTAGGACGAACTTTAATTAAAATAATTTCTGTACTTCAGATTTGTTTATAGTTTTCAATTGTTTATTTATGAGTAGCGTATAAATAAATAAGATTCAAATAAAAAAAAGCTTTGATGCAAAGAAGATATTTGCATAGGCCTACATCTTCTTTACATCAAACCCGATTAAAAAAATTGTATCTTAATATATGCAAGTGAGAATTGGACTCTTAACCGTTCTGACAGAAGAAAAATAGAAACTGCAGAAATGAACTTCATACGTTCAATAGCAGGTGTGACAATTTCGGACAGAAATAGAAAAGAAGATATTAGAAAAGACTTAAATAAATATTTTTAATTTAACAAATAGAATTGACAACATGAGAAACATGGCCTGAACATGTTAAGATAATGCCTACATATAGAATCCCTCAGCTGTTATTAAAGTACAAACCAATAGGACATAGAAATGTTGGACGCCCATTTAATAGATGGGAAGATTCATTAAATACCACTTGATGTGAAAACAGATCAAAAGGCCTAATTTCATGAAGTAGAAGGAGAAGATAATTGTATATGAAAGTACAAATTCCATTACAAATTTATATTCACTCAGATAATTTTTTTTTCCTCATTAATTCTTATTTTAAATTTCATTTTCTCGAGGTTAAACAACATTTTTTTTTAATTATATTCAAAATTTATATCAACTTTCATGTAATTGCTTGGTCTTCGTTCTGTTAGAAAGAAATGATTGCTTGCTTGCTTCACACTAATTTTTACCACATTTTGCTATATAACCGGGGTATTGGAAATGGCATTTTGGGCACGATGTATGGTTGACGGACGTGTAGTTACGGTACCACATTCCTGGGCCCGGGGGCCGGAAACCTGCGCGTGTTGTAACTGTGACCTGGTAGCTGCTCTGCTTCCGCGCTTCGGGCTCCTCCTGTGCAGAGAAAGTCTCGACCTTCATGTACCTTCATGTTATATCTTTACTAATGTATTCTAGTGATATCCTATCATTCTTACTTCAAATAAACGAAACAATAATTTGAATAGCTTTCCAGAACTATTTGGAACCCTCTCCTGTGCAGAGAAAGTTTCGACCTTCATGTTATATCTTTACTAATGTATTATAGTGATATCCTATCATTCATACTTTAAAGCCCTCTTCAAATAAGCGAAACAATAATTTGAATAGCTTTCCAGAACTATTTGAAACCCTCTCCTGTGCAGAGAAAGTTTCGACCTTCATGTACCTTCATGTTATCTTTACTAATGTATTATAGTGATATCCTATCATTCATATTTTAAAGTCCCCTTCAAATAAGCGAAACAATAATTTGAATAGCTTTCAGAACTATTTGAAACCCTCTCCTGTGCAGAGAAAGTCTCGACCTTCATGTTATCTTTACTAATGTATTATAGTGATATCCTATCATTCATATTTTTAAGTCCCCTTCAAATAAGCGAAACAATAATTTGAATAGCTTTCCAGAACTATTTGAAACCCTCTCCTGTGCAGAGAAAGTCTCGACCTTCATGTTATCTTTACTAATGTGTTATAGTGATATCCTATCATTCATATTTTAAAGTCCCCTTCAAATAAGCGAAACAATAATTTGAATAGCTTTCCACAGAACTATTTGAAACCCTCTCCTGTGCAGAGAAAGTCTCGACCTTCATGTTATCTTTACTAATGTATTATAGTGATATCCTATCATTCATATTTTAAAGTCCCCTTCAAATAAGCGAAACAATAATTTGAATAGCTTTCCAGAACTATTTGAAACCCTCTCCTGTGCAGAGAAAGTCTCAACCTTCATGTTATCTTTACTAATGTATTATAGTGATATCCTATCATTCATATTTTAAAGTCCCCTTCAAATAAGCGAAACAATAATTTGAATAGCTTTCCAGAACTATTTGAAACCCTCTCCTGTGCAGAGAAAGTCTCGACCTTCATGTACCTTCATGTTATCTTTACTAATGTATTATAGTGATATCCTATCATTCATATTTTAAAGTCCCCTTCAAATAAGCGAAACAATAATTTGAATAGCTTTCCAGAACTTTTTGAAACCCTCTCCTGTGCAGAGATAGTCTCGACCTTCATGTTATCTTTACTAATGTATTATAGTGATATCCTATCATTCATATTTTAAAGTCCCCTTCAAATAAGCGAAACAATAATTTGAATAGCTTTCCAGAACTATTTGAAACCCTCTCCTGTGCAGAGAAAGTCTCGACCTTCATGTACCTTCATGTTATCTTTACTAATGTATTATAGTGATATCCTATCATTCATATTTTAAAGTCCCCTTCAAATAAGCGAAACAATAATTTGAATAGCTTTCCAGAACTATTTGAAAACCCTCTCCTGTGCAAGAGAAAGTCTCGACCTTCATGTTATCTTTACTAATGTATTATAGTGATATCCT
This sequence comes from Diploptera punctata, assembly GCA_030220185.1. NCBI lineage: Eukaryota > Metazoa > Arthropoda > Insecta > Blattodea > Blaberidae > Diploptera > Diploptera punctata. The sequence goes on along the minus strand of JASPKZ010002722.1, from coordinate 1,616,521 downwards.
ATCATTCATATTTTTAAGTCCCCTTCAAATAAGCGAAACAATAATTTGAATAGCTTTCCAGAACTATTTGAAACCCTCTCCTGTGCAGAGAAAGTCTCGACCTTCATGTTATCTTTACTAATGTGTTATAGTGATATCCTATCATTCATATTTTAAAGTCCCCTTCAAATAAGCGAAACAATAATTTGAATAGCTTTCCAGAACTATTTGAAACCCTCTCCTGTGCAGAGAAAGTCTCGACCTTCATGTACCTTCATGTTATCTTTACTAATGTATTATAGTGATATCCTATCATTCATATTTTAAAGTCCCCTTCAAATAAGCGAAACAATAATTTGAATAGCTTTCCAGAACTATTTGAAACCCTCTCCTGTGCAGAGAAAGTCTCGACCTTCATGTTATCTTTACTAATGTATTATAGTGATATCCTATCATTCATATTTTTAAGTCCCCTTCAAATAAGCGAAACAATAATTTGAATAGCTTTCCAGAACTATTTGAAACCCTCTCCTGTGCAGAGAAAGTCTCGACCTTCATGTTATCTTTACTAATGTGTTATAGTGATATCCTATCATTCATATTTTAAAGTCCCCTTCAAATAAGCGAAACAATAATTTGAATAGCTTTCCAGAACTATTTGAAACCCTCTCCTGTGCAGTGAAAGTCTCAACCTTCATGCTATCTTTACTAATGTTTTATAGTGATATCCTATCATTCATATTTTAAAGTCCCCTTCAAATAAGCGAAACAATAATTTGAATAGCTTTCCAGAACTATTTGAAACCCTCTCCTGTGCAGAGAAAGTCTCGACCTTCATGTTATCTTTACTAATGTATTATATTGATATCCTATCATTCATATTTTAAAGTCCCCTTCAAATAAGCGAAACAGTAATTTGAATAGCGTTCCAGAACTATTTGAAACCCTCTCCTGTGCAGAGAAAGTCTCGACCTTCATGTACCTTCATGATATATCTTTACTAATGTATTATAGTGATATCCTATCATTCATACTTTAAAGTCCCCTTCAAATAAGCGAAACAATAATTTGAATAGCTTTCCAGAACTATTTGAAACCCTCTCCTGTGCAGAGAAAGTCTCGACCTTCATGTACCTTCATGTTATCTTTACTAATGTATTATAGTGATATCCTATCATTCATACTTTAAAGTCCTCTTCAAATAAGCGAAACAATAATTTGAATAGCTTTCCAGAACTATTTGAAACCCTCTCCTGTGCAGAGAAAGTCTCGACCTTCATGTACCTTCATGATATATCTTTACTAATGTATTATAGTGATATCCTATCATTCATACTTTAAAGTCCCCTTCAAATAAGCGAAACAATAATTTGAATAGCTTTCCAGAACCATTTGAAACCCTCTCGTGTGCAGAGAAAATCTCGACCTTCATGTATCTTCATGTTATACCTATCCTAATGTATTATAGTAATATCCTATCATTCATACTTCAAAGTCTCCTTAAAATAAGCCAAAGAATTATTTTAATAGCTTTCCAAAAATCCTCTTTTTGTCAGAGATTTCTGGCGTAATTACATTCTGTTCAGTTTTGGGATTTTATATGTAATATTATCGCTAGCAAAAATGTTTGCAAAAGATATAGGGAAGTTTGGGTAATGTGAACCCTTCTGTTTGAGTGGATCCTGTTAATATCTTCTTTAATTGGTGCAGAAAATATTTTAACTTCTTTCCCTCATCAACTTTGACGTGTCCAAGGCTAGTTTCTTTTATTATTTGTGCGGAGAAGGGCTTATTTGTCATATTTATGAAAATGACCACTTTAAAAGTTTTTCAAGATAAAAATCAATTCTTAATTTCTGCTATTGAATATTACAAATGTTGAAAAAAACTCCTAGATATATTATGTTGATGCTGTTTTAATATACTGATTGGTTTGGTTTGATATCATGTGACATGGTGGCTATATAAAATAATTAAACATAACAAAGGAATTCGGTTAATGTGGACCCTCCACGAAAACCTGGGTCCACTTTACACGAATACGTATATTTTATCAATGAGAATGCTATCTGTCAAAACCATTCACTTGATTAATTTTATTTAATATCCTTGTAATTTTACTGAACCCAAAGACCGTCGCTTTCTGCAGTTGAATGACGTATGTATGTTATAATCAACAATATTTTTTTTTCAAAACATTAAATAAATATCAACGCTTTTTAATTATGATCAGTCATAAATATTTTCAGATTAATCCGTGCCTGTCTGAACAAATTAATAGAGTTAATAAACTTCAAAATAGACTAAAAGCTAAGGTGGACTCTGGGGTCCACTTTACCTGAATTTGAAGGTTAAACTGTACATTTCTTGTAATCTAAAAAAAGTTTATAAATTATGAAGATGTTTCCATATTTGAATAAAATTGCAATGCTATTTCATAGTTTAAACACTAATGTTAATCACTGTAATTAAACAAAATTCAAATCCTTAGTTAAAAGAAGAAAAACAAATTCAAAACACGGGTCCAAATTACCCACAGTTCCTCTACCTGTAAAACTGATCGCCGATTTTTCATGTAATCCTAAAATAAGTTTTTTTTTTACAAATTACTACATATGTACCAATTTAGTATATTTATTTATTTTTATGAGTTATATTTTACGTACTTTTTTCCACGCCATGTGCGTGTAAATGCGAGATTTAAAACATTTTTTACGTAATTTATATATAACTTTTTTTAATAAACGAGCACCCATAACCTGAAATCCAAAATCAGTTACCATACTTGCTCTTTATTATAAAAATATGTCAAATTTCACAACTAATATAATTTAAATGAAAAATGAAGGTGCATCATTAAATATAGGCATAACTCTAGAAATGCATGCTACCCAATATTCTCTCAGAATGTGAAATGGCGATTCTTCAAGTTGTATTGTATGGATGCGAAGGATGGAATCTTATTGTAAGAGATGGCAAATGACTACCGGGTACTTGAGAATAAATTTCTTAGTATGGAATAAACTACATGAGTGAGCTCTACCAGCTTTATGAGAAACTAGATGTAATAAGAAGAGTTAATTCAAAAGTAAATACAAATTTTATATTTTACTTATGTTATTTAATCTAGATATAAATAGTCTCATAGACTGCGATGAATAGGGCATCAGGTATGAATGGAGAATGAAAGAGGAGCACGGTAACTTCTTGTAGGAAACCCTAAGGCTAACCGAGTTGGTAGGCCAAGAATGAGGTGGGAAAATAACGTGCCACGAATCCTTGCTGCAACTGAAATACTTAACACACAGCCGCACTTATTTGACCAGTGCTTTAGTCTCTGCACCGCCGCATTATAGGAAAAAACACTACTTTAGGTGGACAGAGCTAATATATATATCATACCATATTAAGCTTGCATTGCTCAATGTTAAACATTTAATTATAATACTGCGATAAAGCGTCACTGCTATAAAGTAAAATATACATATATATTCTCTTTAATTTGCTTACTTGTTATAGTCAGCTACTAGATGGCAATGAAGACCGAGTTCTCGCGACATCAAGTAATAATGGAGAATATAATACATATATAAGAAAAATAAGTGTTTGAATTGGATTCGCCTGGTGGTGTAATGGATAATACGCTGAGGTACAGACTCAGAGTTCCGGGTTCGAATCCCGTCCAGGCATTTATTTTTCTTATCATACCATATATATATATATTTATTTATTTATTTAATGACGCAGTGTAAATCCCCACTTTGAAGACTATTGGATCTAATCTCCGTCCGCGGATAATGTAGAGAAATTCGTGCATCGTGTTCGTGAACATAGAGCGGAGCCTAAGAGCGCATGCGCTTTACTTTCCAAATCAGTCAGTCTGGAGGTGAACGCTGGATTGTAACGATCTCTCCGAGTTCTGTATAAGAATTCCGTTGCTTAAAAAATCTTAACGCTTACCGGTGTTTAGAAATATTGGTAAAATTAATATACTGTTATGTTAAATTTCACTACAAAATGTTTTATCTACATATAATAAAAGCTTTAAATGTCAAAACTGTTAGGATTTTTTCACGCAACAGTTTGAAAACTTCAAACTTCAATTTAAAAAAAATGGTGCAGAAATTAATAAATACTAATAATATTCGAAGAAATAAAAATTAAAGAGATTATTTAGAACGAAAACTGTTAAATATTAAACATTGCGTATTATGTGCATAAATGATTTTTATTTTTTAATGTGGTTTAGAATAAGTCCGAATAATAATAATAATAATAATAATAATAATAATAATAATAATAATAATAATATGATTTGCATTTATTTGGCAATTATAATATTGTTTTTAAATGTGTTTTATATTATGTTTTGTCTAATTTTTAACGAAGCAGAAGATTTGATGTTTTCTTACCTGAGCCATCCCAAGAAACATTCACGGCACCCAGTCCAATTAATTGGATTTAAGAGTTTTGTTATTTTTATTTCTATAGTGCCTGAAAATGCAATCAAAATCGTTTTTCATGTGACGGAGAAAATAAAATTCACTAACTAACTAACTAACTCACTGGCGCTATCGAACCCGTAGGTTCATGGCCGCGCGGGCATAAGCTCTTCATAAATCCCTATCATGAGCCAATGTTTTCCAATCATCCCCTGTATAATCTACTTCCCTCAAATCATAGTTAATGTCATTCTCCCATCTCATTCTTGGTCTACCAACTGGGCGTTATCCCTCTGGTTTTCCTACAAGAAGCTTCCATGCACGCCTTTTATTCCCCATTCGTGCCACATGTCCTGCCCATCGCATTCACACTTAAAAAAATGAAAACACATCTTGAAAACTTTCACTTTATTCAAATTTATTTTTCAAACCGATTTCGATTAAATTTTCAGTTGCCAAAAATTAATTATGTTTAATGTACATTTTTGTAATGCCCCACATATAAAAGTTTTCTTTTTTTAATTTTCCGTATACTATAAAATTATAATTTCTGTGAAACGTAAAAGAAACTGTTTATACTATTTTATATAGATTTTGAGAAAATTGTCTCCTTGTTTCGCTGTTAGATTTTTTTCAATGGTTGTATGAACAAGATTGTGCCCCCCCCCAAAAAAAACATTGAGAACAATCTTACGTTCTCCAAAACGCAAGACCTTGCCAGCTTTCCGATTAGACATCTTTCTCGCTTGAAACTCTACAGCGAAGTAAAGTAATGTCACGTAATACTTTCTCCCTCCAGCACTTCACTGATGTCACGTGATCTCTTATTCCTCCAGCGCTTCATACTGTGGCTTCATTGGCCGTGCATTTTGCACGCTTCCTAGGCAGATGGCTTATTTCGAACAACTTTCTCTACATTTTTCGCGGACGGGGATTAGTTTTAGTCTATACTCGTATAGAGCAGTATACAGAGTGTTCATAAAGTTATTTATAATTTATATGCGAGTTTTATTTATTGATACGATTATCATCTTTTCCGCTCATTTGGAAGACCCTCTTTTTTTCCAAATCATACCTATTTATATATATATTGTCCGTTACCCCCCCGATTTTATCAGTTCTGCTAGGATCTTATCGGAACTTGATGTTTAATACAATATTTAATATTTTTATCGCCATTTCAAGCTCTTATGCGCTTACCACGAAAAGATAATGATGCCATGGGAGGAACATATTACATCTAGGAACGTTAAATTCCTCTAAAGCAGGCATGGGGAACTGGGGCTTCGGGAGCTCAAACAAATCCTCATCATCATCATCATAGTACATTCACGAATTTAGGCCATTTGTTGACCTGTTTCGGCCTCAAGAGAAACACCATCCAAAAGTCTTTTGAGTGGACGTCCTGGTCTTCTTCTTCCTGCAGGTTGATATCTTAACATTTGTTTGGGTATTCTGTGATCTTCCATTCGATGAACATGTTGCATCCATCTTGATTTATAATCAGAAATTTTGTTTTCTAAAGATTCCATGTGTAATTCTTCTAAGATGTCTTCATTTTTTTTGTGATCTAGTAGTGTGTATCCTGCAGTCCTCCGAAGATATCTCATTTCAGCAGATCTAAGTCTCTGTATATCCTTCTGTTTCAACGTCCATACTTCGCTACCATACAAACGAGTTGGAAGAGCCAGTGTTTTATACACTTTCAGTCTTGAATGCTTTTGGACTAACTGTGGCTTGAAGATAGAATTTATTAACCCTAAAATTCTTTAAAATTTAGATATTTTTGCATTTACATCCTTTTCTTCTTCATATGAGATATTGCATCGTAGATATTTAAAATTATTCACCTGCTCCAAAATTTTATTGTCCAGTACAATTTTACTTGTGACAGGATCTACACCTTGAAATGCCATAATTTTTGTTTTTTCTGTAGATATCTTTAATCCATATTCTTCTGTAATTTGTAGGGTTTTAAGGGGTAGTGACGTGTGTATAACCTCTCCTACCCAATTCTCATCCTCACCTTCTCGTGTTACAACCCGTTTTCACAAACGAGGCTCTGAGGACCGAGTCACGGCGGTATAACCGTTCTATCGGGTACTGAGTAAATGCAGTATCCTAATGTCTGTCCAGAGACTAAAAGGTAGCATCCCTATCACTGAACTACTTAGCGTCGGGCCAGTAACCTGTCCTAAGGAACTTCAAAACTACTTTCAAGTCTCAACATAACAAATCCTCTCCGCCAATACCCATTCCACTCATTTGTACTTGCATTGCAGACGCAGGTATACAGTGATTGACAATACGCAGTGAGAGTCAGTGGCGTACAATTCAGCGTGAGCATGGCAAATTCTAAACACCGATACCATTTTAATACTGACTGGGAAAATAATTATGTTTGTATTCAGAATGGCACGGAAGGCTTGGAACTATATAGGTTGTTGTCAATAGACTCGTATCCCAACATGAGAGATTTTGCAGGCCACATTCTCGCAATGTTTGGTTCGACTTATACATGCGAACAATTATTTTCGAAGTTGAACCATACCAAATCTAAAATACGCTTCAGAATAAACGATGAACCCTAGTCTTAGTATTACGCATCTCTAAGGGCCGGTTGTACGAACTTCAGGTTAACTCCCAAGTTAGTCATCTGACGCTTAAGGCTAGCAGGAGTACAACGTCAATATGCGTTGTACCACCTGCTTTTAACCGCCAGTTGCGTATACCGGTTTTAACTTAACTTTTCAGTTATGTTGGTAATGAATTCCAATTTCCCTCCGTATTATGTTGGCTGAATTGGGTATCCGCGCATCATCTTTCTTATGTTTTCTTATTTCCCATAGCAAAAATTCGTCTGCTTTCATTATTTATCCATACTGCATCAATGTTTTCAATTCTGATATAATTAATTTTATACTATATTATAGTTTATTTTCAATATTATAAATTAGTGTAGATGTAAGTAGTTTTAAATAAATTGGGTTAGTTTCCATTTTCGTGTTATTCATTTTAATATTATTTTTATTTCTTTGAAGTTTGTTTAGTATTATAACAATTCAATGTAATTAGGCCTACACGTAGTAATAGTTTTGTGAAATATATGTACGGTATAATTCACGCACACACCAAAATTTAAAAAGTCTTAAATAAATTGGGTTGGTTTCCATTTTCGTGCTATTCATTTTAATATTATTTTTATTTCTTTGAAGTTTGTTTAATATTATAACAATTCAATGTAATTAGGCCTACACGTAGTAATAGTTTTGTGAAATATATGTACGGTATAATACACGCACACACCAAAATTTAAAAAGTAATGCGATGTTTAATTATATGAAATTCAAACTTTCTCATATTTGTTATAAATAGAGAGAGGAATTTTATAAAATTTCATGTTTTAAACTATTTGTCAGAGAGCGCTGAGGTTAAGTATCTTTACATTTTATGATATGCAGAATCAAATAAGACCAACAAAAAACTTCATATTTCATAATATTTTAACAAAATGTTCATATTTTAGTGAAAATTTCATACTCCTCCATATTTTTCAACTTTCAAATTCCGATATTTTTTTTTCAATAAAAGTTCTAGGAATTCATTAAAATATTTTTGAAATGAATGTATTTGTGTAATTTTTGACAATGTAATGTGGTAGACAAGTGAAAATTTTTCAGTATCTTTATAAAAGCAAATAATTGGATGATGAGTCACAGAGTGTCAAGTTCGATGGAGTTTTTTGTCCCCCAGAACAAGATCATGAGCCTAGATGAATAAGTAGAATAACAATATTGGAATTTTCTGTAGTCAGGTAGCTGTCAGTTCGTTCTTGCTACCTGAGGACAGTCTTTACTCTGTGAACAGATTACAGAATTGAAATGTAAGAAACTTGAAGCAGTGCTTTGTGAAATTAGTAACGTTGATGTAGGTTAGGCCAGCATTTTTCTCACTTACATCAAAGTATCAAATATAGCATGATACGAGTATCCTCCCATAACATCATGTGATGTTGAGCATAATTTTTCATTCTGCAAAACAATTCTGACAGATAGGCTGTATAGTTTACTATCACAAAATATTTTTAAAAAATCCTATCTATGTGTTATGAACAAAATTAATAATTGACAATTTGATTGTTCATAGCACAAGTAGACCAAGACTAGACACTATGCAAGACCTATTTCATATATACAAAAAAAACTAACGTTAAAAATAATTCTAACTACATTTCACCATGTTTATAGTTCAATATTAAATGTAACTGTAATTGCAAAGAGAGTTCTGAAACAATCCCTAGATTCAATTATGGACTAATAACTTTTAACATCTTGTTTCTCCAAATATGACATACTGGAATGGTTTACTTGTATTCTAAATCGTCCAATTTAATGTTATTGTTACATTTGCATCTACATGAATTTAATATCTTCATGCAATGTAAAGATAGCAATAACCCAAACTATACCGGTACCTACTCTAAACTTTGTCAGTGCTATATTTCATGGAAACTTGTTAGTTTGGGTTGCAATGTTTTGTTTCTTGCATATGTTTAAATTTCATAATTAAAAATCATTCAATACATTAATTAATTGTATTATATATAAACTCTCAGATTTGATTTATGAAATAATTCCACTACAGTCTTGGGAGGCCTTTGGGGTAGTGGCATGTTGAATTTTCCATCTTTCTAGACAAAAGGCACTAGATGTCTGCCGGGTTGTCAGATCTGCCTGATGGCTGCATTTGTGCCCAGAACATGCATATAGTACTCACTTCCATTAGGATCTGAGTCGATCCCAGGTCTACAATGCCATCAGAAGGTCTGGTCCATATGACCATATCAAGACTCGAACTCACGACTTCCCTGTTTGTACCACGTTTCCTTATACAACTATGCTATGGTATGATCCATTAAAATTGTTTCAGATCATGAATATGATATTTTATATTGGGTCAAAAATAATGAAAAATTATAATCAAAATACAGTGAACATTTTGATTTCTTGTGCTATAAATAAGTTCTGTTTGTGCTGTATGTACACTTATAAGTCGTAGTGCGTCTATGCATATAAATATATGTAAAAAGTTTAGAAAATAGTAGCTTCATTATATTTTTGTGTCATAATTTTCATATTTTGTCTTTACGATTTCATATTTTCTTATAATTTTCTTCATATAATTCCTCGCTCTAGCTATAAATAGCTATTATAAGTACCAAGATTTGTTTTTTGATTAACTGAATTTTTAATTTAAGATAGTCATCAGATGACTGAAGGCAAGTAAATTGTCTTATGTTATATATAAACCTATTTGGTTATTTTGATATTTTTTTCTATGTAATCTATGCCTATTTTGTTGGAAATTGACCAATTATAAGAATCTCAATTTTTTTTACATGTAGGCACACTAGAAATAAACTGCATAAAAATAGCCCAGTGTGAGTTTCTGTTAATTTTAAGTTAGTATGATTTTTTTGTATTATTGCATTTTTTTCCAAAATGAAGTTGCTTTATTAAATTTTTGTCCATTCTGTGTTGAGATCTCTTTACTGTATTATAATATAGTGAAATTTCTGCATACAACTACTCTTTGAAACCAATCACAATTACTTGGAAAGGATTATTCCTATGACTATATATTCTGATCCTCTGTAAGATGACTCTCTCTCTCTTCCCAACCAACGCCGATGCTTTTGATAAGTTTATAAATGTCTTACTGCCTGTATTTGCTCATATTATGTAATAAACCTAATGAAGGCTATATTCTTGTCACTGTGTGCCAGAGGGGTAGAATAGTAGTTATTTAAATCCTGTATCCCATTGAAATCTAATAAACAACAATTGAGAATAAAAATATTAACATTTTTTTTCCTATTTAGGCCTAACTATGCAAGACATTTGGTTTGTAAATTCAGAATCTTTCTATGATAGCTATTGATATATGAGTTTAGTCTTCAATTTGTACATATTTAAATGATAGTTAAATTAGTAACAGCAACCTCTGCTCAAATAAATTATCTTACCTGAACTCAGTAGTATTAATGTGCTTGCAATAAATTATATTCAGATGTTGATATTTTCTTCACATCAATTTCTTTTAGCATAGTTAATTTTTTTCCATAAAATGGGGAGCTGGGCCATTGTTATAATCCCCAACCTGGAGGACCAGATGATTTTTGTTCAAGGTTTCCTTCCTCTAGGCTTTGACGAACCAACATATCCTTACAAGGCAGCAGTTGCCGTATCCTAGCAAGGAGCTGTCACAAAGTACTATCATCCAGGCCAGAATGAACCCTGGTTTTTTAAAGAGGTGTTATTCCTCCATCACTCCCCATTTCTCCTGGCTTGTGACAGGCAGAGTCTAGGTTGGCTGGAAATCCCTATACTATATTGGGCATTAAGCAGAGAGCAAGCACATAAACTATAGGCGACAGATGCAATTTTGGAGGAGGATTTCTAGAAATTCAAAAAGAGACAAAATTAGAAATGCTAAAATCACAGAAGTAATGGATGTTCAAAAAGACATTCCACAAGTTATTGAAGAAGACTGAAATGGTTTGGTCACAAAGAGAATGTCAGATGACAGGATCCTAAGATGATATTAAATCTTGAAGCGGAGGGCAACAGAAGAAAAGGGAGATCAAAAGAAAGTGAATTCAAGGAGTGCATAATAGGAGTATAGTGTCGAGAGGATAACAGAGTGTGATGCAGATAATAGGGATTTATGGAGGAGTAAAATTTACAATGGGTTGTAGGAAAACTACTGTATTATAAAGAAATTCCTAATAAAGAAGAAGAATGTTAACATTTTCCAATTATGGTGTAAAGGTCCAGATTGTATTCAGGATGAGGAGATATCCCCTATTAGAAGACTGCTTTTAAAGTAAATTTTTGATGGTCGACTTAAAGACCACCACTATACGTTTTTTCATTTGTATTTTATGATTGATTTCTTTCACAATTTGAACTAACATAATGCAGATAAAACAAATTTGAACGTTTATATGTTTTTAACATAATTATATCATCTCAAATTTTCTATCATATTTTTGACAAATTTGTTATTGATAGAAACTGTAGTCCTTTGTGAAACAACCAATCATAAGACAGTAGATTTCAGATTTTCTTTAGGGACAACCTTCTGAGGAGTAATTTATTGGTACTAGTTATGTACATTTAATAAAAACATATTACTCATACATTACTTTATTATAAAAAATTATACAATGGATATTCAACATGCTTATATTATACACAATAAAAGTAAACATCACCTACGTAAAATAAAAATAGACCACATTAAACTATTTTTCTACATAATATGATGAAACCCAAAGCATGAAAGGTGCACCAGGTGGCTTTGGAACACACACATATATTATACAGATCTTCTCTTCTCTATTGTAATTTAACCTCATATCTTATAGGTTGGGAGAGAGAGAGACTTTGGATCACACATGGTTACTGAGGACCTCCAATCCAGGACCTGCCCCAAGACAACACAAATATTTAAGACAAGATGCACAATTCACTCACATTCATACTAAACCTGGCGAATATGATGATCACAGATTGTTTAGGCCTTAAAGTTTCCTAACATTTGTCGTACAGGTTCAGAGAAACCATCAATAAAACCATCATCCAGGAAATCTGTCATGACTGGGGATCAAACTCAGGCCCTCTGCAAACAAAACAGTGATGCTAGCCCAAGACCATAGCCGTGATGTATATTACAAATAAAACTTTAAATAAACACTTTCTTTGCAGATGTATAAATACATTTCAGATAATTTATATTCATTATGTCCACCGCTGTGGTCTCGAGGTAGCGTGCTGCCTTGTCACGCAGCGGGCCCGGGTTCGATCCCCAGTCGGGGGTAGTTTTTCTGGGTGAGGTTTTTATCGGGGTTTTTCCTCACCTGTAAATCAAATGTCAGGAAAACTTTAAGGTCCAAACGGTCCCCGAAATCATATGGCCATCATCATCATCCTTGTCATTACCATCATCATCACCATCATCCTTCACCGGTGTGGAAAGCAACGGGAAGCTACCACACCTACACAATTCCCTAGTAAAGCTGCAAGCATAGCATGAAAATGCTATGATTGCAGTGAAGGACCTGCCTTCGGGCAGAATTACTATAGATGGATATTCATTATAGGTGAATGAATGAATCTTTGGATTTCTGACTACAACAAGTAAGTCATGGCATAATAGTGGCTAGAAGAGAGGGTGCAGCACAGGCATGTGAGAATTTATAATGCATTTACAATATTTCTATCTGTACAGTAAAACTACACATAATTTGACCAATATCATGAGACAAACATTTAATATATCGAATTGCAACGTGCCTATTAGGATTGCATTTGTGAATATTATTAATGGCAGTTACCTGGAACATATTTACTTATTTTCTCACAAGGAAATTTAATTTGCAGTCATCTTATTTTTTTTTGTGGCAGAAAGCTTAAAAAAAACTTGAAGAGAAAAACATAAACTACTGAATTCTGCTTATATGATTCTAACAAAACGATTATAAAATAGTATATATTTCAATATCCGGCTTGTGATCTGGGGATTAAGTTGCTCGTCCCAAGAGTCAAGGGTTAAAATCTGGCTGGGGTCGATATATTATTAGGATGGATGAATCCTAGAAAACAAAAAGTTTTCTGGGAGAAACTTAAAGTCATGGATTCCGAGTCTGAAGATTTCAGGCTCGTAACATAATCTCAGCCTACATTGGAGCAAAATTGAATGGCCTTTCCCATCCGAGTAAAGGCTTTGTAAAGACTTAATGAAAATTAGCAGCAGAAAACATATTACAGTAATTAAGACATTTTGTCTGTACATTCTTACCTCTTTGGGTTGTATTTGTCGAACATATGTTTCAAGGCTTCTGATTACAGTCTGTAATTGCTGACGATGGGGCTCAGAAGCCTTGAAACATATATTTTACAAAAACAACCATAAGAGGTAAGAATGTACAGACAAAATGTCTTAATTATTAAACAAACTTCTTAATGATACTTCCTATTGCATTTTAAAATACTATTACAGCTTCAAAAAAATCTGTCTACATTGGTGAAAACTTAATTTGCTGATATACAAGATAATATATTAAATCAGTGGTTATGTACAGTTTATAAAATAATAATAGAAACCTTATATGGGTTGGGGAATCAAAATTGGACGTATATATCAGGGGATCCTGGCTCTTATGGACCATAGTACTGGTAATGATGATGCTTATGATTGACTCTCTACTCCATTTATACTAAAGAACATTTACTCCTTTTCAAACTGAGTCTTCAATGCACAATTGTTAAATATTGTCTAGTCATGTGTTAGATCTTCAATCTTTTCTAAAAACCAACAAAAATGAAAAGATTGAAGACTGCAAAAATCGGGAATTTATCAAATTAATTGTAAAGATTGTGAAAAGATATACATAGGAAAAACAAAAAGGAATCTAAATACAAGATTAAAGGAACACCTCAGAAATGTTAAAAATGGAGAAACAGAAAAATCTGCAATAGCTGTAGATGCCTGGTCAGAAAAACACAGAATAGAAACCAAAACAAAATTACTTAAACAATTGGAAAAACCGAAGGAACTCACAATTTGGGAAAAAATTTATATATGCAAGAATAAAAAACAACAACTATGAATTTTGAAATACCCGGTGATAAGGAGAGAGGATTGATTTGGAAGTTCGTCGGTCAGCCATCAGATGGCGCGGAGGTCAGTCTGCAGGATAGGAGGCCATTGGACATCAGTTGTGAATGTAATACAACATTGAGAATATCACAAATGAAGTGAAGAAACTCGAGTCTGCTTGGGAGTTAAGAAGTATGAGGTGAGTGAAGAAGCAACTAAACAATAATATCTAAAATGTTTAACTGCACATCATACGCTTTTATTCCTTGTATGTTCCTCAGTATTGAACTAGCCTGGAGAACTGGTCTTTATGTGCATGCAGTCTAAGTCTTCGGTGACATTCGGGAATGAAGCGATGTAATATCCCAGCAAGCCTTCTAGAAAAAAAAAAGAATGTTTATGATTTTATCAGATAATCAAAAGTGACTAATATTTATTCACCATCAAATATAGACTATAGAACAAATGCATAATATTTTTAGTGGATTCTACTACTTTAATAACATTGTAATTTCTCAGACGTCATAAGCTAAGGGGCAAAATTATTATTTTCTGCTATATTAAAAAAAGAATGTTCCAAGAAAAACATAATGTGTAGCAACAATTGATATGTTACATTACTTTATGCATTGTAATTTGATTCCCTTTCAGTTACTGGTACACATTATTTTATTCATGATTACTGTATTAACAAGTTTCATTATTCTCATTATGGATGTATTGGATTACAACTCACCTCTAATTCTCATATAATGTTTTCACAGTTCATACCAGAACATGTTATACAAATACAAAATTTTGGGCAATTGCATACAAACGTTAAGTTGCTATATTTATGGCATTTCTTATTAACTCGCTTTTAATTAAATTAGAGGTTTCTTTATGGGAAGCCATATTATCTAATAAACTAATTGGTGTACACAAACTTGCAGTGCACCATAAGGCAAAGTTGGCTATTCTGTTTGAACAGTGACTAATGCAGGTGGACTAGAGGCATAGAATCTCCAAAACTGACTTATGCTGTAATAAAGGTCACCATTTATCAAATATACAATGAAAGTTGCTTAAACCTATGATGGCTGAACTATAGTTTATGACCCACTATGCTATACCATACAACATTAATATGACACTGTTACACTATTTACTTTTTCCATTTGTACTAACATTTCCTACTGTTTTAACATTTTGTAACGATTCTTAAAACATTTTTTTTTATATTTCTTATATATTTATCTATGTATACAAAATCTCTCAATCATTTCTTCTAAGTTCTACAGAGCTGTAGTGCATATGTGCATGCAAAAGGTTTTGTCAATATATGGCAAGACTAACTGTGCTATTGTATGACAATCTTTCACAATATAACTACTATTTTATTTTGTTTGGTTAAGAAGGAAAAGTTATTGTACACCAAATTAGATTATCGAATAATAAATTATTTACTTCATTAGGTTATGAAATTACAAATTAATGTACATCCTTTCTTTAAAAGCATGTTTGGGAACTTATTGTGAAGATTGATTATTCCAATAGCACAGATACTCATCTATCGAGTAAGTTCATAAGCTTTGAGCATCCACACAACTGTTATGTAGGAAAAATGGAAAAACTGCACTTAAACTAGCGTGAAATATTTTCAAAGTCCTATAGAACAACAGTGCGCATGCGCGCCAGAGTTTATAGAGCCAGCGATAACCCACAATCAAACTACATATCGATTATCATCCTCGGTTACTATCCGTCGCAATGAAATTTAAATGACCAATATTTGCAATAAATCTCCAAATCTATGTTTAAAAAATATATTAATAATATTAAAATTACCAAACGTTTATTAAAAACGGGTGTACACTCACTTATCACTCCCTCATATTGATCCAACCAGCGATAACCCAAAACAGCAATAGAAAAATTAGAGACTAGGTAATATACTCTGTGGAGAAAATAGCAGCATTACAATATTGAATAACAGTATCATAATATTGTGATTTGTATATTTAAATATATACTTCAAAATTGTCTAATAATGTTATAAAAATTGTTTGAAAAAGTTTAAAATATTAAGTAATGTTAGTAAATATAGAGGAAGAGCTATAGTTTAACAATATAACTGAAAAATCAAGTGCTTGTAGAAGTGCAGTTGAGCCAGAAAAACTTTAGTTTACCTTCCCTTAATTTTTGTGTCCTACAGTGAAACATGTGCATGAGCATAAGTTTATAGAGTTGTCACTAGATGGAATCACAAAGAAGTTCTACAGAAAATTTAAAGAATTGACACTAGATGGAAGAATGTAGCTGCGACCAAACTTCAATACATCCCCAAACATTTGTTAGAAATGGATTTACACCAACTTTCTCCTTCCTAACTTAACAAAATAAATTATTTGCATATTATTTAATGAAGCATATACTAATCTGATATACACTAACCTGTCCCATCAGAACCTACAAAATGAACTGAGTGAACATCTTTTTCTGAGAATATACTTTTGAATGTTGGTCATTCCAATTTTCACAGATATCTTCACCATCTAGTATAAGTTCTTCTAGCGTTCACACATGTGCACAATGATTCTGCATACTTCAAAGAAATAATTGTGTATGGAGATAAATATTTAATACTTGTAAAAAAAATGTTATAAGTATTGTTGCAAAATGTTAGATAGATGGAAAGCTCTGTGGCCATCACTTAAGTGTTGGCGGTGAGCGATCCATTTTGATCCTCTTTAATAGGTAGAACCCCTGGTTCCTGTAAAATACAGTAGCACCAGTTTAAATTTTGAATTCAAATTTGAAGTTAATTAGCAGAGTGAAGTCGGAAGCGAAAATGTTTAAAAAAGTACAAAAGTTAGTAAAGACAGGAGTACGTAGAGCATCAGTATTACAAGAACATAGATGGAAAATCAAGAGGAAGATAATCTAAAGTCGAGCCAGAAAAATTCAAGGTGAGTCGCAAACTGGGGTTTCTACAAAGTGTTGTGTACTATGTGTCAGCTTTTAATAATGTCATAACTTCACAGTGATGTTTTGGGTATTCTATGCCAGGATTCCATCTACATTAGTCACTGTTCAAACAGAATAGTAAACTTATCCTTATGGTGCACCAGATTATCCAATAAACTATAAACTAATATGGTGTACACTTACCTGCCCATTTTCTCAGCTAATGAAATAAAATAAGGAATAATCTTTCCATTAAGCGCAGTGAGAATTTTTTCTAAGTCCCAGGCAGACACCAGACGCATGCACGACAAACGCGAAGCAGTTTACTCTATGGAATATCGCGATGCAGCCAACATTATACATGCTATTTAACAAACCTAAAAGCTAACGTAATGTAATTTAAGTACTCTAACTTATGAAAGACCAACCTAAAAGCTAACCTAACATAATTTAAGCACTCTAACCTGTGAAAGAATGCAACACCCAAAAATAAATAGTAAGTTCTCAAATTCTGAAGTACATAACCTATGTTGGCTGCACTGTTGTTATATAGAATATTCCTTAAAATCAATATGGTTGCCACGTCTTCATGTTACGTATATAGTTAAATATCATAGAAAAATGTGTTCAAGTAATCGTTAGAAAAAATGTAAAATTTGTTGTAAATGGTGGGAAATAATTTGAAAATAAAACCTTGTTGGCACATGCGCGTTGTGTCTGCCTCGGGCTTAGAAAAAATTCTCACTGCACTTAATGGAAACTTAAGCCAAAATAAGTATACGTGGTCTCTTGGCATACAATAGCCAGTGCATTTTAATAATAATGTGTCAATGTAATAACAGCTTGAAAAATTGGAAATTAAGTATAAATTTAGAGGTCCATGGTAGTACAACATAATCAACCTTGCATATTGAACATTCATACCATAATCACTACTGTAACTTAAGTTTAAGGTTATGGCACTGTAATATAATCTCAAAATTAACACTTCAATGTTCTTTTGTTACATTTTTGTGGGTATGTAACATATAGCCCAAATTACACTTGGATAGAAGACTATTTTTTATTAATTTTTTTACTAAATATAAAATATTTTACCTTTCTGTTGTAATCGATGTATGATCAGATCCACATTGAACGTAATTGCTTCGTTTCAAAAGCGAAACCAGACGAAACAATCTTCCATACCTTCTTCAAGATGAACTGGTCTCCTTGAGATTTTTCTGTAGAATGTTGAAAAAATTATGGTTATGTTACAGATAATATCCTGATTAATAATAATAATAATAATAATAATAATAATAATTTATCAATTTTATGATAGTTTAGAAAAAAGGTTATGGCACACGACATAATACACATTTTTTATTTAAAGTCAATGGCATAACCAACGTTGTAATTAAGATTTTAATTTAATGGCATTATAATATAACCTCAAAATTTGCACTTCAATGTTTTGTTAAATTATAGTGTGTAAAATAAAAGCAATTATACTTTGAAAAGCACACTTTCATAGAAGATTATTTTTTAAACTCCTACCCCTATTATAAAATGCATTGTATTATACAGTATTATCTAATGAAGCTACAGGTTCAAGTATGAGTATTAATGCTAATTCATGCTCATACCTCTTTAAATAAAAATGTTTAAATAATCACCTACAAATATTAAACAATGATTGTGGAAATAATAAAATACAAACGAAAAATGTTAAAATCTTACCTTTTCGTTTTATGTTCTAATCGATGTCTGATGAGATCAAGGCGAAAGCGGACGAAAAATTCTTCATCATTGTAATTTTCAATATGATCCGGTCTTCCCCTGATTTGTCTGAGTTTCCGGGTCTTTAGAAACATATCGTATAATACTTCGTCGTCACTATCAGAATCCAGAAATAAATTTCTAGACATGTTTCTGGCTGCCATTTTGGAAAGTTAACTCGAGTATTTCACAATAATCGGCTTCGAATGACCGTACAAAGTCTACCGAGTTTATGCTCCGGCTAAGGTGCAATACTGTCGTGGTACAACGCAATTTTGGCTGAATACTTGAGATAGCATGTATTCAGAACTTATACTGAGTTGGTACAACCGGCCCTAAGAGTACTATCCAGCCTGACATAGACAAATTAGTGTCAAGAAAAAGGCATCAGCGGTCCTCTGCGCGCTCTTCAAACGTTACACGTAATGTACATAAGAACGGAAGGGATTAGTACAGCTCGAGATCAAGCTCTGTGTGTTTGCGGGGGGGAGTGTGGGGAGTGGGAGGATGTACACTTCTATGCTTCTCATAGTACTAACAGCTGAGACAGCAAATTCCTTTCAGACACACGGAGCTGGGTCCCGAGCAGTATATATGTTTCAGGTTATAAGGGTGTACCGCCACTGATACTGCATGGTGTGCGAGACGATAATAACAGTTACGAGTTCAATGAAGGGTGGAATGAGGAAGGATGTCATACTACCCCTCATTCGGCAGTTCCCCATGCCAGCTCTAAAGAAAAGGTGTAAAGGTGTTTCCAGGTATTCGAATAACATAAATGTATGATGTTGAGTGATTCCGGGTTCTGTGGCCGTGGTCCATAGTTGGTGTTGATACCAGACGTTTCGCCCTCAACTGCGGAGGGCATCTTCAGTGGCGAGTGCTTCTAGGCGTGTTTCCTGGTCGGAAGCTCTACTTAGAGTGAACGCTGCGGGTGTTGTATTGATACTAGTGGTGGGAGCAGGGTGAGCGGGCGTGGCTCTTGCTGATTGGCTAATGGTCGTCTCCTTGTTGTCCCTAGTGTTGATGCATTTATTTTCTAGTGTACGGTACCAGGCCTTAGACAGTTTAATACCTTCCTCTTTTCTGTTAATATTTTCCTTATGCTTGTGTATTTCTATAGCCTCTCGATATAATCTAGGGAAATAATAGGAAGTTGTGGCTAAAACTTGTGTATCATCGAATAGAATCTGGTGTCCATTCATAATGGCATGTTCTGCTACAGCCGATTTATCCATTTCTCCTTGTCTGCAGTTTCTTTTGTGTTCTGATAAACGGGTGGCTATACTTCTTTTTGTGGTCCCTATGTATGGTTTACCACACGAACAAGGAAGTCGATATACGCCGCAAGTGGAGAGAGGTGGCCGAGGATCCTTAGCTGAGCGAAGGCAGTCTTCTATTTTTCTTGTAGGTCTGTAAACTGTTTTTATGTTGTATTTTCGTAGGAGTTTTCCGATACGATCTGTGACTCTTTGTACATATGGTAAGTAGGCTATGCTGGTTGAGGGTGTGTTATCCATTCTGACGTGCTGTCTTCGTGGATGTATGGTTTGTCTTATTTCCTTGGATGTGTAGCCATTTTTCTGGAAACAATTGAACAGATGGTGTTGTTCTTGTTTAAGGTGTTGTGGTTGGCATAACTTAGTCGCTCTGTCGAACAGTGTCTTAATGACACCTCGCTTTTGTTTTGGATGGTGGTTAGAGTCTTTGTGCAGATATCGGTCTGTGTGTGTAGGTTTTCTGTAAACTGTATGTTGAATTTCCCCATTGCCAGTCCTTATTATTTGAACATCCAGGAAAGGAAGTCTTCCATTATCTTCTTTTTCCATAGTGAACTGTATTTTGTTGTGTCTGCTGTTAAGGTGTTGAAGGAAACGTTCCAATTCTTCACTGCCATGTCTCCATACTACGAATGTGTCATCAACATAGCTATGTTGATGACACATTCGTAGTATGGAGACATGGCAGTGAAGAATTGGAACGTTTCCTTCAACACCTTAACAGCAGACACAACAAAATACAGTTCACTATGGAAAAAGAAGATAATGGAAGACTTCCTTTCCTGGATGTTCAAATAATAAGGACTGGCAATGGGGAAATTCAACATACAGTTTACAGAAAACCTACACACACAGACCGATATCTGCACAAAGACTCTAACCACCATCCAAGACAAAAGCGAGGTGTCATTAAGACACTGTTCGACAGAGCGACTAAGTTATGCCAACCACAACACCTTAAACAAGAACAACACCATCTGTTCAATTGTTTCCAGAAAAATGGCTACACATCCAAGGAAATAAGACAAACCATACATCCACGAAGACAGCACGTCAGAATGGATAACACACCCTCAACCAGCATAGCCTACTTACCATATGTACAAAGAGTCACAGATCGTATCGGAAAACTCCTACGAAAATACAACATAAAAACAGTTTACAGACCTACAAGAAAAATAGAAGACTGCCTTCGCTCAGCTAAGGATCCTCGGCCACCTCTCTCCACTTGCGGCGTATATCGACTTCCTTGTTCGTGTGGTAAACCATACATAGGGACCACAAAAAGAAGTATAGCCACCCGTTTATCAGAACACAAAAGAAACTGCAGACAAGGAGAAATGGATAAATCGGCTGTAGCAGAACATGCCATTATGAATGGACACCAGATTCTATTCGATGATACACAAGTTTTAGCCACAACTTCCTATTATTTCCCTAGATTATATCGAGAGGCTATAGAAATACACAAGCATAAGGAAAATATTAACAGAAAAGAGGAAGGTATTAAACTGTCTAAGGCCTGGTACCGTACACTAGAAAATAAATGCATCAACACTAGGGACAACAAGGAGACGACCATTAGCCAATCAGCAAGAGCCACGCCCGCTCACCCTGCTCCCACCACTAGTATCAATACAACACCCGCAGCGTTCACTCTAAGTAGAGCTTCCGACCAGGAAACACGCCTAGAAGCACTCGCCACTGAAGATGCCCTCCGCAGTTGAGGGCGAAACGTCTGGTATCAACACCAACTATGGACCACGGCCACAGAACCCGGAATCACTCAACATCATGATTACCGGCCGTGAAAGCCTGCATTCAACATAAATGTATATCTAGTTTACTATTACAGATATTAGTTCCTTTCTTTCTTATTACTGTATGACGTGTTTAGTGTTGTTCTTAAGCTCGTGTTATTATTGTGGTTACGTGAAAATAAAAGGTACTTCTTATTATAATGATGTAGCCTACCTATTTGGTATTTTTTTTTTCTGGTAGGCTAACTTCAAAATATAGGATCCAAATTAAACTGAGGAACTATAGTTTGGTATTGAATTGGTAAATAAGTAAAACAAATAATATTTAAGTCGAATGGATTGAGCATAGTATAACATTTTATTTGCCTTATACATTCCTTGGTTGATACATGGAAATTTTAAACAAGACAAATATAACATTTCAATATATAAACTTATAACCAATCACATGAACCACATTTATTACAACAGTCAGGTACACAAGAATGTAAGGGTATAATGTTCGGTTCTCTTGCCCGAATAATCATCCGTCTCTTCTTATTATTTGAGACTATATTTTACACGCTCTTTGGCTGCTATATTCATATGATATTTTTTACGATATTAAAATAGTACAAATAGGCCTACATTACACATTATTGTACTTTAATTTAATTTTCTTATACAGATCCAATGTTGCATGAGTAGGAGGTTCTCCTTTTTTGGTTCCATTCAACAATGACTACAAGTAAACACTGTAGCCGTAAAATTATTAAGTCTTATGACATTGTTATTATTATTATTATTATTATTATTATTATTATTATTATTATTATTATTACAGATACGTAAAAATTATATTTTTTTAAATAATTTATAAGTCACTAAATTAAAAACATGCAGCACACAAAGATACTAAACCCAGTATTATACGACACAGCGGAACGTTTACCTCCAGTCGTAGCAGCAATGTTGCTGCGTCGCACAGATGTAATACCCATGTATAGTCA
Organism: Diploptera punctata; assembly: GCA_030220185.1. NCBI lineage: Eukaryota > Metazoa > Arthropoda > Insecta > Blattodea > Blaberidae > Diploptera > Diploptera punctata. The sequence continues at coordinate 1,593,701 of JASPKZ010002722.1, read as the reverse complement.
GGAACAAATAGCAAATGAACCACTTACCCAGCTTACGTAGGGTAATAGCTGCTCCACACCCAAATTCATGACTGGCGTGAAGCGAGTGTACACGGGATGACACGATATTAGTTCGTAATTCATCCACAAACGAAGCGGGTCAATGTTCTGCTGTGTCGGATAGTATCTACATGTACTTTGTTTAGTTAAAGCTTGTATTTTTGACTCTGTCAGGCTCGATTAGATGCACAATTTGTTTCATAACCGAGAAAACTGAAGCATCGAAGGCATCCAATTTATATGATACACAATACATTGCAATAGGCGACCCAATGATATCTCATCCATTTTATCAACCTTAAATTGGCAGCGTATCCTGTGAGGTACATTGATTTTATTTATTATATATTTTTAATAAAAGATATAGAAACCAAGGGGTAGAAATTACTTAATTTTGTGTCGAATTACACAATAACTTACAGTTATACATGATTTTTTTTCACTGCGGTCCTATAAATTTATATAACTGACATGAGTAAGTAGTGTTTCGCCAGTTTAAAGGTTGATATATTAAATCGGCTTGTTTTGGTCACAAAGTGGAGCATTTACATTCAGGACGTCTTCATGGACAGGAAAACCAGTGAAGGAAACTGTGATCATGATCTCAGCCTCCATTTCTGTAGTTTAATTTTACAAGGAAACGGGCATGACTAAACATGTAAGATTCTTCATACAATTTTGGAGCTTTCCACATTCTTTTTTTTTTATAACATTGCTATAAATATATCTGCAGCATTGTCGTAAAAAGTACATACAATTAAAATATTTTATTTTTAATTTACAAATATCATTACATATTTGTTCATTGGAGTTATACAGCATTGTGATATCAGTTTTGCAAAGTAAATAAATGGGAATAAAGTGCATGCCTATAGATTGTTAGACAGACGTGTCTATTTATAAATTATGTAATTTTAATATACACTATGTCATAATCGAATAAATCTATTTTCAGGATTTTGGTTAAACATTTTTATTGAAGTTGTGTTTTCTCTGCTTAGTTAAATATTTTATGGACTCTGGTAAGCTGCTTTCTCAAAAATGTATTTTTCGATTTTATTTTTATCCCTTTAATGCAGTTATTTCCATAGATGTGCACAATTTCGTAAATCAAATGTTTAATTGAAAACAATATGTTAAAATTACATTTGAATGATAATTTAGGCCCATTTTAAAGTTTCTCTTAAAAGTCTTAAACATTTATTTCCATACTTTGTTAAAAACATTTGCTGATTTTTATTAATCATTGGATTACTGTAGTCATTAATAATTTAAGTAAAATAGACGAGAGCTGTAACACTGTTAGTTGTGTTTACATAAATTATATTTATCACGAAATTAAATTGTTCTTATTTTACCATTTATGTTGGTTAAACAGAATTAATATTGTAACTTCAACATAAGTATGATTAAGGTTTCTTGAAATGTATTTTACGTTTAAATATCTTTTGTCCTTATTTCAATTATTGATATTGTTCGTTTTTATTTATTTTATGCTTGTAACTCTGTATTTTGTATACAGCTGTCATTTTTAATTTGGATTGTTCACCTCGATGGGGATGATTTTATTCGTACCTGAACTTTACCAATCATAGTAACCACATTTCTAAGTATATCATATTTTTGAGAGGCCGATTATATTTTAATTTTATTAAACATTTACCCTCATATAAGTTCCGTTTGTTTTGAAATGACTAGAGCATGGAGTTCAGTGTCACTATTTTAGGTTTTGCATCATACTCCATATTACTCTAACGTGTCATCTTCATTCTTTTTCCTCAAGGTCTCTAATTTAACGATGAAAATATACCTAATGTCTGTGATTGAACGTATCATTTGTTCTCTTATAATATCTTATTCATACATTCTTCTCTTCGCTGCATCAGTTATAATTTTGATGCCCTCACGTTAGACGAAGCGCAGAACCGAACACATATTCCATTAAAATGGCAAAAAGTCTTCATATAAATCCTCATAAACGCACTATATTAAATATGACATAATTATTTTTAACGTAGATAAGTGCACCTTGAATTTACACTATGTCAAGTCTTGTGACAGTATTATAAAACTTATTCAGATTAGATACAAATTTACAATCACAACTGATATGTACACAATCACTACCATCGTTTTCAACGTTCTGATGTAATGTCTATTTATATTCGCGTATTTGTACAAGACAATTGTCCAACGTTTGATTCAGTGAATGTTATAGACTGTTATCAGACACAGGTAACGATATAAGGCACTGTAAATCACTGTTTGAGAAAACATTGGCACATGTACGAAATATAATCTTCATTTTCTACTTTCCATCCTCGGTACTCAAAATACAATCTGCATCCATCCCAAATGTCACCTCGTCACATCCTTCAATCGCCCATTCTTGCATGCTTCAAAACACTCGCTAAGCGCCACTTTATACTGAGAAACTCGCATGTAAGTTTTCGTTTGTTCAAGAGATACAGTATCCACTGTATGTCTTTATGGCTTCTTCTGTATAGCTTTTCCCCACGATAACTCCGGCGTCTGAGTGATGCCTGGGACATGAGTGACCATGTGGACATTGGCACAATGTGTTAGTGTTTACTTCATCCAGAAGTTCTTGCCGCTTTCTCACAGTGAATAGGCGACACGGTTCCTTTCTCTGACATCTCAGCCTCTGAAATATAAATAGTCATATTAAACAAGATTAGTATTTACATTATGTCAAGTGGTATTGTTATGTGGCACAAATGGGGATTGAAAGAGGGTCATGGAGGATTCTTATAGGAAAACCAGAGGGGAAAATACGTAGTTGGTAGACCAATAATTATGATCTGAGGGAAGAAGATGTCCCGCGCCCTAGCCGAGCGGTTAAGGTAGGAAGCCTTGGCGCAGAGCTATGGGACTTGCGCTGGTTCGAGTCTCCATGGGGGAAGAAATTTTCTCATTGTATTTCGGCCAGTATGGGACCGGTGCCCACCCAGCATCGTGAGGCAATTGGGTAGCTACAATAAGTAGCGGCTCCAGGTTGAGGAATCAGCTATAACGGCTGGGGGACTCGACATGCTAACCACATGTCACCCCTACACTGGCTGTTGATCATCTACCTCTGTGATTGACACATGTGGATGTGAAGGGCCAGCAGCCGGCTGGTAAAAGGGCAACCGCTGAAAAGTGGAAAGACCCTCAATCGGAATCGGGAAGAGGATTATACAGGGATGATTGGAAACCATTAGATCAGGATACTAATGTATGGAGAACTTATGTCCTACAAATCCAATAGTGCCGTGAGTTCGTTAGTTAAGTGTAAATTAATTACTGTTTCATAGATACAATTGATCCCTTTAATATTTTATATTTTAGTTTATAACAATTTTATACGATATTTAAATAGAACATTACAATTAATTTCAAAATAATGCAATTAAATCTATTTACAATAAAACGAAATTATCTTGTGAGTTATTAATATTATACGATTTTTTAATAATTCTTTGTGTACTGTATTAATATATCATAAAGTAGTAGTATTAACAATCTAAGAAAATATTAAAACATGGGTTAATATTAATTGTTTTTAAAAATCAGTTTTGTTTGGGACAAAACTGCTAAAAATAGTATTTAGCAACAGTAAATTAATTAATTAACTCCAAGAAATTCGATAGTATATTCTTTATAAATAAATATATATAATGCACCTATGGTTTTATGCTGCGTCCCTCATTTTCTATTTGTGGTCTGAACAATAGCTTTGAAAAATATGGCTGACTTACAGCTATTTTATTACTGAAGTTGATTTTTGTCCAAAAAATTATACTTGATGAACTGCTATCAATCCTAATACTCGTATCCAACCATTCAAGGAACAAATAAGTTGGTTAAAGTTACAGCCTATTTTATAATAAAATAAACTTGGTGCGATTTCCTAAACGTGCTAAATTAGTGTCTAAGAGGAAAGTTATTTCTAATAGGATTTTTTTTTCTGCCCATCGATATTTTAAACGTTTGTGTCATTAAATGTTTGTATTATTTTTATTTATTGGCGATCTTTAACACCTCAGGTCATTAACGTCCCGATTAAAATCTGTGCGTGAAAGAATCGACAAATGTTTTTCATATCCCTCTTTTTTTAGACTTAAGGTTTTCACGTGCCGTAAATCTACGATATGAGACGTATGATTCTAGTTCCTTCTGAAGGAACAAGTACTTATGATATTATCCCCCTTAAAAATTCTCCCGGCCAAGTTTGAACCAGCGAACCGTGGAAACAGATACAGTCGTGGTAACCAGTCGTCCACTGAACCGACTGACTTGCCATTGAAAAGTATTGATAAATGAGAGATTATTTCAGGCTATTTAACTCATGCCCCAAATGGGATTCAATGACCAATCACATTTCAATGCTTTTTTTAATTACAACCAATCACAGTCGTGTTTCACCTCGAATTTATCAAACAAGTTCATCATATTAAAGAAAGCTCCTTCTTTTTAACATTCTGAATTGGTCGTAGCATTATTTTACAGTGACCTACCGTTACTGCTACCAGATTGTATATATAGTGAATGAATGTCAGCTGATGGTGCTTGCGGGAGATAATATAAAAACATTTGTAGCAATTGATTATACCACAAAAAAGGAAACCACTGTTTGCACTTTCTTAAACTAATTTTTCCCGGGAAATAACGTTGCAGAAAAATATAATTGACATATTTACATCATAGGACATCAGAAATTAATTCATCATCATAGTACTTTCACGAATTTAGGTCATTTGTTGACCTGTTTCGGCCTCAAGAGAAACACCATCCAGAAGTATTTTGAGTGGACGTCCTGGTGTTCTTCCTGCAGGTTGATACTTTAACATTTGTTTGGGTATCCTGTGATCTTCCATTCGATGAACATGTTGCATCCATGTTGACTTATTATCAGAATTTTTGTTTTCTAAAGGTCCCATGTGTAATCTTCTAAGATGTCTTCATTTTTTTTTTTTTTTGTGATCTAGTAGTGCGTGTATCCTGCAGTCCTGCGAAGGTATCTCATTTCAGCAGATCTAAGTCTCTGTATATTCTGCTGAGAAATTAATTCCGATTGAGGGTCTTTCCACTTTTCAGCGGTTGCCCTTTTACCAGCCGGCTGCTGGCCCTTCACATCCACATGTGTCAATCACAGAGGTAGATGATCAACAGCCAGTGTAGGGGTGACATGTGGTTAGCATGTCGAGTCCCCCAGCCGTTATAGCTGGTTCCTCAACCTGGAGCCGCTACTTATTGTAGCTACCCAATTGCCTCACGATGCTGGGTGGGCACCGGTCCCATACAGGCCGAAATACCATGAGAAAATTTCTTCCCCCATGGAAACTCGAACCAGCGCCAGTCCCGTAGCTCTGCGCCAAGGCTTCCTACCTTAACCGGTCGGCTACGGCGCGGGACAGAAATTAATTAATATCTATAATGTTAAAATATATATACAGTCAATATGCCCATTTCACCAATAAATGTTTAAAATGGTCAACAAGTTTCTACAGCCAAGCTGTCATTCTCAAGACCAGATATTGACTGAAGACAATATAGATAAAAAATAAAGATACAAATTCAGTTAAAAACAAACTACGTCACATGACGCAATCATTCACAAGTGAAAGTAAAACATAATAAAACTAATCCTCTTTTTTATCAATTAGAGAAAAGAGGGGGCTGTACGGAATAGGGCCTTTGTCTTTGTTCATTATTTTATCCTTATTTTTATAAATTTCCAAACTTTCAAGGACGTTAAGGAATTTGAAATCCCTGACCGAACGAACCAGCCTAAGATTACTTTTGTTGATAGCGTGACCGTACTCAGAAATATGCTGGGCAACTCCAGATTTTTCAATTCTGTTGAGTCTGAAATGGGCAATATGTTCATTAAATCTAGTTAAAATGGATCTTCTGGTTTGCCCAACATATTTCAAGTCACAGTCATTGCATGCAATTTCATAAATCCCGGATTTCTCTATACAATCGACTTTATCTTTAGGGTTTCCAAGTAAACTATTTAATGTCAAAGTGGAAGTGAAAATCAATTTAGTATCTAGTCCTTTGAATATCTTGTTCAAACCTCTAGTTAAAGAGGGAACGTACGGCATAATAGCAAAATTAGCTTTATTAATAGGAGAATGGAAAGCTGTAGAATCCATAACAAGTTTTCTAAATTCAAATTTACGAATCAACTTATCAATAATATTTCCATTGAAACCATTACACTTAGCTATATCTTTAATGGTTTGTAATTCCTTATTATATCTATTTTTACTTAACGGAAAAGTGATAAGTTTTACTTTCACTTGTGAATGATTGCGTCATGTGACGTAGTTTGTTTTTAACTGAATTTGTATCTTTATTTTTTATCTATATTGTCTTCAGTCAATATCTGGTCTTGAGAATGACAGCTTGGCTGTAGAAACTTGTTGACCATTTTAAACATTTATTGGTGAAATGGGCATATTGACTGTATATATATTTTAATATTGTATCACCAAGAAGATCAATTGTGTATTAAATCTATAATGTTGGTTATAAATTTCTCCACTAGGGTGCATTCTTACAATATTGCGATCCTTTGGCAATAAATAATACGATCTGGTTGCAGTGATGAACAAGCGTAACAATCGTTTGCCATTTGTTTTCAAACATCACCGTTTGCATTAAATAAATAAATATTTTAAAATAATTATATTTAAATAATGATTTGTGAGAGTTTATTTTATTCGTTAAATAGTGCTAACAAATGCCACTCTTGATTTCCAAATTCTCTAGGTAAATTCATTCCTCACTTCGTGAGTCGTGAATTTATCGATAATTTGGAAATCACTCGTGGCATTACTTATGATAATTTTTTCGGTAAAAGAGTACCTGCACATATATTTCTCTATGTGTTATTTAACTGTTTGCAATATTGTTATTGACATTATCAAATTTAAAAAATATTGCATTTTATATCATTGGTCTAATAGTTAAAAATATACATTTAAAATTATAATTTCCAAAAAAAAAAGTTTAGAACAATTTGCTTACAATTTGTAAATTTATATTTTGTGAGTAATATGATAGAATTAAATGTTAAAATTCTTATTCAAATAAATTGGATCAATTTTTAGACATTTTACAATAAAAACAATCATTGCTAGACATTGCAGTATGTTTAATATATTCAAAGGAAATGGATCTCTTTGATTCCCATTACATAGTAATTCAGCCGTTTTACTTATAATCATTTGTTAATCGCCATCATTATTTAAGTACAAATTAACTGATATCCTAAATTCGACACAATGAAAACAACTGCATAACAACTATATACAGCATTCTAAAAATTGTCATCTAGGAAGCTACTTACTTTATATTATTTTAATTTTATTATATTCCATGTTTTTGTTAGTATTAGCTAGTATTAGATCACATCATCATTGTATTTTGTTTAGTCTGTATTTTAATATCTTAAAATTGTAATAAGTATGTAATTTTTGTATAATTCTACTGGTTGAATGGAAGAGAAGACCTTATGGCTTTAACTCTGCCAGCTAAAATAAAGCATTATTATTATTATTATTATTATTATTATTATTATTATTATTATTATTATTATTATTATTATTGCTCTTTATGATTTTAAACGATTAAATTCAAAAACGAATATCTTAGTTTTATGGTGTGATTTTAATTTATCCCATAATGCAAATGCTTTGGTTGAAATTTGCTGAACTGTTTTCGTTGCGTAATCCATTATCTAGCGAGTAGAAAGTATTATCTTTGGAAAAATAATCAATAAATGTATATATGTTCATCCTGCCTAAGGAAACCACAAGCAAAAATAACAGTTATTTTGAAGTACTTATAAGTATCATTGTTACTTACACTTTGCGGTGAGCAGGCGAAGGAATATCGGTATGCCAGAAGACCGTGCTGTGCCTGAACTGCTTGTCTTTTGATCAGATATGCTACAGCTCCTCGTGGGCAGTGACAATGTACTATTTGTTCCGTAATGTTGTCCGCACCACTTACAAGAGTCCATGTGATGTCACGGAAATAGCGGCACTTAGGTAGTTTCTTCACCGGCTCACATAACTGAAAACAAAAAGTATTATTATTATTATTATTATTATTATTATTATTATTATTATTATTATTATTATTATTATTATTATTATTATTATTATCATCATCATCATCGTCGAAATCATTATTGCCATCATTAATCTGTGTGTGTACCTTAATGAATTAAAATAAATTAATTGTAAGAATGAAGATCAGTTGGTCAACAAATTCATCATAATCTGTTGCAAATCTTCGGATTTTTAACTGCGTTATAATTAGATCTTGTTTAATTTCCATAAATATCCTTGCAAAGTGACAGATTTTAATAATAGTTTTTTTGTAACTCAATATACTTCGATTATGTAACTTCAAGGATTTAAAAAGCTTAGGTATGTATTAATAGCTTACCTACATGGAGATAACTATAAGCACTTTCTCCAGTACGTAATAAAAAATTCAATGACAAGAAGATTTGTGTTTGTTTTGTGAGATCGATTAATGTTAGTTATGGTGTGTTCCAGTGATATTCAATGTGAGATATGCTTGCCCACGAGGTTAGCGATTACTTCTTGGAGTTAGTCAAGTTTAAAATTATCATATTTCTTTCTAAGTGATCAGAAATATTGAACACCATTTCTATCAAAGACAGTTCGTACTGTCGTCTATTTCAAGAATCTTATCATTTTATAGGATGACTAGTTATACCGGTCGCGGCGTGCGTTGCTACGCCTAAATAAATGATAGGCCTAATGTGTTTTAGTTCAATAAGTAAAAGGAAAAATAGATGTAAAATTTATATCTTTATTATTTTTAGTAACCCCGTGCTGATTACCCGGCTTTGCCCGGGAATCTACTTATCCCGATCGTCTTGGCATCAATGAAAAACAAAAATGTTTTTTGTGAGTTATCCTTAAAAGATAAACATACGCTGTCGCGGACTTTTCAGTAGAGTTTTTTGAGATATTCAATTCTGTGTACAATAATTTTGTGTATTTATGGTTTAGATAGCGTAAGCATTTAAGCTTTACAAAAAGTGACTTTTTTCACGTTCTTTCACTACAGAAGGTAATTTTTAAGGGTGAAGGGCTTGAGAATTGAAACTCTCTTATAACCTATAATATTCCCGGGAAAATCCTGAACATTTTGCAAAAAGCCTCATGATAATCGGATGAATTTATGGCAACACATGCTTGCCCGGGAATCTACTTATCCCTATCTTCTTGGCATCGATAAATGACAAAAATGGCTATTGTGTGTTATCTATAAAAGGTAAACATATGCTGTCGCGGACTTTTTGTAGAGTTTCTTGAGATATTCAATTCTGTGTGCATTAATTGTGTGTATTTGTTATTGTTTAGGCAGCGTAAGCCATTTAAGGATAAAAAAGGGAGTTTTTCACTACAGAGGGTGTTTTTAAGGGTGTAGGAATTGAGTATCTCAACTCTCTTATAGCTTATGTTCATCCCGGAAATCTCCTGAACATTTTGCAAAAAAAAAAACCCATCACGATCGGATAAACGGTATGGCCGCGCGTAGAATACGAACAAACAAACAAACATTCATTTTTATATATTTAGATTTACATTTTTATAACCTCAGATATTTAATTAATGATAATTTGTATAATATAATGTTATATAGTTATGAATATTCTAGAGACGAAAAAGTGCCTTTAGGGTTAGCAGAGAAAGAAAAGGTTGAATATTATTACTGGTCAACCGCTGTATCAATAAGAAGTGCTATATTACAATAGAACTTACTGTGCTTGCACGAATTATATTTTTCTGTGTGTTCATTAAGTATTTGTTAGATATAAAATGTATAATAATAATAATAATAATAATAATAATAATAATAATTATTATTATTATTATTATTATTATTATTATTATTATATGGGGCACGCCGTAGCGTAGTGGTTAAGGCACTGAGCTACAAGCCGGAGGGTCGAGGGTTCAAGTCCCGTTGGGGTCAGGATTTTTAAACTGACCCGAACCTTCTGGCGGCACTATGGCCCTGGGGTCGACTCAGCCTCTAACGGAAATGAGTACCAGGCGCTTGTTCTGGGGTAAAGGCGGCCGTCACGCAGGGCTGACAACCCGGCTGACATCAAGTGCCGATTGTCAAGAAAAAGTGGGAGCCTTAACCTCCTACTACCCCAAGGGCCTCCTGAGGCCTGTAGTGGGATCAAAAAAAATATTATTATTATAAAGTTGTGCATGGAAGCTTCTTGTAGGAAAACCAGAGGGAAAACGCCTAGTTGGTATACCAAGAATGAGGTGGGAGAATACCATTAACTATGATTTGAGAGAAGTAGATTATACAGGAAACGATTGGAAAACATTAGCTCAATATAGGGATTTATGGAGAACTTATGTCCGCGCGGTCATGAACCTACGGGTTCGATAGTGCCAGTGAGTTATTGTTATTATTATTATTATTATTATTATTATTATTATTATTATTATTTACTATTATTAACATTGTCAAATTAAAAATAATTACATTTTATATCGTTGGTCTAATAGTTAAAATATGCATCTAAAATTACGATTTCTAAAAAAAAAATTAGAACAATTTTGCTTACAATTTGTAAATTTATATTTTGAATATTTTGTGTAGTAATCTTGGAGCTGAAGCTAATAGCCTTGTTTTGTGAGTAATATGATAGGATTAAATGTTAAAATTCTTATTCAAATAAATTAATGTATAATGTCGCAGCCTCTCCTTTATAAGGCGGTACTAGACCAATTTAATTTCTAGTTACCTTATTTGCTCGTAGATGCGGTCAACACATCGACCCAATGAGACATCTAACACATAACTAAGGTATTACTAGAACGTTAATATTGGTAAGTTTTGCTTAGAGGTCTCTTTATTCAGGCTTAAGGATCTTTTACGAGCCTGAAAAATGTTCAGAAGCGGGAACCACGGCTTAAAGTCCCTCCCGGAGGACATGCTCCTTGGGTTTTTCCGTCCTAAAAAATCCATCGACCCCGGCCGGGTTTAAACCCGCGACCCTCAGAACCAGAGGTAAGGAGCATAACCACTAGTTCACCGTAGCCAATTAAATTAATCGTTTTGTTTAATGTTATTAGACCTTAAAACAATTACTTTAGTACAATTTGGATACAATTTGTAAATTATATTTTGAATATTTTGTATAGTCATCTTGGAGCTGAAGTTAATAGAGGCCTTTTTGTGAGTAATATAACAGGATTAAATTTTAAAATTCTTATTCATATAAATTAATTCTTAGTTTCATGTTATCAGGCCTTAAAACAAATCCATTATGTCAAATAAGAGTATTACAGTTCCCATATCTAGCACAGGTAATTGTCATATTTAAATAGAGTTAATTGTAATAGTTAAATAAATATAGTATAAAATTATAATTAGTTTGTTTTGTAATGCTTCATTGTAATTTTAATGCATTATGACTGATCCTAGATGAAGGCAATATTTTCTGAATGCATTATTTTATAACACCCACATTCGTTGCTCATTAACCGAAAGCCTCACCTGCAAGTCATATTTATTACATTCCTGAGATTAGACAGCTGTTGTGCTTCTAGCAGTAATAAACATTATGACTTGATACTAATAATATAGATAATTATCTGTTATAATACTAAATATCCGTCTACTATCGTGATCTAATGCTAACATCGTTGCCTCAGATGCAGCGGGGCAGGTTCGATCCCCGCCGGGACAAGTTTCCTGGGTGAAGTTTTTTCAGAGTTTCTCCTCACCTGTTAAACAAATGTCAGAAAAGTTAAACCCCAAACGGACACCATCTGGCCATCATTATCATATCAAATTAGCCTTGTTTATTATAAATGAATGTCTGAATGGCGTGGTTTGTCTTAAATGTTCTTGTTTTCACAGAGGTAGCCCCGGCATTAACTGATCATGCTTCAGGAAAAGCTTTCCCTGTCTTTGTAAGGCCAAAAAAGTTTGTATGTAATTCGAAATTAAATATCCTCTCCCAATCGATCGGGTCCTTGTGAGGGCCTGGGCTAGTAGGCATGTAAAAGTACCTACGAAGGGAGATATTAATCTAGAGAAGTGTATAATAAGTTTTCATATTATTAGACTAAAATTACTTCAGTATTTTATAATTTAATTAGCTGCCCATGAACACTTCCTAGAATCAAATAATTTCGTTCGAATAAAATCTTACAAGAAAAGTATTTCAATTTTGTGTGAAGGTGTTTAATACATATGAATTTATTCATTAATTTAACTTTGTTTATAATTGCTATAAGGTACTCAAGAACCTCGTAATTAAATAGTACAATATGTTAATCTACAAATAAAAAGATGAATGAAATTTTGTCAAAGGCCTAAATTAACGTAATTTAATTGAAGGGCAGTAACGTGATAAGCCACATTCTTTTAATAAATGAGATATCTGCATACAAAAGCAAGTAAATGTATTGAAATATCCAAAAAAATTGTAAGTGCACCAGTGTTGGGTCAAAACACAAAGACACACAATGTATAAACATTTCTGCCCAATTAGTAGGCCTATTTATAATTTTTGAAACATTAAAATTCGTATATCTCAGAAAGAACAATATGTGGCTTATCATGTTATTGCGCTAACCCGTTTAATTGTATAATTATTTATATACAAAATACTTATAATCCATAGGTATGTAAAATTGTAGTTAATTAGCAGATTCCAAATAAATATACTGGAAGTGTGTTTTGAAACCAGATTATCAGGTTGTTAAATCCTCTATTTAAATTTACTTTCACTGCTTATATTTTCCCTTTTTTTATATACTTTATTCTCCGTCTTTTATAGAACTTACTCTTTCCATCAATAATACTAGCTAATGTTCTTAGTCGACTTCTGTAGGCAGTCAACCGCACATTAGATTCCTTCCGTAGCGTAGTGGTTAAGGCACTGAGCTACAAGCCGGAGGGTCGAGGGTTCAAGTCCCGTTGGGGTCAGGATTTTTAAACTGACCCAAACCCTCTGGCGGCACTGTGGCCCTGGGGTCGACTCAGCCTCTAACTGAAATGAGTACCAGACGCTTGTTCTGGGGTAAAGGCGGCCGTCACGCAGGGCTGACAAACCGGCTGACATAAAGTGCCGATTGTCTAGAAAAAGTGGGAGCCTTAACCTCCTACTACCCCAAGGGCCTCCTGAGGCCTGTTGTGGGATCACTTTACCTCATTATGTCTAGTAATATGCCAGGATTTCCGCCGAAGACAATCATATATACCCACTCTCAAGGTGAAGATTAAATTTCCCTACCCTGCCGGAAATTGAATCTGGGTTTGCTGCCATTTGCAGCGCACGAAGTCAATCAGTCATCCCTAGTATTAGTTTCATTGTCCGGATATCACTACTTCTCGATTTAAATAGCTCCTCACATATCATCACGAGATTAAATGGAGCCCTTTCCAAGACCTTGTAGGTATGAATTCTTACCACGAATAACTCCGGAGATCTAAGATGACTCAAACGATTGATATCACTAGGAAATAGATTATAATATAAAACAAGTCTGTTGTTACCATGATACAATACCTTAATATTATAAATATTTTTAAAAAATTCTAACATTTAAAATATATACCTTGAATTGCCTTGTCTTATCCGTGATAGTGTGTCCATCACTAGAAGTTACTTGGCTGGCGCATGTCTGCCTACCCGGACACCGACATTGTCTCTCTACCCAGGGTGTCTCATACAAGTCCACCTTGCTGCATACTGCCCAGGGACTGCACTCTGGGAGGTCGTCCTCACTGTTCTGTACAAATAAAAGAACATACATTTTACTATTCTATAGTATAGCGTTATCAAATTAATAAAGTATTAGATCTTGAATGTGATACCGTAAATACGATTAGTTATAGGCCTATAGCTAGGAAATATTTCCTCTTACTTTAAGAGAGAAGAAAAATGTACGAGTATTTGAGAATAAAGTGCTTAAGAACACATTTTGACCAAAGAGAGGCGAACAGACAGGCGAATGGAGAAAACCGTATAGCCGTGAGCTACATGATATTTATGGGAAACCAAATTTAATTATAGTCATAATAACATGTAATAAGTCCCTTATACTGTGATAGGCAAGATATATGGCACGAATGGAGAATAAAAGGGTGTTTAGAAACTTCTTGTAGGAAAACCAGAGGGAAAGCATCCAATAGGTAGGCCAAGAATGGAATGGGAGAATGACATTGACCAAGAATTGTACAGGAAATTATTGGAAAACATTAGCTCAGGCTAGAGATATATGGAAAAGTTATGTCCTCGCGGCCATGAATATCCGCGTTTGATTGTGCCATTAAGTTAATTAAATAGTTCTATTCAAAATGATTCGCGTACAAACACATAATTACAAGAGGGATTTTTTTTGCAATTATTCGCCCACTGATATAGTTCAATAGACATTTAAGTTAATATAATTCCTTAATAAAATATTACTATTATCACATCGGTTTTAAAAGGTGCAGTGTAAACAGATGTTCTTCGTAAGATTTTGAAATCTCAATAAATAAGGATATTTAACTAGATCTTCATTACAACCAGGTAGGCTACTTATGTAGGTATAATTCTATCTAGAGGTAAAACTGATCCCACTACAGGGCTTAGGATGCCCTTGGGGTAGTAGGAGGTTAAGGTTCCCACTTTTCTAGACAATCGGCACTTAATGTCAGCCAGGTTGTCAGCCCTGCGTGACCCAGAACAAGCTTCTAGTACTCATTTCCGTTAGAGGCTGAGTCGACCTCAGGGTCATGGCGCCACCAGAAGGTTTCGGTCAGTTTTAAAATTCCTGACCCCACCGGGACTCGAACCCTCGATTTTCCGGCTTGTAGCTTAGTACCTTAACCACTACGCTACGGCGTGATTTATTAACGCTTTTCACTAGATGAAGTTAGCGTTGCGATTCAAAACTGTTCGTGAAAGGTCCAACAAATTTTCTTCAGAGACCTTGTATTTCAATATAAAGGGTTTTTTTTTTCGTATGGTACCGAAAATCTACTACACATGACCCACGGCTATATTCCCCTTCCGATATTCCGATAGAGGTCACACTCAGTATGTTCATGCCCTTATATATATATTGACCTCTGTCGGATTTGAATACGCGAGCCTGAACCATAGTTGGACCTGATTTCCACTTAACCCACCGGAAGAGACTACATTTCAAAATATTAGGTTATTTTCAACTCATCATTTTTCGGTTCTTAAATAACGTATTCTAACGTATGTAATATCCACCGCTGTGGTCTCGAGGTAGCGTGCTGCCTTGTCACGCAGCGGGCCCGGATTCGATCTCTGGTCGGGGCAGTTTTTCTGGGTGAGGTTTTTATCGGGGTTTTTCCTCACCTGTAAAGACAAATGTCAGGAAAACTTTAAGCCCCAAACGGTCCCCGAAATCATATGGCCATCATCCTTATCATTATCATCTCATCATCAGCATCATCCTTCACCGGTGCGGAAAGCAAAGGGAAGCTACCACACCTACAATTCCCTAGTAAAGCTGCAAGCATAGCATGAAAATGCTATGATTGCAGTGAAGGACCTGCCTTCGGGCAGAATTACTGTGGATGGTTGGAACCTATGTAATGTCTTTAGTTATTTATTCAGACTGGGAAGGCAGACTGCCCAGAACACTGCTACCTGAAAGACCTACTACGCTAACCTAGTATTGCGGAGATAAATTGAATTAGGCTAAATCTACTCCAACGGTGTTATGCAAGTTTGTAGGACATCTTCTAAATTCAGACACACAGGTTCAACTCCCATGGTCCTTTTTTACTGTTCAGGCTCGGAATCATGAGGCAGCACCCTGGTGCCCTTCTACTAGATCTCTAGATCACTACTTTCAACACTTGTGAAAATTGCTAACCAAACTGTTTTTCCTGATATGATATGAGATGGAGGATGATATGAAATTAATGAAGAGGGATGTAATGACATGAAGGGGTGGTAAGAGGGAATGGAGAGTATTGGTGGTATGAAATTCGGGAAATGGGAGAACCCTTAGAAAAATCAGAAAATCCCGATACCTAATACGCCTCTGAATCCGCCATAGCTCGAACCTGGGATTCTAGTCGGGACAGCTTCGCGCGCTAGCCATGTTTATACCGATCTGCTGTATGTAATGTTATAGGCCTAGTATAAACTGAGTCACTGTGATTTTTTTTTTCGTTTCTAACTAATCACATCTATGACTTATAGCATTAAACTGTATTTATAAAGTTTTATTTTAGGGGAGATATAATTTGAATTGGAATATTTATAAATTGCAGATACTTTTTTTTTAATGAACCCATGTTGGAAAGTACACTTTTTTGGTATTACAATCATTACAGGAAATGATACTTCAGATCCCCTACTTTTAGTAGAAAACTCAGAGCGGGAAAGCGTGACATCTGAAACCATGTAACGTCACATCTCTTGTTTTAAATCTAATGAATTCCATATAGGCCTACTTAACTTTCCTGCTTAAAGTAAATGTGGTTATACCAGCACACATTTTACCTCTCATTCAAAAAAATACCTCGCCTGAAAACTTTTAAAAAGCTGAGGAGGGCAAGGTGTTGGGCTCAATTACCCAAGTGCAGTTAGATAAGTTATTTCATATTGTCATGACAATGTATTTATGATCATTGGATTTTTTTCAACACTTAATCGAAAGTTTGCTCTACAACTCTCTGAAGTGTATAAAATGTATCTTGAATCATCCTCTATATTTTGTTCGTATTATTATTAACGTATATCATTTCTTTGTTTCAGGTATGTATTATATTTTCAACCTACTAAACAGAGCAATTGAGTAAGCTGAAACAAGGTAGGAATATGTTAGATAGTCTTAAATAGTTTTTTTTATCGTATTTCCTGTTCTAATAGAAAAAAAAAATATCGCAGATGCAGAGGCATCTTAGAGGCATAACTGCCTAGATAGCACTTGAACCTACAGTTTATGTTGATGTTTTTTGTGGATTAATTCATATTAATATAAATTTTATTTCTATTTTACATCTGTGGATAAATATATATGGCATCTTTATCTGGCATATGGTAGGATAAATTATCGCAAAAAAAATGAACGATATACAATTTAAAAAATAAAATCCGAAAGAATTTATTATGGCCATAAAATCGCTGTGTAAACTAAAATGTATCGACCTCTTAATTGATAATTTATTAGAAGAAATGATTAAGGATTTTCAGGAACTGCATTAATAATTTTAGTAATGTTTTCAAATTTTAGTAGCCTTTCATTTTATGTATATAAGCATATATATATATATATATATATATATATATATGTGTGTGTGTGTGGCGCGATAGGGCTAGAAAGACTCTTGGCCTATTAGCTGGGTGCTGATCTCATATCCATGTCCTGTTTACAGAGGAGGACGGTCACCCACCCAGTACAGGAGGAACATATGATCAGAATGTCAGTTTTCAGCCGTTATAGTTTGTTTTTTTCAGACTGATTTTTAGCTACCGAAATTCTTCACATTCTGGCTGTATACCGGACCCATACTCGCCGAAATTCCATGATAAAATTATTTCCTCTCCTTGTGGACTCGAACCAGCGCATGTCTGATAGGTCTTACGCCAGGCATGACGCCTTAGACCACTCGGCTTCGACGAGGAAAACACACACACAACCTCTCTCTCTCTCTCTCTCTCTCTCTCTCTCTCTACATATATATATATATATATATATATATATATATATACACGCAAACAGTAAAATTGCTTAAAGCGGAATCGCACGGAGCTATTTTTTCCGCATTAGACAAATTTCCGCATTGTAAAAAACTAAAACTTATTAATAATCCTAGATTATAGAGTAGCGTATATGTCTGTTTTTATGTACCTTGAATTAATTGTAATTCCGCTGCCTTTGAAAAGTGAAGTATAGTATGTATGAGCGACTTCGACGGTAACGCGCGAAAAAAAAAACAGTCCCGTTTCGTCAACATTAAAAATGTCTCTTTGGCGCGTATCCTGAAGTTCAAGTATGCAGTTTCGATTTCCACTCGCTAACTACACTTTCGTCCACATCCTTTGATTCCCGGAAATTTTCATCCCACACTACATTGTGTCGTCTTTTAAAACTGTCCATCCAACCTGAAGATGCCTTGAAATCGTTATTCCCTAGGGATTTAGCAACAGCTAGAGCTTAACTTTGGATCATCGGTCAGGAAATTTGGAGATTTATCTTCAATCACTTTCACTTTTTTGTTTAATGACAATGATATTTATAAGGTTTAGCCATCTTCATTCCGTAAATTCAGAACGCTACCTCTGAAAGATTGGCCTCAGAACTTAAAACTAATTTAAGAGTTTACAATGCAATGGTTATTTGTAAGACAAGTATCTGTATGTCGCATAACAGGTGTACAGTGAGGCCGAAATAAAATTTCAAGTACAGGTAGAATCTGTAATTCACCCGGGGGCAGGAATCATTCCTTATTTTTTTTTGGCCTAACGGGATTTCAATGAAGTGGAAAATAATTTATGTCTCTGTCTTTCCGCTTCATAAATTTATTTTTTCAGGAATTGTGTAGAAATATCCTACCGTTTCCGCCTTGGACAGATTCCGGTTTATACGAAGTATATACACGTAAAATTGCTATTATTGCGCCGGGACCAATATATTTGTTCACTCTGGACAGATTTCCGCATTATTCACGTTCCGGATTAAACAAGTTTTACTGTATACAAGGTGTAACAGGACCTCACCGACAAAATGATAGGGATGATAGGCCATGCAGAGAGGATCGTTTTTTGTGGAGGAACATATAGTCCCAAACACGTCGTTTATGAGTTATGCGCAGATGAAGGTGTTCGCCCATAAGGGTCGGAATTGAATACAAACAATTGTACACGTATCATTTTATTGAAAAGTACGTATTTTTACAATAAGTGTTCAAACAATAAGTGTTTTGACGATGTCAAAAAGAATCCTGCCATGATCGGCCGTGCTGGCCGATCGTTGTTGCGACGATATCAAACATGCAATGAGGCACAGGGTCGACTATTTGAACACTTATTGTAAAAAGTGTATTTTTTAAACAAAATGATACGTGTGCAATTGTTTTTATTAAATTCCGACCTTATGGATGAACACCTTCATCTACGCGTAACTCATAAACGACGTGTTTGCGACTTATATGTTCCTTCACAAAAAATGATCCTCTCTGTATGGCCTATCATCCGTTTCATTTTATCGGTGAGGTCCTGTTTTACACCCTGTGTGTATAAATAAATAGGCCTATATATATTATATGTATGTGCGTGTATACTAGCTATTAATTTGGCGAATAATATTAAATATTAATAGATAGGCTAAAATAGAGTAGGCCTATACAACTATAGTAATCATGATTTTTAGTCTTTTGACTAAAAACTCTTTACATTTACTATAGGCCTATATACTGTTTCCATATAGGCCTAGTTTTCTTTATCGTTACATTCACATAATTTCTTCTAAATATTTCTTGTTTGTCATCATGACTTAGTCAGTAGAGGTCCTTATCTTCCAACCCGGCGACCTAGGCCCGATTATTGGCTGTGTAAGGGATCTTAAATATCCCTCGTGTATCTGGGTTCGTGTTCCATATCTTGTGATACCCTGTATTGTTCTGCAGTGTTGTAAACTGCGAATCCTGGGAGGCCTACCACAGTGTAATTATCTAGAGTTTTAATACCTTTAAGAAAGCCATTATGAATCACCTTTGAGGTTATAATCTGAAAGATAATAAAACATGTACCTGAGATCTCAGTTCCTCAACGAAGTAAAATTTTCTTTAAAACATTGAAGATCTTTCGGAACATTTCCATCAGTAGCAATTTAAAAAATGTATCTTATAAAAGCCATCCATGTTTTAACGGAAATTTTACTTTGTTGAGGACGAGTGAGATCTCAGGTACATTTTTATTATTTTAATATTTTGTCTAGTATGTCTATATGATTCAAAGTGTATTCCATCTTACCTATTGAATCCGAGTACGGGAAATTGTCTCATTCCTCATTTGAGATTTAAGTGTTACGAAAAAAATGCAAAACCGTGAAGAAGAACAAGAAAATAAAAAAATACTTCGATCTTTAATTAAATTTATTAGTTGTTTATAAAAAATATGTATAATGAAGGATTTTCTACATTTATACTTAAATAATATACATTTGCTTTTAAATAAAGAGACTATATTTTTTGTATATTTTAGAACATAACTAAGACAAAGGGGTGCATGTTTTGATTTTCACATACGGTATGTAAACTTTCTTTGTGTATAATATTTAATTTTGTGAACATATATTACAGTACGGGTCAAAGAAAATTAATTTAACACGCGAAACCTATAATATCAATTTAGGTAAGTTTTAAAATACATTTAAACCAGTTGTTAAAATTCTAGTTATGTCAATGTACGATTTGTATAAACAGATTTTAAGCAAGAAACCCGGACGAAAGGAACGGTAAAAACTAGTCCTACTAGAATATATTACAGATGCTTCATTAAGTCGCATGTAAATTAGGAGCTTTGAAACAAAGTAGCTATTTTCTTCTCGATCGCGTGGTAATAATGTAATATTAACATTTAGAGAGTGAAGGTTCTTCCAGGAAACTGTGACCAGATGATGTCACAGGTTATAAATTATTAAGTCACGAAAGCTGAAGAGATACCAAGTGCCACGATCCTCATGATGAGCATTTGCCCTAGGCAGTGTTACCAACGTAACCGCGAATGACTCACACCAAACCTTTAATCAGGGGTGACCACCATTTATATACATTGACATAATTAAATTATTGGTTCTTTACTCAGATTATATGTAGATGTTTCCTTCTTTTACATTAGCGTTTTCCTGTCGCTAAAATAATCCCCGGAACGGCAGTTCCGACAATTATTATTATAATCAATGCTAATCAGTAAGTCCGCCGCGGTGGACTAGTTGTTGTACTCCTTGCCTCTGGTTCCGAGGGTCGCGGGTTCAAAACCGGCCGGGGTTATTGGATTTTTTAGGACGAAAAAATCCAAGGAGGAAGTCCTCCGGGGGGGGGCTTTAAACCGTGGATCCCGAGTCTGAAGATGTTCAGGCTCTTAAAAGATCCTTAAGCCTGAATTAAAGGGTATCTGAGCAAAATTTACCGACATCAACTTTCTAGTAATACCTTCGTTGCCTGCTAGATGTCTCATTGAGTCGGTGTCTTGACTGCATGTCATTCATCGCAAATAAGGTAATTAAATTAACTTGATCTAGTGGCTCCTGACAAAGGAGAAGATATGGCTTAACATTGGGCTAACGCCATTGTAGATATCCAGTGAGAACAAACCATTTAAATACTTTTAAAAAATCATAGTTTAAATGTTGTTTATTTAAAACAATGAAAATAAAAGATTGTTTAAAATATTCAGGTAGGCCTTCCGGAACTAGTTCCACTTTCAAAGCTGTTCTATTAGGTACTAATTGTATTTTACGAGTATGTTGTATAATGGGTTTATATTCGTATAGCAGACTATCATTTCTTGTTTCTTTTAATATTTCTAGTTCATCTAAGGTGTTTACCTTCCGGTTATCATATTCTCTGTGTATTATTGAAAGGGTGTTTTCAATTGTTTTGAATTAATGACCTGTGTTTGTAACGTGCTTGGCGAAACTTGATTTTCCTCCGTTTTTAAAATATTTAAAATTCTTGTTGTATCTTGTGTTAAAATTTCTGGTGGTTCGATCTATATAAAATTTTTCACAACTACAACTACTTTATGCACTTCCTTGCTGTTACCCTCTATTTTTGCCAGACCAGCCCGTTATACAGTATGCTCGTAAAACACAATTAGTACCCAATAGAACAGCTTAGAAAATGGAACTTGTTCTGAAAA
Organism: Diploptera punctata; assembly: GCA_030220185.1. Taxonomy (NCBI): domain Eukaryota; kingdom Metazoa; phylum Arthropoda; class Insecta; order Blattodea; family Blaberidae; genus Diploptera; species Diploptera punctata. Next base: position 1,571,725 of record JASPKZ010002722.1, on the reverse strand, counting down.
GTCTGGCTGAATATTTTAAATAATATTTTATTTGTTGAGTATGGCTGCTATCACAGGTACATTTTTTATTCTTTTGAATAATTAACCTCTTCAATATTCCTTTACTTTACTGTCCACCATAGTAATTCTGTCCGAAGGCAGATCCTTCACTCCAATCATAGCATTTTCATGCTAATGCTTGAAACTTTACTAGGGAATTGTAGGTGTGGTAATTTCCCGTTGCTTTCCACACCGGTGAAGGATGATGATGATGATAATGATATGATGATGGCCATATGATTTCGGGGACCGTTTGGGCCTTAAAGTTTTCCTGACATTTGTCTTACAGGTGAGGAGAAACCCTGATAAAAACCTCACTCAGGAAAACTGCCCCGATCGGAGATCGTACCCGGGCACGCTTGCGTGACAAGGCAGAACGCTACCTCGAGTTCACAGCGGTGGACTACTTTACTGTAATCGTTGAAATAGAGCAATTTATTTCAACTTACTTATTTTGGGACATACGAGTTTAATACAACCTACATAACTGGCAGTTACATTCCACACCCGTCAAGAAGAATGATGATAATGTAAGTCGTGTAATGTGACTTTATTTTCGAAACCACTTATGAATACGGAGAGCGAGAACATTTTGATGAGAATTATGGTATGCTTGAAGTGGATGACTTATTGGAACCAGTGTCTGTAATCATCACAATTTGGAAGATTTATCGCGACCACATCATGTGCCACTCCATAAAATATCGACTTCACATAATTATGTAGTCATAACAGCATTGCAAAATCCATCCACTTTACGGCGAGGCGTATGCATTAATTTTCACCTGTTCCAGTAGAAAGAAAGGGGAAAACAAACGTAAAAGGTCTACGAGATTCTGAAGTGCATTTAACACTTTATTAAGATACAAAAGGCTAAATTATGAATTAGAGAATAAAACACAGACACACCTATATATATATATATATATATTCCACCGCTGTGGTCTCGAGGTAGCGTGCTGCCCTTGTCACGCAGCGGGCCCGGGTTCGATCCCCGGTCGGGGCAGTTTTTCTGGGTGAGGTTTTTATCGGCGTTTTTCCTCACCTGTAAGACAAATGTCAGGAAAACTTTAAGGCCCAAACGGTCCCCGAAATCATATGGCCATCATCATCATCATCATCATCCTTATTATCATCATCATTATCATCCTTCACCGGTGTGGAAAGCAACAGGAAGCTACCACATCTACAATTCTCTAGTAAAGCTGCAAGCATAGTATGAAAATGCTATGATTGCAGTGAAAGACCTGCCCTCGGGCATAATTACTATGAATATATATATATATATATATATATATATATATATATATATAAAGGGATAATTGTAAAATATTAACTCAGGAGAGCATTAATATAATTAGTTGATTTAAAGAGCCATTAAAGCAAATAAATTGATGAATAAACTTTGCGTTATCATTATGAGTAAAAGAAATTCCATCAATTCATTATACAGGGTGCCCCATTTAAACCTCCCATATTTTAATTAATTATAACTAACAAAGTATGCGGAATTATTAAATGAGGCCGGTATTAAACGAAACAGAAACTCAAAGAATGTTCATTGCCACACACTGATTTTTGTGGACTTCTCTGAAATCCTGCTCTAATTTCTTCAATCTTTTCTTCTGAAACACGTGTACGAGCACCTCCTGATTATTTTTTTAACGCTTCCAGTCGGCCAGAATCTTCTCAAGCCATGCTTTAATGGTCTTCCCATCAGGTGCATTTCCTCCATGTTCCCTCCTGTAATTTATTTGCACTGTAATTATCGACTTCGTCTCTGCATACGAGAAAACAGTCTGTGCTCGTTGCTGAGGAATCGATATTGTGTCATTATTGTCCAACATGCGACAGATTAATTAACTGCACAATGAAAACGAAACTTCTTTGAGTTTCTCTTTCTTTTAATACCAACCTCATTTCATAATTATGCATACTTTGAGAGTTATGATTAATTAAAATGTGGGAGGTTTGAATGGGACACGGAGTATATTACGTGAATTAGACATAAAGTGTTCAATATATAGCTATAGTTACTTCCGCGCAGTGAATAAATAAGATACTACATAAGAAACGAAGTTATGCTAAAAACTATGTAAACGATAAAAAATACAATTATTTGCACATGTTTAAGGAGAAACTTCCCATTGGACAATTTTGGAAGAACAACGGGGATATATACCCATCAATAGAAACCCCAAACTCGATGCTATTCTTTTTGCATACGATTTAGCGCTTCTGGCACTTTCCGAAAATGATTTGCAACGATCAATTTATAATTTACAAAAAAAACAGCTGTCAAATTTAATATGGAAATATCAATTAACAAAACTAAAATTATGACATTTCATGGCAAGGACCCCATACAAAGCAAAATCTGTCTCCAGAATAAAATTTAGAGAGATCTAATCAATTTAAATATCTTGGATAGTATCTGTCTAACTGGGATGAAAGGGATATCCCTGAAAAAAATACTAGTTATAATAAAAGTTTGGGAATTATTAATCAAGTTATGAAACCATCCCTTGTACAAAAAAACACCAGATTACGTTTATATAACACTTCGGCTAGACCAGTGTTGACCTATGGTAGTGAAGCATGGACACTAAAAAGACAACATGAAAGCAAAATAACGGCTTGTGAAATGAGATTCATGCGCAGAACAGCGAGTTACACCAGATGGGATCGAAAAAGGAACACCGATATCTTAAAAGAATTGAAGACTATGCCAATTTTGGAATATATTAAACAGTACCAACTAAATTGGAAACACCATCTTGAAAGAATGAGTTCAAATCGGATCCCCAAAGCTGTTTACAATTATATACCAAGAGGACGAAGATCACTGGGCCGTCCTGTGAAATGCTGGAGGGAAAATTTTCTATAGGATCGTAACAGGCCTTGGCCTAATACTTGGAATGAAGAAGAAGATTGGGAAGAAGAAACGAATACAGCCTAATAATCGAAACAAATGTAAACTGTATGCAGTACGAAGAGAAAATCAGGATAGATGAAATCTGAGTCTGCAGTGCAGGATCTGCCCTTGGGCACAAAATTATAAATAATTTCTGAACAAAGTATAAGATAAAAGTAAACTACGGTAGGGGTCTACCTGTATAGTATCTATATGGAGTAATATTAATCCGTGGTATCTAATTAATGTGGTCAGTAGTGGCAAAAGATTCTCAAATTGTGAATAATGGGACAGCACTATCTCGTCATCATCTCTCGAAACAAGAATTGGGTCCGAAATCCGTTCCAAGCTAATTCAGTACTGGTCTGTCCATTTCATGCTTGAGCGTTCTATTAGGGTTTCCAATTTGGTCTGTACGTGGATATCCGCTCTTATGTAAAAGGAAGCAGAAATTAGGTGCACTTTGGTTGAATGATTGGTATAGATCTTATATTATGATTTAGTAGTCCAGAAAGTCGATATCAAAACAATAATTTAGGTAACACATCTGAATTCTGTGTCATTTCCTGACAAACTTTTGCGGAAATAAAGCCTGAGTCACGTCCTTTGAGACAACTTCCACAGCCACGTACTTACAAATCTGCCGTTGTGCGATACCGGTTATTTCTGTCTTTACTTGACGAATCTCAAAGATCACATCAGGTATAGCGTATTCGGACATTCTTGGAATCTAAACTAGAGGGAGGCAAATAATACAACTTATTGTATCTCTACTCTATGATAAACATCTGATATTCATTGTTCATTTATTACTACGCACAACATTGTTTCCATAATTAAATTTAGTAATGTGATTACTTCACTTCATATAAAATCATTACGAAATAAAATTAATGGGTTACACACGTTTTGTGTTCCCAATATGCATTATTTTTCTGTTATTGTGTTTGTATTTGACTATTTCTGCTTCTAATATCTCCATTTTTGATTTCATCTCTTATAAGTAGGTCAATAAAACTAAATATATGGTCACACGTAGAAATACATTATATAATGGACAGCTTATGACAAATTAGGGAAATTTTGAGGAAGTGGCTGAATTCAAATACCTAGGAACAATAATCACAAATAGGAATGAGATGCACAAAGAAATTAAACATAGGCTCAATTCTGGAAATGCGTTCTATTATGCATTGCAGAGACTCTTGATGTCCCAACTCCTTTCAAAAAACGTCAAACTGAAAATATATAAAACTATTATTCTATCAGTTATATTATATGGGTGCGAAACGTGGACTCTTACTTTAAGGGAGGAAAGGAGATTGCAAGTATTCGAGAATAAAGTACTTAGGACAATTTTTGGACCAAAGAGAGATGGAGAAGACTACATAACAATGAACTACATGGTCTTTATAGGAAGCCAGATATAATAAGAACAGCTAAGTCTCGTAGACTGCGATGGGCAGGACATGTTGCACGTATGAGGAATGAAAGCTTCTTGTAGGAAAGCCAGAGGGAAAACGCCCAGTTGATAGACCAAGAATGAGGTGGGAGAATAACATTAACTATGATTTGAGGGAAGTAGATTATACAGGGAATGATTGGAAAGCATTAGCTCAGGATAGGGATATATGGAGAGCTTATGTCCACGCGGCCATGAACCTACGGGTTCGATGGTGCCAGTGAGTATGTAAGTTAGAAGTAATACATCTATGCTGATTCTAATCATGTTTTACGTCCTTATTTCATGATGAAAATTAATAGCGTGCAATTTTAAGCGCACGATGAACCTATTCATTACTTTTCTCAACCACTACCGGTACGGTACACATTTGTAACAATTAAAATAATTAAAATACTGAAAAAAAACAAATAATGAGAAAATAAGCCTTCTTTAATATTGTTAATATGTGTGGAACGTCGATAATTCATAAAACGAGGCATTATTTAACCAAATTTTATTCGTGATGTTTGTTTTAGTAATCACATTAATATGAATTTAAAAAGTAAACTCATAGTATTTTCTGATTGTTTTCTTCACATGCTATGTATTAATATTTACCAATCCAGTTTACAATCCGTGTCAGTTTGAACCAATCATAGTCGATTATCACTGAAATAATGTCGAAATGAAATTACCTAATCTGGTGCACCATCATTTGGGAATTGTTGACCCTGACTAGCAAATGTTTCTGATTTGTAAGGTATAGAACACAGAAGGTCTATTAAAACATTGTTTGGCATTTTTTTATTAACACAGTTTAACATCTCGCCTTAGAAGTACCTTTACATGCCATACGCCACCCGGGGCTTACAGGATTTTTAACTGTGGATAACACACATACTTTTTTGATTATGCAAGGACATGGAGAGCTTCCCGATTGAGTGATAATCTCAATGTCAGGGCCTTCTCCGAGACAACACAACATTAATACGAAACGCATTATTCACACACACATTCATACTAAACATGGCAAACATGATGATGATTATGATTGCCAGATGATGTTCGAGTTCCGTTTTGGCCTTATTTAAAGTCTCCTAACATTTGGTTTACAAGCGGGAAAAACATGTGAAGAAACTTCACGCAAGGAAAACTTGTCGAGCCGGGGCCCGTTGCATACGAGGCAGCGACGCTACCCCGAGAGCACAGCGATAGACTCAAATATTTAATAAAATACGCCATCTATTTCCATTTTATTGACATTCTTTATTAAAAACTTTCATTTACCAAATAGTATTTTAAAGTATCCTACAAACTGTCATCTCTTTGGACAATGTTCATTCCCGTCGCCGTGCTCCGTTGTGAATTACCGGCAAGTTGAAAACTCATATGGTACTGTCCTTGATAATATTAATTTTCATAAAAATAAATTTTAAAAAATATAGTACCTTGGGTATAATTTTCTAATAAATACTATTTATATAGAAGTTTTTTTTTTTTTTTTTTGCTGTAATAAAAATAGCTTGGCTTCTTTTTCGATTCAAAGTAAGTAATGAATATTTTAAATGCTTAACCAGAGTCTGTTTCTAGATGGTTCCGAACATTCCAGCATGTTTACAAAATGAAAACACTATGTGTAAAAAAACTCTGATATATCCATAAGAAATGGCGCGCAGCTGCAGAAACTCAAGCAGTATTCTGTCCGGCTAATAAGTCACGTAGCTGTGCCTAAGTCATGGATGAAGGGTAAATGACATTCTATATAATACCAGTATTTTCTTTCTAGTCCACAATGAAAGCCGTACAAAATACAGGGCGTCCTGATTCAAAATTGTTTGGTCTGTGTTTCTTCATCTTGTAATGTAGGTCAATGAATAAAGAAAATAAACGTATTAATCTTATAAGATTCTTAAAGATTATGGAGGAAAGATGAAACATGTTCTGTTAAAAAGTCCTTCAAAACTATTTGAAAGGTATTGATGATTTGATTTGAATCGACTTCCCAATCAAATACAGTTTGTTGGAAATTATATGACTTAATTTCCTCTAATTTGAGCTATATACGTCAAATTAAACACATTTGAAGTTGTTTCTGTCCATATTGTAAGGATTTGTGTGGATATATTCTGTGATATATACATATCCCGCGTTTAGATATGTTTGCATTTCATTTATTATTTCTTCCTCCTAAAGAGCCTTCTTAATATTTCCACGTCTGATTTTGTCTTTTAAGATTGTAATAAGCTTATACTTGAAAAGAAAATAATTTTAAGAATATTTTTTTGTTTAAATATTTATATGAATAATGAAAAATATGCTGTATTAAGCTAATATGTTTATATCCAGTTCATGGTCCTCTCTTCTCTGCTCTCTATTGCTTCAACCAAGTTCCTTTTATTATTATTATTATTATTATTATTATTATTATTATTATTATTATTATTATTATTACTATTATTAATAATTATTATTACTATTATTATTATTATTATTATTATTATTATTATTATTATTATTGATAGATAGATCATCGCTTGATTAATATCTTTAACATCGTCCGCTTCCTAATAGCAAATTTTGTCGGTCTATCCAATCTCCTGGTTGTAGATTATTATTATTATTATTATTATTATTATTATTATTATTATTATTATTATTATTATTATTATTATTATTATTATATTATTTCCCGAAAAAATGCTGTAATAGTACTTGAGAGAAAATATCGGTTCCCTAATCCTTCTACCAAATCAAAGCAGATGGCACATACGTAGGTGCTAACTAACTCACTCACTCACTCACTGGCAATATCGAACCCGTAGGTTCATGGCCGCGCGGACATAAGCTATCCATACATCGCTATCCTGAGCTAATATTTTTTCTCTATTAGGTTTTTTTCAATCAATCCCTGTATAATCTACTTCTCTCAAATCATACTTAATGTTATTCTCCCACCTCATTCTTGGTCTACCAACTGGGCGTTTTCCCTCTGGTTTTCCTACTAGAAGCTTCCATGCACGTTTTTCATTCCCCATTCGTAACACATGCCCTGCCCATCGCAGTCTACGAGACTTAACTGTTCTTATTATATCTTGCTTCCTATAAAGACCATGTAGTTCATTATATATATATATATATATATATATATATATATATTGAGAATTAGATATCAGGTCGTATTAAATAGTTGGAAGATCTACTTTCAGAGCTTATTTATTTGTGGTCGAATAATATGTATCTTTCGAGAAACCGGTCATTTTCCCTACATCTTTATATATGTAAGAACCTTTCATTATCATATGGGGTCACAGCCCGCAGAGGGTGCAGTCCGCGGCTGCTCTTCTCAGAGTGGAGCACAGAGTGGGTGGTAAACTCCTTCTAAAGCTGAATACGATGAAGAGACCTATAGGAACAAGTGCCGTGAGTGAAAATTGAAAAGAACTTTGAAGACAGAGTTCAATAATATATATGATAATGAAAGGTTTCTTGGGTTTTCCGCGTCACGTATTCATGGTTTGCCGATGACCACTGATTACATCGTTTCGACATGATACCACATGCCGTTGTCAAGGACTGAAATGTTCGAGATACTTAATCGAATCGGTGTTATATACCTTGGCATCGGCATGTGATATCATATCGAAATGTTATTAAACTATTGATGAGTAGATAGAGTCTATTTTTATTTAGGAATTAGAGTTTGTTGAAATTAAAAAATATGTTTTATGTCAGAAAAATGTGATGACCCATAGGCACTGAAAATATTCACATTGACTGGAACTTGCTGTAATGTAGATTTACTGACGCCAGGAACAGGTGTTGATTGTTTTGCAGGCCTGAGGACCTGAAGGAAGTACATTCCATGCAACAGTACAGTTTGACCCATATGTTGATTTCCTCTTTTAAGCAAGTAGATCTTGTCTTCTAGTACAGCTTGATATCAGTATGTAAATTGAATTAAGTAAATAATTTCCTCGAGGAAAAAATACATATGCTTGTATTGCTATTTGCGTTGTTTTTTATTTGCATAATATATGAGTAAGAATATTGTTTATTCATAAGTGTCTTGGGTATCTATTTCTTGAACTGGATTAGAAACAATTACAAGAAATTCAATAGTTTTTTTTTTACATATGAAATGACAAAACTCAGATTTTTAAGACTTTTCGGTAAAACGTGAATAATTACTTTAAAATATTTTACAATGTATGTATAAATTAGTGAATGTACATATAGGCTAATAACAATAACAGTAATAATAATAATAATAATAATAATAATAATATATTCGCATCCAAATTGTATTTAGATAAGCTAAAATTATATAAATATATACTACTTAACTAGTCCACCGCTGTGGTCTCGAGGTAGCGTGCTGCCTTGTCACGCAGCGGGCCCGGGTTCGATCCCCGGTCGGGGCAGTTTCTCTGGGTGAGGTTTTTATCGGGGTTTTTCCTCATCTGTAAGACAAATCTCAGGAAAACTTTAAGGCCCCGAAATCGTATGGTCATCATCATCATCCTTATCATTATCATCATCATCATCATCCTTCACCGGTGTGGAAAGCAACGGGAAGCTACCACACCTAGAATTCCCTAGTAAAGCTGCAAGCATAGCATGAAAATTCTATGATTGCAGTGAAAGACGTGCCTTCGGGCTGAATTACTATGGATGGATGGACTACTCAACTCGCATTGCGTTAATTTTTCTGTTTATTAAGACGATCATATAATTATTTTTAATTATATAGTGTCCCTTCATGATGCAGTGTCCCTTGAAAGCGACTCCGTGACGCAAGTGGTTAGACGCTCGCCTCTGACCGCTGGGGTCCCGAGATCGAGTCTCGGTCACTCCATGTGGGTTTTGTGGTGGACGAAACGGAGCTTGGGCAGGTTTTCATCGGGTTTTTTTCCCGTTTTCCCCCTGTCACAATTTAATTCCACCATTTCTCCATACTCATCCCATCCATTTCGCTTCATTTCATTCATCTGTCCCCGTGGTTGTGCGCCTGGCGTGGTCGACCGGCACCCTTGTAATTCACGGACCTCTGTATAGGGGCTTCTTCTCATTTCATCCCTCCTCTCGACCCGACCCTGAGTTGGACACTAGTTGTGGATGTTCATTTATACTGTCCCTTGACCGAAGAAAAACCTGCCAGTTTTTAATCATCTAGAATTTAGCTTATACATTGCATTCAGCAAAGATTATTTTCATACAGATCCATAGAAAAATATGAAAAAAAAGAACGTTTCACTAGCTGCATATAAAGTTTAATATATTACATTACAATATGTACTAGATTTATTTTCGGCCGCGGTGGACTAGTGGTCATGCTCTTTGCCTCTAGTCCCAAGGGTCGCGGGTTCAAACCCGGCCGGGGTCGATGGATTTTTTAGGACGGAAAAAATCCAAGGAGCAAGTTCTCCGGCACGGCTCCCGAGTCTGAAGATTTTTCAGGCTCGTAAATAATCCTTAAGCCTGAATGAAAAGGCGTCTAAGCAAAATTTACCGAATTATTTTCCCGTCCTAGTACTACCTTGGTTTCCTAGATGTCAGTATGAGGCGGAACGCTGACCACGTACCAACCAAAATGACATCTATACGAAAACAAGTGTAACTAAATTAGTATGGTTCAAATTATTCCCTATAGGGGGAGAGCGCCTAAATCTCTGTAAAGGGAAAACATAGGCTTACAATACAAAAAAAATACTAAATTTATTAAACTTCTCCCTATGATTCTAATATTTTTTCATGGTACGAGTACATTCGTTTACAGTAAATTCTATCGTATTTTATTTATTTAAGAATAATTAGAACAAAAATATGTAAAGAATATTAATATTGTGCATGGGAAGATTATAAGAGGACTGATTTGTAATATAGTCATATAATTTAATATAAGCAAAAAATATGGGGGAGGGGAAAATGTCGACATTGTACTCTTGCTGTTATTAATGAAATTATGTCCTATTAATTTCTGATATACTCGTATTTTAAAACTGGAGTAAAAAAAATGCCTAATTTCATTTCATATATTTTCTTGTCCCCCATAACTGTCTCTCTTGACCTGTCATACAAGTTCATTTGTCATTTTAATTAGAAAACTATGCAAATAAAAGCCTTGGTTTTAACTGTGTATTACACAATGAATGATTTAAAACGAGGTACTATACACTGAATTAGTGATAGCGTTTGCATGGTTGATAGAACACGGCTTCAAGCCGCACCACTGTCACTGCAGTTAATTATCGACTCACAAGAAATTGTGAAACATTGCATGAAAGATCCGAGGCTTTACTTTTTGTCATTGTCATGTTCTACTGTTTTTATCATCTAATGATTTCCCACCACTTCCGTCCCCTTTTTGTGTTTATAATCCTTTCTATTGCCACATGCATCCGACAATCAAAATTATTGAGGATTTGAAGTTTTCAAAATGTTTTATTGAACTGTCCTATATTCGAAATTATCCAGTTTCACTAAAATGTAATATGCCTATTCTATTTTGTATTTTTAAGACGTTATTGAGTTAAATACAAACAAAAACCACTTTTTCAGAACTTAAATTAAGATATTTAGCGAGTAATCCATTCACTAATCAGACTTGTCTTATTGGTTTAAAGTTACCTGTTCTTATTAAGAGGTTAATTGAGGCGTCAAGGATGAATATTTTGCCAGAGTTATCGTTTTCAATCCTAGTATCGTTTAACAATCCACAAAATCTGACATAGATCCCTTTCGCTCGGATGGAACTATTGAATCTCATATCCAGATGCGAACAGCAAAAACATTTAAAATTTATTGGAAAAATTAGGGTGTTTTAATCAATAGTAGTTATTAAAAAAACACATGGCATATACTCTTTATTTTGGCACGCCTGCCTGATTAAAAAATGATTATTTAATCATAGCAGAAATATAAATTTTGCAATTTTCATCTAGCGCAAATTTATATATATATATATATATCCATCCATAGTAATTCTGCCCGAGGGCAGTTCTTTCACTGCAATCATAGCGCTTTCATGCTACGCTTTGCAGCTTTACTAGGGAATTATAGGTGTGGTAGCTTCCCGGTGCTTTCCACACCGGTGAAGGATGATGATGATGGCTGGATGATTTTCGGGGACCGTTGGGCCCTAAGCTTTCTGACTTTTGTCTTATAGGTGGGGGGAAAAAAACCGAAAAAAATAACTTCACCCAGGAGCCTGTCCCGAGTGACAAGGCAGCGTGCTATCTCGAGACCACAGCGGTGGACTAATAATAATAATAATAATAATAATAATAATAATAATAATAATAATAATAATAATAATAATAATAATTGGTAGATAAGTTTTTTTCATGAAGTGAATGCTCTTTATGAAATAATAATGGTATGATTTTTTAATTATCATTTGTTTATTTATTGCGACAAATTCCGTGTTTATAAAGCAATGGAGATGAAAAGATGTAGGTAAAATATTACATTCTTTATGTTGGAATGGCTAATATATTTTTTATTCCAATATAAAATGAGTCAATTTTTCTTGAATACTCTACACTCAGGGGCACGCCGTAGCGTAGTGGTTAAGGCACTGACCTAAAAGCCCGAGGGTCGAGGGTTCAAGTCCCGTTGGGGTCAGGATTTTTAAACTGGCCCAAACCCTCTGGCGGCACTGTGGCCCTGGGGTCGACTCAGCCTCTAACGGAAATGAGTACCAGACCCTTGTTCTGGGGGTAAAGGCGGCCGTCACGCAGGGCTGACATCCCGGCTGACATAAAATGCCGATTGTCTAGAAAAAGTGGGAGCCTTAACCTCCCACTACCCCAAAGGAGGATTACTGAGGCCTGTTGTGGGATCACTTTACTTTACACTCATTCGGTATCTGTACCTAACTGAATGGAAACCCGGCTGTGATTTTGTGAGAGGACTAGTGCACGGACATTAAGGAGTTGTAGACATCGATAACAAATTAAAGTAAATTTATGTCTTCTTATATTGATTACAAACAAATTATAAATGCAGGTATAGTGGATTAATCTAATATTCAAGATCCGGACTGATAACATTTGACATAGGATTGATCAAATTGTGCAGGACTCTTATAAAAATGTAACGACATGATTTGACAAATAAACTTTACAAGTTTATATTGATCTCTTATCTTTCAAATGGCTCTTATAGTGCTAATGACTCCGTGTGATAGCACTATACTTCAAAATCATTTTAAATATTTAATAAAATTATAATTATCCTAAACGTATCAAACATAAAATTTAAATAATACACTTGGCACAATTATTTGATTTTAAATGCATTATCGATGACTTACAAAGATCCACATCAAATTTGTATTTTTATCATGAGCTTGGCACTTGTTTGAGGAATAAATAGAATCAGCATTTTATTAAATTGAGAAACGATGATCTACATGAGTATATGAAAGCAAAGCTTTCGACCTGTGCCAATTCACAAGCAAAATTAGGCCTATGTTATTTCTATTTTTTTTTCTTTTTCTTCACGGTTTAAGGCTTATTTACTAGCCTGTTGCGGCTCCAAATTGCTGCTCTTTCCATCTTTTCTTTGGTCTTCCCAAACTACTTCTTCCTCGTGATGAATAGCTGTATGTTGCTTTTGGTATTCTATTCTCAGTCATCCTTGCCAAGTGCTCTTTCCATAAGAATATCAAGTATTAAAAAATAAATAAACGTTGTATATCACAATCTTGAGATACCGGACTTGTTGGCCGTGGTCATAAGGAAGATATTTCCAGTTTGTGGTGTGAAATCCGGCCATGAAAGCCTAAGTGGATATATAAGAAATATTTTGTAATTTTTTAATCTTATTTATTGGATATAGCAACAATTATTTTAAGGACTTAAAAATTCTGATTATGGAGTCTTCTGCACTGGACAGGTAGGACAAGAATGAGATGGGAGAATAACTTTAACCAAGATTTGAGGGAGATAAATTAATCAGGGAATGACTGAAAAAAACATTACCTCAGGATAGGGATATATGGAGAGTTTATATCCGCGCGACCATGAACCTCTGGGATCGATAGTGCTAAAGAGTTAGTTTGTTTTGTATGTTTGTCAACTCATTGTATTAAACTTTACTTACTTACTTACTCACTGGCACTATCGAACCCGTAGGTTCATGGCCGCGCGGACATAAGCTCTCCATACATCCCTATCCTGAGCTAATGCTTTCCAATCATTCCCTGTATAATCTACTTCCCTCAAATCATAGTTAATGTTATTCTCCCACCTCATTCTTGGTCTACCAACTGGGCGATTTCCCTTTGGCTTTCCTACAAGAAGCTTCCATGCAAGTCTCTTATTCCCCATACGTGCAACATGTCCTGCCCATCGCAGTCTACGAGACTTAACCTGTTCTTATTATATTTGGCTTCCTATAAAGACCATGTAGTTCATTGTTAAGTAGTCTTCTCCAGTCAACTGTCTGTTCATCTCTCTTTGGTCCAAATATTTTCCTAAACTTTACTTTTTTAAATTGTTTACTTAAGCAGGAAGTTTTTTCTATAAAAATACGGTAATATAATACACAGAAATGCCTCTCTCGTCTATAATGAGCCATGTCGTATACCTACAACTTGGTTTAACAACGCTGTGTATTTAATAAATGTTTTTAAAATTGAAATTCTTAAAACAGGTTTGGTTTTATAAATCAAAGGATAAGATGTTTTCTAGGAACACGGTGATCTCTGGAGTGTAATACGGTAGCTTATTACAACTTACACATTTCATGCACCATTGGGATTCTAATCAAGCACGTGTTTATCTTACTTCAGTGGCGGTTGTTATAAGGTATTCATTAAAATATTTTTAAAAAACAATTCCGTGGTAGCCTACAATAGTCCCGAAGAGCCAAGGACAACAAATGATGGACGTCTTGAATTTATCATACTTACCTCTGCTTTCGAAGTTCGAGAATTCAAAGCTAGCTTGTATCAATGGATTTTTAAGGCTAAAAATCCTGGGAATAGCTATATTGGTAAAGGGAGTAAGGCTGCTGGTCTGTTTCGTAGATTTATTATTGTAAAAGAATCTGTAGTCTGAATTGAGAGTATATTAATTAGATTTAATAGTTTCATCATAAATAATATAGAGGTATATTAAAATTTAAATTTCACTTAAAAAATTCCATTTGAGTAAAATTTTGTCGGCCCTTCCGCTCCCAGATTTGAATTACGATGCTAATGACGTAAGTTGTTTAAGAATGTCGATAATAAAAACTAATTTAAGTTACATAACAAATCTTGTAAAATGATTTGAAATAGAGGAAATGATAAAATATATCAATCTAAACTTGTAGCGTGATTTCATATATATGTGTGTGTGTGTGTGTGTGTGTGTGTGTGTGTGTGTGTGTGTGTGTGTGTGTGTGTGTGTGTGTGTGTGTGTCTACCGTTGTGGTCTGGAGATAGCATGCTGCCTTGTCACGCAACGGGCCCGGGTTCGATTCCCGATTGGGTCAGGCTCCTGGGTGAGGTTTCTTTCGGGGTTTTTCTTACCTGTAAGGCAAATGTCAGGAAGCTTACGGTCCAACGGTCCCCGAAAATCATCCGGCCATCATCATCATCATCATCACCCTTATCATTATCATCCTTCACCGATGTGGAAAGCAACGGGAAGCTACCACACCTATATTCCCTAGTAAAGCTGCAAAGCATAGCATGAAAATTCTATGATTGCAGTGAAGGACCTGCCTTAGGGGATAATCGCCATATATATATATGTGTGTGTGTGTGTGTGTGCGTGCGTGTGCGTGTGTGTGAGTGTGTAGCATGTTTCACAGCATCTTGCTGCACCCAGTTAATCTGTGATTCTCCTCCACATCTCTCTGGCATTGCAATCTCCAACGTCTAACTTCATAAAAAGAGAAATGAATGCCTGAACCGGGATTTGAACCCGGGACTTCTACTCTATACTTTATTGTGTTACCGACCACACTCTCCAGGCATCCCAGTGCAAACATTAATATCCCTTTCATTATATACAAGAATCGTATAAAGAGTGTTGTATAACAAATGAGAATTGCTTATAAGTAAAGGAAAGTTAATGTTTGCACCGAGATGCCTGGATAGTGTGATCGTTAACGCACTAGCGTATCCTATAGTTAGAAGTCCCGAGTTCAAGTCCTACTTCAGACGTTAATTTGTCTTTTCACGACAATTAGGATTTTATTTCTTAATGCCAAAATTGAATTATAAATCAATATTTATATTGTTGATGAAATAGAATATCATAGTTCAGGATAACGTAACATTAGATGTACATTTGAAAGGGATTTTGCGTTGAGTTTAACTATCTTATTTAATTGACATTAAAATATTACTATTACAGAAAAAATAAACAGAATTGAAAGAAATGCGATATAAAGAATTTACTCGTGCCTATGCAAGAACATTCGCCCCTTTATATATTTCAGTTATATATTTGTTTTTTTATCTTGGTTTAGAAGATGGTGGGATGCAATTTTTAATTGGCCTCCTAAGGGCTGTAGTGAGATAACTTTATCTTGTTTTACAAGTATGTAATGTTCATTTGTTTCTTGTGTTTTGGTGGTATATTTATCAAATTTGAGGAAGTGGTTGAATTCAAATACCTAGGAACACTAAAAAATTAGGACTGGAAATAAATATCAATAAAACTAAATATATGGTCACACGTAGAAATACATTATATAATGGAAATAGCTAATGAGGGAAATTTTGAGGAAGTGGCTGAATTCAAATACCTAGGAACAATAATCACAAATAGGAATGAGATGCAGAAAGAAATTAAACATAGGCCCAATTCTGGAAATGTGTGCTATTATGCATTGCAGAGACTCTTGATGTCCCAACTTCTTTAAAAAAACATTAAACTGAAAATATATAAAACTGTTATTCTACCAGTTATATTATATGGGTGCGAAACATGGACTCTTACTTTAAGGGAGGAAAGGAGATTACAGGTATTTGAGAATAAAGTACTTAGAAAATTTTTTGGACCAAAGAGAGATGAACAGACAGGTGAATGGAGAAGACTAAATAACAATGAATTACATGGTCTTTATAGGAAGCCAGATATAAAAAGAACAGTTAAGTCTCGTAGACTGCGATGGGCAGGACATGTTGCACGTATGGGAAATGAAAGACTTGCATGGAAGCTTCTTGTAGGAAAGCCAGAGGGAAAACGCCCATTTGGTAGATCAAGAATGAGGTGGGAGAATAACATTAACTATGATTTGAGAGAAGTAGATTATACAGGAAACGATTGGAAAACATTAGCTCAGTATAGGGATTTATGGAGAACTTATGTCCGCGCGGCCATGAACCTACGGGTTCGATAGTGCCAGTGAGTAAGTAAGTAAGGAACAATAATCACAAATAGGAATGAGATGCACGAAGAACTTAAACATAGACTCAATTCTGGAAATGCATGCTATTATGCATTACAGGGACTCTTGACGTCCCAACTCCTTTCAAAAAATCGTTAAACTATTTAACTCATGCCCCAAATGGGAGTCAATGACCAATCACGTTTCAATGATTTCTGTTTTACAACCAATCAGAGTCGTGTTTCACCAAATATTTATCTGTGTTATTATTACCATATTAAAGAAAGCTCCTCCTTACAATATTGCGTTCCTTTGGCAATAAATAGTATGATCTGGTTGCAGTGATAAACAAAAGAAGCAGTAGAAGCGTACCTATCGTTTCTCATTTGTTTTCAAACATCGCCGTTTACGTTAAATATATAAATATTTTAAAATAACTATAGTTAAATAATGATTTGTGAGTAAACAGCTTAATTTTATTCGTTAAATAGTCCTAACAAATGCCACTCTTGATTTCCAAATTCTCTAGATAAATTCATTCCTCACTTTGTGAGTCGTGAATTTATCGATAATTTGGAAATCACTCGTGGCATTACTTATGAAAATATATAAAACTGTTATTCTACCAGTTATATTATATGGATGCGAAACATGGACTCTTACTTTAAGGGAGGAAAGGATATTATGAGTATTTGAGAATAAAGTTCTTAGGAAAATTTTTGGCCCAAAAAGAGATGAACAGACAGGTGAATGGAGAAGACTACAATACAGTGAACTACATGGTCTTTATAGGAAGCCAGATATAATAACAGTTATATCTCGTGGACTGCGATGGGAAGGACATGTGGCACGAATGGGAATGAAAGACGTGCAATGAAGCTTCTTGTAGGAAAACCAGAGGAAAAACGCCCTGTTGGTAGACCAAGAATGAGGTGGGAGAATAACATTAACTATGATTTGAGGGAAGTAGATTATACAGGGAATGATTGGAAAACATTAGCTCAAGATAGGAATGTATGGAGAGATTAAGCCAGCGCGGCCATGAACCTTTGGGTTCGATGGTGCCAATGAGTTAGTAATGTTCAGTTACAGAATAACAAAAATGATTTTTTTTTCCTCCTTCGGTATACTGACCTGAGTAGTAGTTAATTAACCGCTAGTATTTTGCAATTGTAATAAATCCCTGATGTAAAACCGCACTGATAATAAAAATAAAAAGCCTATTAAGTGTTCCGTGTCATAAATATATGAGGGCACAATTCATTAATGTTTGTATGAACACAACGTATGCAATACGTATTAGGCTATAAAACAAACACGCTGTGATTTGGGAAGAGAAAAACTCAAGTGACATTACATTATTGGTTACGCACAGAAAATAGTTTTTGTTGTGTTCGTGGTTTCGGGTGCACGTGTTGCGCTCTCCACTTCACTGATCCGCGCACCTGCGCCCAGTAACGTCATTCCAGCGCCTTTATCACGCTTAGTAGATTTCCAAAACTCCGCGCGAAATCGTGCCCGTAACCGCATTCTCTTACTATCCGATACGAAATTATGCTGTGTGCATTGGAGTAGATCAGCCTCAAACTTCAGTTCTCTTTATTGGTACAAGATTTTAATACGTGTTTTTTTAGTATATATTCCCCAGGGATTTAAACGCATAATTTTTATTCAAGTTTGACAAAATATTATTCAGTTACAATGCTGATTCATTTATATCTTATAATGATAAATATGGTTTTTAGTACACGTTTTACTCAAAAATGTCTTTTATCGAGGAAATCGAAATTGACGTGGAAATTATTTCTTTTTCAGAAATTCTAGTAGCTGGTTCCTTTATAATTTTGCCTGAAAGACAGAAACCAGCTTGGCTAAAAATATTTTCACACTATTATTATTTTTATTATTATTATTATTATTATTATTATTATTATTGAGCGGATTTTTATGTACTAAAAGTTAAGATTGCAACATAGTATAATGAGAAGTTAGACTTATGGCTTTTTTTTTTGGTTCTACACACAAACAGTTGTATAATATATACCATCTGCATTGCAATATTACCTTTTATTACATAAAAATCCGCTCCGTAATTATTATTATTGTTATGATTATGATTATGATTATGATTATTATTATTATTATTATTATTATTATTATTATTATTATTATTATTATTATTATTATTATTATTATTATTATATGGGTGTAGAAAAGGAGCCGGACATCATAGAAATTATAGAAAAGAAAAGATTACAGTGGTATGGCCATGTCAAAAGAATGCCAGAACAAAGATTGCCTAAAATTGTTATGGAATGGATCCCAATGGAAAGGAGGAAGACCGAAGAAAACTTGGATAGAAGGGGTACAAGCAGCTATGAATATCAGAGGAATGGAGGAAGATCAATGGATGGACAGGAAGCAATGGCGTTTGGTTTCCGGAAGACGGCGGCAGCTGCCATGATACCGGATGATGATGATGATTATTATTATTATTAGTATTATTATTATTATTATTATTATTATTATTATTCTACAATTGCTCTCATTTGTTAGAGATTACTAGACCAAGTTAATTTAGTTACACTTGTTTGTCCATAGATGTTATGAATGGTATGCAGTCAACATACCGACCTGTCACATCTAGCAGGCAACTAAGATATTACTAGGATGATGTCAGTAAATTTTACTTATAGGCCTTTTTATTCAGGCTTAAAAATATTTTAAGAGCCTGAAAATCTTCTGATATGTGACACACGGCTTAAAGTCCCTCCCGGAGAACTTGCTCCTTGGATTTTTTGCATCCTAAAAAAAACGTCCACCCTGGCCGGGTTTAAACCCCCGACCCTCGAGACCAGAGGCAAGGAGCATAACCACTAGTTCACCTCGACCGACTTATTATTTGTATTACTTACTTACTTACTCACTGGCACTATCGAACCCGTAGGTTCATGGTCGCGCGGACATAAGCTCTCCATACATCCCTATCCTGAGCTAATGCTTTCCAATCATTCCCTGTATAATCTACTTCCCTCAAATCATAGTTAATGTTGTTCTCCCACCTCATTCTTGGTCTACCAACTGGGCGTTTTCCTTCTGGCTTTCCTACAAGAAGTTTCCATGCACGTATTTCATTCCCCATACGCGCAACATGTCCTGCCCATCGCAGTCTACGAGACTTAACTGTTCTTATTATATCTGGCTTCCTATAAAGACCATGTAGTTCATTGTTAGGTAGTCTTCTCCATTCACCTGTCTGTTCATCTCTCTTTGGTCCAAAAATTTTCCTAAGTACTTTATTCTCAAATACTCGTAATCTCCTTTCCTCCTTTAAAGTAAGAGTCCATGTTTCGCACCCATATAATATAACTGGTAGAATAATAGTTTTATATATTTTCAGCTTAACGTTTTTTGAAAGGAGTTGGGACATCAAAAGTCTCTGCAATGCTTATTATTATTATTATTATTATTATTATTATTATTATTATTATTATTAGTATTATTATTATTATTATTATTATTATTATTATTATTATTATTATTATTATTATTATATGGAAAATCTAGAATGGATAGAATACGAAATAAAGAAATAAGGGAAATTGTGGGTGTACAAGAGGAGCCGGACATCATAGACATCATAGAAAAGAAAAGATTGCAGTGGTATGGTCATGCCAAACGAATGCCAGAGCAAAGATTGCCAAAAATTGTTATGGAATGAATCCCAATGGAAAGGAGGAAGAGAGGAAGACCGAAGAAAACTTGGATAGAAGGGGTACAAGCAGCTATGAATATCAGAGGAATGGAGGAAGATCAATGGATGGATAGAGAGGAATGGCGTTTGGTTTCCGGAAGACGGCGGCAGTTGCCATGATACCGGATGATGATGATTATTATTATTATCATTATCATCTTCATCATCATCATTATCATTACTATTATTTGAATATATAGGATAAATATCATCTTCAAAAATTATATTTTTCGTCATAAATCCTTTTTTATGTTTTTATCTTTCCTTATTATATTACTAGAAAATGGAGTCTTAAACCAGACTCATGACATATCCACAGAAACAATTTGTTCTAACTTCTAGTTACTTTCAAAATAAAGAACTGAAAGTAGAATCAAGATGGAACATTCGGGACGGAATTAGCAAGGATAACTTTTATTTACTATAGGAGCAGGGGGGAACTAAGATAAGGGTCCATGTGGGGTTTCTTGCATAAATTAAGTCAGATGTACAGGGTCAGGTGCCAACGCTTACAAGATGGATTGTCCCATGCAGGCTTTGCTTGACTAAGCTTTCCCTCCTGGGGTTTATTTATCAAGCTTCCACTTCATTGGATTTCCCAATAGGCTTCCCCAGAAAATGCGTTACAATTAAACAAACGATACAACTGTCCATTTATCCAAATCTTACATACTAACCAACCACATAGGGTAAGATGTATATACCATTAACTTAATTTAATTTAATTCATCGGAAAGAATGCCTAACTCTTTACTTACCAAAGGGATTAAAAAAAATATATCCAACGAGATTGGCATCTGGATTTGAAATCGATGCCGCCAGAAATCCCTCTTAATTTATTTTATATATTTGTCAATTTCATTATACGTTTGATTTTAAAAATTCGTGTTGGGACTAGTCCCGAAAGGCTTGCAGAGGAGGCGGACCTATAGGGTAATAATTTTATATTTTAATTTTAAAAATTCAGCTTTCAAAATAGAACAGGGATTAGAAACGCAATAATATACCCTACTCAGTGAGAATATTTTAAAATAATTACAGGATCCTGTAATACAATATGACAAAATACATATCTGAGTATAAAAACAAAAAATACGTTTTTAAATTCCATAACTGAGTTGGCTTTATTTCATGTACGTACCGAAAAGATAGTAATTGTTCTATTTTATGTTGACTCATGCCCCAAATGGAAGTCAATGACCAATCACGTTTTAATGAATTTTGTTTTACAACCAAATACAGTCGTGTTTCACCTCACTCTTTATCGATTTATCATTACCAGCTCCTGCTTTTGTGATAAATAAAGCTCCTCCTTTTTACTATTCTGAACAGGTCAGAGCATTATTTTGCAATGCCTGACTCTCCAACAAATACGTTGAATAGGCCTATAGACAATAATGAACAGGTTCCTTCGAACTACACATTTGTTAATTATGTGTTCAATAATTGTATTTCTAAATAACAATTTTACTGAGTTGTTTACTAAAAAAATTAATAACCTATAATGTTGGTTATAATATACAGTTTGATGTGTTTCTTTTTTTTTTTTTTTGCTCCACTAGGGTGCATTCTTACAATATTGCGATCCTATTTGACAATAAATTATATGATCAAGTTGCAGTGAATGAACAAATACATATACATAACAAAACATTTCGGATTTGTTTTCAAACATCGTCGATTATATTAAATATATGAATATTTTAAAATACCGGTAACTATATTTAAATAATGATTTTTGAGTAAACAGTTTAATTTTATTCGTTTAATAGTCCTAACAAATACATCAACTATATGTAGACTTCAAAAAAGCATATGATTCAATTAAGAGGGAGAAGTTATATAGTATCCTGCTGGAGTTCGGAATTCCTAAAAAGTTAGTTATACTTACACGAATGTGTCTAAATGGCTCAACGAGTAGGGTGCGTGTAGGCAAACAGTTTTCAGACACTTTTGAAATCCAGAATGGGTTGAAGCAAGGAGATGCACTATCTCCTCTACTATTTAATTTTGTACTAGAGCATGCCATTAAATCTTTAGAGAATGAGGAAGGCTTACAACAGAATGGTATTAATAAGCTGTTAGTTTATGCTGATGATGTAGTACTACTGGCTGATAGCGAGGAGATACTAAAGGCCAACACGCACACACTATTGAGTAACACTAAGAAATTAGGACTGGAAGTAAATATCAGTAAAACTAAATATATGGTCACACGTAGAAATACATTATATAATGGAAATGGACAGCTAATGACAAATGAGGGAAATTTTTAGGAATTGGCTGAATTCAAATACCTAGGAACAATAATCACAAATAGGAATGAGATGCACAAAGAAATTAAACATAGGCTCAATTCTGGAAATGCATGCTATTATGCATTGCAGAGACTTTTGATGTCCCAACTCCTTTCAAAAAACGTTAAGCTGAAAATATATAAAACTATTATTCTACCAGTTATATTATATGGGTGCGAAACATGGACTCTTACTTTAAAGGAGGAAAGGAGATTACGAGTATTTGAGAATAAAGTTCTTAGGAAAATTTTTGGACCAAAGAGAGATGAACAGACAGGTGAATGGAGAAGACTTCATAACAATGAACTACATGGTCTTTATAGGAAGCCAGATATAATAAGAACAGTTAAGTCCCGTAGACTGCGATGGGCAGGACATGTTGCGCGTATGGGGAATGAAAGACGTGCATGGAAACTTCTTGTAGGAAAGCCAGAAGGAAAACGCCCAGTTGGTAGACCAAGAATGAGGTGGGAGAACAACATTAACTATGATTTGAGGGAAGTAGATTATACAGGGAATGATTGGAAAGCATTAGCTCAGGATAGGGATGTATGGAGAGCTTATGTCCGTGCGGCCATGAACCTACGGGTTCGATAGTGCCAGTGAGTAAGTAAGTAAGTAACAAATGCTACTCGGTTGATTTCCAAATCCTCTAGATAAATTGAAAATCACTCGTGACTTTGCTTATGATATTCCTACAACTAAAATTGTATGTTAATATCTGTTGTCAACTTAAAAAACAAGTGGGGTCCTGCTAAGCTAGTTGGTACCATGCTCCACCTGCATCGTCAATTAAAAATAATATTAAATTATAGAAACACTTTATTGCAAAATAGGATAATGTCAACTCAGTTTACTGTATTTTATATGATGGTACTCATACAGAGGAAGGAAAAGCTGACACAATAAGAACAAATTAACGCTAAAAAATTAAAGATCGCATCGAATGACAGCATTAAAGTGTGGAATCAAATTTGTTGATGGGCAGACCACCACAAGAAATGATCATGTTAATAGAATGCTAGTAAATTGGAAACGTTTAGTTGAAAGTTTAGATGAATTCAGGAAGGCATATGAAAGAAGGTTGGATTATATATATATAACAAACATGAAAAGAAATATAAACGCCTGAACAGGGATTTGAACCCAGGACTTCTAACTTGATACCTTAGTGCGCTACGAGTTACGCTATCCAGGCATCCTAGCACAAACATTTTTTTAAATATATAATAAATGTCACTGATATAAAGTAAAAATTATCTTTCATGTGCTTACTTGTTGTAGTAGCCATGAGAGGACAGAGAGACCGAGTTCCCGCTACCTCTCATGATAGAGAATATATATAATGTTTGTGCTATGATGCCTGGATAGCGTAAATAGTAGCGCATTAACGTACCAAGTTAGAGATCCTGGGTTCAAATCCCGTTCAGGCGTTTATTTTTCTTTTCAGGTCATATTAGGCCTCCATTGCTAAATGTGAAAATTTAATTATAATATATATATATAATCACATTTAGCAATGGAGGCCTATATGAGTATGAGGCTGATTGTCCTTTATGGACTCAAAAACTACCGGACCCATTGAATACTGTTTTCACCATCATTTAGAGAATTTTTCTGGAACAATTAAGATATATAACATATTACCGTACCATAGGGCCGGAGCTAAAAAAAAGTGCATCTGTGTACTAAAAAAAGTAGCTTTTTGGACGCTTAAATGGCTTACGCTGCCTAAACCATAACAAATACTCCAAATTACTGTAAACAGAATTGAATATCACGAAATATTCTACAAAATGTCCACGATAGCATGTGTCTTTTACGGATAACTCACAATAACCATTTTTGTCTTTCAGCTCATTGATGCCAAAAAGGTCGGGATAAGTAGATTCCCGATCAACGCCGGATTCTCTATCATAAGAGGCAGCGGGACATCTCTCGCCATGCCATATTCAATTAACGCTCTAGCAATCACAAAATTTTGTTTCATCGAAATCAAACTTGAAATATAGTAATTAGTTAAAAAGGTTCTAATAAATGTATCCCCGGGCAACGCTGGGTAGTCAGCTAGTTTTGTATAAAAAAATCTCGATCATCTTTACTGAATGCAGAAGAAGAATAATCTAGTGCATAGAATAAAATTTTCAGACAATTCATGGCACCTGCATTGTCTAAGAACTCGACGTGTCGTGCGGAATCAATACTGACAGAGCTGAAAAATGTCACTTTGTCTGATAAACATAAGGTAAAATATAGAATGAGTCACGTAGGCTGTTTAACACGCAGTCTTCAATTTTTAATGAGTTTTGTCTGTTTACTTGCGTTATGAGTAAGGGCAATTTAAATTACAGTTATGATTCATTTTTAAGTAGGTTTACTTCATTCGTGTACAATATTTTCCAACTGTATTTATTGCGTCTACAGGAATAGTTCCTTATAATAATTTTATAATAATAGCGTCATTTTCCTTCAGAAGTAAGCAAATAAGAGTAAAAATAACTTCTTGATATTTTCATGTCGTTGTCTTTATAAAGTAGTGTTTTATTTTTATCGCACAATGGCCTTTGTGTTCAACAAATTTATTGATTTATTGAATAATCGGCTTGTAGTCATATATTTCCCATACAAAGAATGGACTAGTTTCGACCTCTTGTATACCAAACGGGACATTTTAACATGGGTTGCAGTCAAACCTATTTTATACTTTTTAGACTTTTTTTAAATACTGTTCAACTCCCTTCACCTACTGTACATAGTATCGTGATTTCTTAAATAAACTAATTTATGCGAAGGAAAATCACACATAGAAGAGAATTTGTAAATGGGATTGGATACTTAACAACAAATTAGGGGAATTTTGAAGAAGTGGCGGAATTAAAATACCAAGGAACAATAATTATAAACAGGAATTAACTGTAGAATTAAATTATATATACATTTAACTCTGGAAACGCATGCTATTATGCAGTACAGGGACACTTGTCATCCCAATATATCTAAATAAAATTAAACTAAAAATAAATAAAGTTTCAGTTACACTACGTGGTGTCCTATTTTACGAGAGGAAAAAATATTACGAGTTTTTTTTAGAATAAAATGCTTAGGAAAAATGTTGGGCCAAAGAGAGACGAAACCACATGTAAATAGAGAAAATAACATCACTGGGCTATCTGATATTTATGGGAAAACACAGTTATGGTCTCGGGGTAGCGTCGCTGCCTTTGTACGCAGCGGGTTCGAGTTCGATTTCCGGTCGGGACAAGTTTCCTGGGGAATGTTTTTTTTTTTTTAGGTTTTTCCTCACTATAAGACAAATGTCATGAAAATTTAAAGGCCCAAACGGTCCCCGAACATCAACTAGTCATCATAATCTTCATTAGTGTGAATGCTGTGTTTCGTCTTAATATTGCTTTGTCTCAGAGGAGGATCTGACATTGAGCTGATCACTCATTCGGAGAAACAACGCACATTTTTTCACCCTTTATATTTCATATCCCTTGATAAAAGTTGATATAATTTGAAACTTTTTGTTCGCGTATCTTGGAAGCTTCTTCTTCTAAGAAAACCAAAAGGAAAACGCCCAGTTGGTAGACCAAACATAAGATGTGAGAATAACATAAACCATGATTTGAGGGAAATAGATTATATAGGAAAACATTAACTCAGGATAGGGTTGTGTGGAGAGCTTATGTCCGCGCAGCCATAAACGTGCGATTTCGGTAGTGCCAGTGATTTATTTTTTCTAGCATTTTATTTTTTGTTTTAATCTTTAGCACATTTGACAAACTAGCCAACTATAATTAGTATTATTTCTGTTTCGGCAGAATAAATGAATAGTTTTATAGGTGCAATGGAAAAATATTTTAATTTCATTAGCCGTAATTATTCCATATTACAATAATTAGTGCTGAACAAAAGTTTTTTTTTTTTTTTCACAGATGCGAGTAAATGGGGAATAACAACCATTGTTTAATCTGAGTTTTAATCTGCTAGTGACACTTATTGTCGGACTAGTGGTTATGTTCCTTGTCTATAGTTCCGAGGGTCACGTGTTCAAACCTGGCCGGGGTCGATTGATTTTTTTAGGACGGAAAAATCCAAGGAGTAATTCCTGCGGGAGGGACTTTAAGCCGTGGGTTCTGAGTCTGAAGATTTTAAGGCTCGTAAAAGATCCTTAAGCTTGAATAAAAAGGCCCCTAAGCAAAATTTACCGATCTCAACATTCTAGTAATACCTTAGCTGCCTGTTAGATGCCTCATTGGGTCGGTCTATTGACCGTTTGTCGTCCCTGACGTGTATGAGCAAATAAGGTACAGTAGAGCTGCGGTTATCCGAGCCCCGACTAACCGAGTTCCGGGTTAACCGAGATGGTCCCAAAGCAGAAGCTTTTGGATGAAGTGCTGCGGAAAGGCCATCGTATACATAGAGCAAAGTCAGAGACAACTTCAGCAGACCTTCTACTGCTACGACGATTGCGCGAAATGGCGGCAAAGAAGCGAGCGAGTTCCGTTAAACAGGAAACACTTATGGACCTTTTTAATAAATAACTTTTTTAACTGGATCATGTATTGTACGTCTCTTTTTTATTTCATAATACAGTAGATGCCTTTTTTTTTTACATCTTTCACCGCGTTTTCATTAATTACACCAGTTTACCATACATTTTCCTCTCGATTTTGACAGAGTCCGTGTTAACCGAGTTTTCGATTGTCTGAGATATCCTCGGTCCACATTGCCTTTGATAATCGAGGCTCTACTGTAACTAAAAATTAACTTGGTCTACTAACTGCTTACAAAGGGTAGGATATGGCTCAACAATGGGCTACGCCATTATAGATAGATAGATAGATAGATAGATAGATAGATAGATAGATAGATAGATAGATAGATAGATAGATAGATAGATAGATAGATAGATAGATAGAGACGCTTATTACTCAATCATTATAGAATAAACAGTAATAGCATAGCCTATTACGATGCGAGGTTGGGAAGTGGTTTTTATAGAATTGAGGAGAATGTTTAAAAACCGAGCGATAGCGAGGTTTTTAATTTCCGAGATTCTGTAAAACACTTCATAAACGTGCGTTGTACATTATTTTTTGCGCGATGGTGTTTTCAAAATATCAAATAATAGTAAAATAATAACATCTTTGTTGGAAATATTTGCGTTCATTATAAACAATTGACTAACGTTAACAGTGTGGGAAGTGTTTATTAGTTGAAACTACAGGAGCCCGTGAGACCAATTAGTGATAAAATGGCGGCAAGTACGTATTTATTTTTTTATATTGTTTCAAATAAACTTCAGTCCATTTAAAATGCAATGATTTGTTTCGTATAATGTATATTAACACTACATTTTTTTTATATTTGTTGTATATAGGCATACATTGTATGTAGTTTATATAGAGGGCAGTGGTTTTTACTTCCCACACGCGTTTTGTAATATACAATATTACAGTATAGTTATTTTATTACAATATAGTTACTTAGGTTGGCAACCCCGAAATGTAGGAAATTGAACTTTCAGTCATGGTCGCATTTGCTGTAAGTACGACAAAACGCACTATCGCTCAAAAAAATATGTTACAAGGACGTGCTTTGGAAATAATGTGTATTTTTCGTGTTTATTTCCTAATTAGAACATAACACACGTAAAAATATATAACTTTCACTAGCTTGATCGTGATCGTTCTGTTTTATTTACTCCGGGTTCAAAGAGTAGCTGCATATTTCATTCTTACACACTTACGTACAATTTTATAGTTTATATACATTTTAGTTAGTACTAAAGCCCATTGTCTGTTTAAAATTTATTGAAGTCATTGTCTTTTTTATTCAATACTTTGATGTTGTTTATTTAATAATAAATATTGTGTTGTGACAGTTTTAAAGGGATATCGTGTATATTGTAGGAATGGTGGTAGTAAAAAAGCAATAAAATTCTGTTCCAAGTGTAAATAAATTTGTATATCAATACATGCAAGTTTAGAGGGAGAGTTTTTCTTCTTTACAATATGGAATAATGAATCACAATTGCTTTTCACTTTCGACCACAGTAGTTTAGTGTGAATATTTATTTTCTCCAAGGTAATCATAAAGAAGTCATATTTTCACAAAGCAGGCACGATTTATGGATTTCTGAGCCACAAGTATAAGTTAATGGCATTTTATATGGCGCCTAGTTCCACACATAATTTTCAGATACAACCTCAATCATTTTCTCATTGTATTTTCAGTTCATCAATTGTATCACATATAACACTGGTCAACGTGATTTTTGTCTCATGTCGTACTTAATGCAGTTTTTTATCATGTTTTCAAATATGTATTCGGAATTTCTCCATCACCCACAGTTTCTTATTTCGATTTCAATTAATGGATTTAAATAATTATTTTTTAATAAACGTTTTTTCTTCCATTTGTCCATTGTAAAATAAAACCAAATGAGCTAACTCAAATGGTTTCAGCTATGGAAAAAAGATATCAAGGCAAATGGAATCCTAATATGCTGGCCGATTATTGTTGGACCATCAAGAGGGATGCTCCATAAGCGAAATATAGCAGAAAATCGTCATTTCTTACTTTCTAGGTGAGTCCGAATGTTCGAATATTGTGTAGTTACGAATATAGAAAATATTAAAGTGCTTGAAATTATAAATTCCTGTCTCTCGGAAATTTGCGTGATGGATAAAAACGATATATTTGAATTCAGGGGATAAAATACTATCAGAATCACATATTTTTCTTTCTGAGACAAAAAAAAAGTATTTTTTGTTGCTCAGTGTAATTATTCTACAACTAATACGAAATGCAAGTCCTTAAATAAAAAATCGCGATGTGTTCATTTAAAATCATTAATTTATATTTGAAGAGAAAAATTATACGCTCAGACCGGGACTTGAGCACTTGGTCTAGAGAACCAAAGGTCCCGGGTTCAAGTCCCAGTCTGAGCGTATAATTTTTCTCTTCAAATATGATTTATCCATCATTGAGATGTACGAAATCAATAATAACAATTAATTTATATGCTTGATAAAAATTCGCGGACATAACATAACCACGAGATTCTTTATAGAAAATTATGTCATTCTTTTATCCGAGAAAGTTCTCCAAAATTGTTAATTTACAAGTTCAGACATTGAGTTTGGTACAGTATGGCAACATTGTATAATTGAATATTATTTTATACATCATTGTATATGTTACAGGAGATGTGTTAAGTGGCTTATGGAATGTAAGATTGTATTTTTTTTTACTACTGGATCACCGTGCGTTTATATTTAAAATAAATTGTCGTAAAATTGTATTAAAGTATGACATGACTTTTTTTTTGTAGAGAATTTAATGGTGATGAGCTTAATTGCAAAATCTTCGCTACTGTGTATATTGAGATTTACCTATTCTCGAGTGGGTGTGTAAAAAGAGGCATCTCCAAAATTAAGAAAATGGAGTTATCTAGCTAGAAATAGTGACTTATTTTTTGTGTCATTAAAAGAAAATATTGGTATTGTAAGGACAGAGCAATACCTTATAGTGTCAATGTGATTAATATATTCTATAGTGTATTTTCATAGTAACACATAATTTTAGATTCTTTGTGTGTAAAAAGATACGGTTGGACCAACGGATCTGTGCCCCTTCAACGCTGCAGTCGTTTTCAGAGAAGTTATCACCTGTACTCACTCAATTCCACGCGCGTCCGTTCCACCACGTCAAACATCAGCCACGATAACTTTCTGAATAGGGATGTTGCCAAACTTCCCCCAAATAGTGTCATGGATCTTGAATATAGAATCATGTAAGGTTAATTATTACCGGTACTTCTTCGTATTTAAGTAGGTCTAATTACGTTGATTGACTTTTATTATTTGATTAATAATGTTTCTTTCACCACTCGGAGTTACAGTGTTCATGTTGAGTTGACAACACTGGACTGCAAGTGCAAATTACCTGTCCCCCAAAAGGCTCAAAATTGTGAGTATGGGAGGGGCGAAAGAAAAAAAGAGAGATAGGAATGCTGGGAAATGATTTACCGAGGTATAGAAGGAATTAGTGTTTAGTTCGCATATCTTACGGGTGCACAGTTCCGTTGGTCAGACAATAAAATTGGGATGGAGAATCCTTCTTTACACATCCACTCGAGCATTGTCAATAAATGCCATCGTCATGTAATTTGGTGTTAATGGACTCATATAAAATGAAGATAATTTAGATAAACAAATCGATGAAAAAAGATCCTAAGACTATATTTGTCATACGAGATTAAATGGAGATTGGAGGAAGCTTCACAATGAGGAACTGCATAATTTGTATATTTTGCTAATATTGCCAGAGTTATTAAATCTATTAGATTGGAATGAGTAGGTTAAAAGCTCGAATGGGTAGCATTAGACATTTTATGAACATTTCTGTATACCCATGACGAAAAAAAAATTAAGCCGTCCTAGGCACAGATGGGAGTAGGCTATACTATTCGGATGGATTATATGAACCTGGATATAAGTAATACGAACTGTATAAATTGGCTGAGGATAGGGACTATTTGAGAGGCTTGAAAAATGCGGCATTTGTCTACGGGCTACTTAATTCATAGTTTTGTAGTTAGTTTAATCAATTTTCTTATCATCCAATTAAAATTTGTAAAGAAACTTTAACATTATAAATTTTAACATGTCTTAATGTGCAACGAATACAAATAAATTTAAACCAATTACAACGCCGTAGCGTAGTGGTTAAGGCACTGAGCTACAAGCCGGAGGGTCGAGGGTTCGAGTCCCGGTGGGGTCAGGATTTTTAAACTGACCCAAACCTTCTGGCGGCACTATGGCCCTGGGGTCGACTCAGCCTCTAACTGAAATGAGTACCAGACGCTTGTTCTGGGGTAAAGGCGGCCGTCACGCAGGGCTGACATCAAGTGCCGATTGTCAAGAAAAAGTGGGAGCCCTAACCTCCTACTACCCCAAGGGCCTCCTGAGGCCTGTAGTGGGATCACTTTACCACTTTACCATATTTTATCTTAAATAAAAAATTAATTATTTATTATAAATTCTGTAGAAATTGATACTTATAATAAATATAATAAAACGATTCGAGCAATTAACTCTTGAGATAATGTGCCAATAAGAAATTGTTACGAGTATGAGTGAGTGAACAAGAAGCAACAATTGCGGATAAAGTAGACAAGGAATCTCGGTGGATATCGGCTTTTGTGATGAGATGAACTTGTAATAAAAGTAATGTAAGCAAGAAAGTGTTCGTCTTGTTCACGGCTTGTATCTGTTGCGTGTTCCTTTCTTCTCTGTAATTATTTCCCCCTCTCCGTGTAACAGTTGCCTTAATATCCTCGGCAGAAAACATATTTCACTATCGGCCAATCTTCCTCTTATCTGCTAGAATTATTCGTTGTATCAACCTTTCAAATATATCGCAGTACATTATTTTTTGTGAAAGTAAAGTAAAGTATTCCCACTACAGGCCTCAGGAGGCCCTTGGGGTAGTGGGAGGTTAAGG
This sequence comes from Diploptera punctata, assembly GCA_030220185.1. Lineage (NCBI taxonomy): Eukaryota > Metazoa > Arthropoda > Insecta > Blattodea > Blaberidae > Diploptera > Diploptera punctata. The sequence continues at coordinate 1,539,431 of JASPKZ010002722.1, read as the reverse complement.
CTCCCACTTTTTCTAGACAATCGGCACTTGATGTCAGCCGGGTTGTCAGCCCTGCGTGACGGCCGCTTTTACCCCAGAACAAGCGTCTGGTACTCATTTACGTTAGAGGCTGAGTCGACCCCAGGGTCATAGTGCCGCCAGAAGGTTTTGGTCAGTTTAAAAATCCTGACCCCACCTGGACTTGAACCCTCGACCTTCCGGCTTGTAGCACAGTGCCTTAACCACTACGCTACGGCGTGCCCCATTTTTTGTGAAAGAATTTGTTAAATTTTTAACTCGTATTTACAGAGGACATAACATCTAAGAGCATATCATAATTATATAGTATACTAGCTAATACCCGGTGTGCGCTGCTACGCCTAAATAAATGAAAATTAATGTGATTTTATGTTTAGTTGAATAAGTGAAAGGAAACATTTATATCGTAATTATTTTTAGATACCCCGTGCAGTTTACCCGGCGTTGTCCGGAAATCTACTCATCTCAATCTTCTTGGCACAAATGAACTGAAAAAACAAAAATTAATGTACTTCTTATGATTAGTTGAATAAGTAAAATGAAAAATAATTATAAATGTATATGGTAATTATTTTAAGGTTCCCTGTGCTGAATACCTGGTGTTGCCCGGGATTCTACTTATCTCGATCTTGTTGGCATAAATGAGCTAAAAGACAAAATTCGTTATTGTTAGTTATCCGTAAAAGAATACCCGTCATGTGCCGCTATGCTTACATAGGAATCTACGTACTTCATTGAAAGACAAAAATAGTTATTGTGAGTTATCCGTAAGAGATAAACATATGCTGTCGCGGACTTTTTTGTAGAGCTTTTTTGAGATATTCAATTCTGTGTACATTAATTTTGTGTATTTGTTATGGTTTAGGCAGCGTAAGCTATTTAAACGTCCAAAGAGCTGCTTTTTTCCACGTTTTCCACTATAAAGGGCGATTTTTAAGGGTGTAGGAGTTGAGTATCACAACTCTCTTATAGCATATGTTCATCCCGGGAATCTTCTGAACATTTGGCAAGAAGCCCCATCACAATCGGATCGACGGTATGGCCGCGCATAAAGTACGAACAATCAAACAAACATTCATTTTTATATATTAGATTTGATTGAATCTAGTGGCTGTGTATTTGTGTTTGTTAAATGTTTTGAAAGTTCACTGATTTAATTTTAATGATACGATGAAATTGATTCTATAATGAAATTCCAATCCAGCATTTGACTTGATGACTCAGGAAAGCGAAGAAAAAAAAAGTTGGTTACTCCGTAGCTTGAACCCGGGATGTCCTGAATACGAATCTAGAACTTTTTGATAGTCTTGTAGGTTGTCGTATATTCGTCGTTTTTTATTGACGAATAATGGTTATTAATGATATAATGGACCTTAGTAATAAAAATTCAAAATCGCATTTGCGTTTTCTAATGAATAAATACACGAAGAAAAGTCATATTTCCTATTCCCCTGATTTGAGCTTGGATTCTTCTTGGCAAAGTCTCAAACGCTGCATCTAATCCAGTTTTCACGGTTGTAGGGTATAATTGTTTTTAAAAATGGCTATTTTCATTATTTCACAATTAGGTTATGATATTATGATGGATATCATCTTGAAAACAATTACATTGACATATTATCGTAATAAACTACAAACCGTGTACAAAAATATACCTTGATTGAATACCACAAGACAAGAACCGGCAAAAAAGAAAGTCTTGATAGTAGGACGAAATTCAAAAGGACTCTGCTGTAACGTGGAAAATAATTGCTCAAGACAATGATTGTGGAGGTAAATTGGACATATATTAATCCTACAATTGATTGACCACAGTTGATGATGATACTGATATATATATATATATATATAAGCGTCACTGCTATAAGATAAAAATATTCTCTTTAATTTGCTTACTTGATATAGTCAGACTGCAATAAATTCTACATCGGGAAAACTAACAGAAGCTTCAACATTAGATTAAAGGAACATTTCAGAGATTTCGTTTACAATGGAGGAAAATCAAGTTACGCAAAACATGTAATTCAAGCTGGACACCATATGCATAACATCGACAACATCCTCACAATAGTACATAGAGAAAACATTCCAACGAGAATAAATATACTGGAGGAAATCGCAATCCTAAGAGAAATCAACAGCAACCTGATTCTCAATGAATACACACCTAATCCACACAATCCTCTGTACAAAATTCTCACAACCAAGTCAGTGCTTCAACAAGGGTCAACAAGAACGGACCTAATGCATTCTGCTGATGATGGGACTAGTCCCGAAAGGCCTACAGAGTTTTAAAAGAACTTAAGTTGAGGAGACGGACCTACAAGGTAACTATATTATAGTTTTTAACCGTACATTATATTACGTTGATATAGTCAGCTGCTAGATGGCGGCGAAGACCGAGTTCTCGCGACATCTAGTAATAACGGAGAGTATAATACATATATAAGAAAAATAAGTGTTTGAATTGGATTCGCCTGGTAGTGTAATGGATATCACACTGAGGTACAGACTCAGAGATCCGGGTTCGAATCCCGTCCAGGCATTTGTTTTTCTTATCATTCCATATATATATATATATATATATATATATATATATATAATTCAGTACCTGGCTTGAGCATTAAAACAGTCAACTTGCCCGCCTCATGATTTAATTTCGACATCTCCCAATACAGGTCTCTCAAACGCTACAACTTGATCTATTTCGTTCGGTTAAAAGTACAGCATTTGAGGCACGCCTTACCATATACAGTGAGATCAGTATAGTAGTGGACGGCAGACGTGGGGTTTGTGATATGCGATAACGAAGGCTTACACGTACAAGCACGGGACTTGAAATGTGCGCTGACTCAACAGTTTACGAGTACACCCCACGCATTCACAGTCAGATAGTGTACCTCGAGAATATAAGGTGCTTGATCGCGTTTCCTTGTGAACTTAATGACGTGTGTATAAGTTATTTCAATTTTAAAATGTGTATCTTATAAAACATAAGTGTAAAGTCGATCACGTGGTATGAGTGTAAAGTGTAAACTGTATAATGGCTAATAATGTTTCTAGGCTACTTAACAACGTGTATTTATTTATGATCAATATGTGTTAACTCAGTCTGCCAGCCAAGTACGAAGACATTTTGAAACACGATTCCCGGGTGTAAAAATTCCGTCACGTTCAACGGTCCAAAATATGTACAACAAATTTTATAAAGAGGTGTCAACAATGTATGGACAACGAAGGTGAACAGTTCCAACACCTGCTTCAATAAAGTTGGTAAGTACGACAATTTGTAAAATAGTTACGAAAATGTGTGTGGTTGTATCGCCGCGATCCTACGCTGTCCATTCCCCACCGCGAGTGCGTCACCAGTGTATAGTGAAATTCTCGCGTCTGCTGTCCAATGCTATACTGATCGCACTGTATATTCAAGTGATGTAGGTCGCGAATTCAATTACTGGTGGAGTCAAAATTTTTACTCGAGCCTAAACTTTCAACGGTATCATGATCTTGTGTTAACTCAGTCTGTAATGGAAATGATTACAGCACTATGTCCTGGGGTTAAAGGCGGTCGTAACGCCGGGCTAACCAACCGACGGATGTCTCGTGACGATTGTCTAGAAACGTATGAATCATAACTTCCTTCTGTCGAAAGACATACAGCGGAATCACTTTATATTTTTATATATTATAGGCTTATCATTGTTTAATAAAGTAAAAACATGGTAAAAAATTCTGTATTTATGAACATTTAAGGAATGTGTAGCATGATCCATTAACAGTAATTTTGAAAAGCACAACAGTAATAATAAAGGTGGAGGCAGATAGTGGTCCGGAATCCGGAGGATGAGATGGAGGGGAAATCACGTTGAGAAAAAGAGAAACAAAACACAGGAGCTGGATGGACGAGATGCCAGGTACGCCGGCACCGTGACGTACTATTTCCGCCCATAATTTTGGCGCGCGAAAACTGGTTTGTCCACGTAATGACGGCCAAGAAGGTAATAACTTTACTGCCTCCTCCTCTAGTAACAACAAACTCCAGCAAGATCCCCCATCAAACACATCATTATTAATAGTTTCATCAAATATTCAAATGTAACACACATTATGGTTCCAACGGTTTAAATTACAGTAACCTCAAACATATAGTTCAAAGTTACCCGTTTCTCTCTTATCTCTGAATTAATGATGAGGACAATACGTAATAAATAAATTTCCATCCATAGCAATTCTGTCTGAGGGCAGGTCTTTCACTGCAATCATAGCATTTTCATGCTACGCTTTACAGCTTTACTAGGGATTATTCGTGGTTGCTTTCCACACCGGTGAAGGATGATGATGATGATAAATATAAGGGTGGTGATGATGATGGTGATGGCCGGATGATTTTCGGGGACCGTTGGACCCTAAGCTTCCTGACATTTGTCTTATAGGTGAGCAAATAATCCGAAAAAAAAAACTCACCCAGGAGCTTGTCCCGACCGGGAATCGAACCCGGGCCCGCTGCGTGAGAAGGCTTCACGCTACCTCGAGACCACAACCTAAGAACTCATAAATATTGGTGGGCTTACATCAAAATATTAGGCCTACATACTATTTTTCGTGACTGATTCTACTGTTATGTAGAAATTTAATTTATCTTCAGTTTACTTTCCACAACACCTATTCGCTGAGGATATGTATTACATATTTTAGTATACTTAACTATGCTCCTAACAATTCAGGTCATTAGCGTCGTAATTCAAAGCTTGGCATGAAAGGGCCAGCATTTTTTCTTGGGGGCATCTTCTTCCAGACATTATGATTCATAAATATATGACTTGCGATTCACGGCTTCACTTCCCTTCCAAAAGAAGCCACATTCAGGATGTTTTACTCCCCGAAAAAGTCCATCGATCTTGGCCGAATTTGATCACTCGAACTTCGGAACCGGAGATGAGCATGATACAACTAGTCAATTGGGACCAACCGGTCACTTACATGTTGATTTGTTTTATTACGTTATAAAATTATTATATTATTAGCGAGAAAAGGTCAACAGGATAGTTTTTTTAATGCTCCTTTCTTAATTTCTTGCATCCATAATATCAACGTCTACCTTTCTTTTTGACTTTCCATGATACTACTTGGTGTAGATATGCAATATATCATTTTGAGTACTAATCTTACCCCATAGGTTTTATGTGATCGTTCCACTAATCTCTTTTTTAAATGACAATTGTAGAGTGTTTTCCTTAATGATGATGGTAGCCTATAAATTTTTGTACAAGATGATACGAACTTTTCTGATATATTTTCAGAGGTTCTCAGGAATGTTGCCTGAGAGTATATAAAGAAATCATGGTATCGGATTCTTAATTTATATTAATTTTATTGATGTGTCAAATATGTATAATGGTACCTTGAACCGTCAAGCCACAATAACGATTTTCATCATCATCATCATCATAGTACATTCACGAATTTAGGCCATTTGTTGACCTGTTTCGGCCTCAAGAGAAACACCATCCAGAAGTATTTTGAGTGGACGCCCTGGTCTTCTTCTTCCTGCAGGTTGATATCTTAACATTTGTTTGGGTATTCTGTGATCTTCCATTCGATGAACATGTTGCATCCATCTTGACTTATAATCCGAAATTTTGTTTTCTAAAGATTCCATGTGTAATTCTTCTAAGATGCCTTCATTTTTTTTTTGTGATCTAGTAGTGTGTATCCTGCAGTCCTCCGAAGATATCTCATTTCAGCAGATCTAAGTCTCTGTATATCCTTCTGTTTCAACGTCCATACTTCGCTACCATACAAAAGAGTTGGAAGAGCCAGTGTTTTATACACTTTCAGTCTTGAATGCTTTTGGACTAACTGTGGCTTGAAGATAGAATTTATTAACCCTAAAATTCTTAAAAATTTAGATATTTTTGCATTTACATCCTTTTCTTCTTCATATGAGATATTGCATCCTAGATATGTAAAATTATTCACCTGCTCCAAAATGTTATTGTCCAGTACAATTTTACTTGTGACAGGATCTACACCTTGAAATGCCATAATTTTTGTATTTTCTGTAGATATCTTTAATCCATATTCTTCTGTAATTTTGTTAAGTTCATACAGACCTTTAAATATCATATATCGACTCTTAAATCAAGGGTAGCGATTACGTACTCTGAGAGCGCTGGTGCCCTCATACAAACATTGCCGCACTGACTACATACAAGTTTAAATACAAACCAGTTCAGTACTGTGTATTTCAAAATTCGTACCTGTAGTGGAAAATGTACTGGTGACGTAAAATGCGTTGCACTCCATTGATCAGAATTCATGTCGTTTATGTATGCAACTAAGGGATTGAAAAATGTACATATAGAGAAGCGTGCTCTCACTGAGTGGTATTTTAGGGATTGAAAAATTTACATATAGAGAAGCGTGCTCTCACTGAGTGGTATTTTAGGGATTGAAAAATGTACATATAGAGAAGCGTGCTCTCACTGAGTGGTATTTTAGGGATTGAAAAATTTACATATAGAGAAGCGTGCTCTCACTGAGTGGTATTTTAGGGATTGAAAAATTTACATATAGAGAAGCGTGCTCTCACTGAGTGGTATTTTAGGGATTGAAAAATTTACATATAGAGAAGCGTGCTCTCACTGAGTGGTATTTTAGGGATTGAAAAATTTACATATAGAGAAGCGTGCTCTCACTGAGTGGTATTTTAGGGATTGAAAAATTTACATATAGAGAAGCGTGCTCTCACTGAGTGGTATTTTAGGGATTGAAAAATTTACATATAGAGAAGCGTGCTCTCACTGAGTGGTATTTTAGGGATTGAAAAATTTACATATAGAGAAGCGTGCTCTCACTGAGTGGTATTTTAGGGATTGAAAAATTTACATATAGAGAAGCGTGCTCTCACTGAGTGGTATTTTAGGGATTGAAAAATTTACATATAGAGAAGCGTGCTCTCACTGAGTGGTATTTTGTTTTCGTCTTTAATCCGAGGCTTGATCCTTGGGACTGCGAGCAATGTATAAGAAACACCTTGAAGTGGGTTGCTAGTCCGTTTTCATGGCGGGTTTATTATTTGGGGTTTCCTTCCTAGACCGATTGCCTTCACCCAACTCCAGAGCTCAGCGTGCCCCGTTTTATTTCGGAGTTGTTTCTCCTAGATGGGTTGCCTTGCAGGTCTAACGAACCCCATCCGCCCGTTCGTCAATCTACAAGGCAGTAGATGTATAGTTGCCTCTTCCGCCAAGTACACCGTACCGAAGGACTCCTCCGGTGATAGACAGTGGATGCACTTCCAATACGTCTTCCTCAGAGGTGTGATTTTGGAAATAAACAGGATGAAAATCCTACAGTTATGAATAAGAAGAAGAACAAGCTCACATTGAGTATGTAGACTCCGGGACCTGTCCTAAACACTATAGAGTTTCCTAGAACACATAAGTAAAATATCGCCGACTTTTTTACTACAGAACTTTGGATACGGGCAATCGGTTACTGAAAAATCAATAATAAATATAGTGGCCAATTTCTGTAAATTTCACATGATTTCTTGAAAAATAGAATTCCTCTATAATTACCGTAATGCATTCATCTCCTCCTTAGTTCGCTGAATTTCATTATATCTACAGGTGTTAAATTATTTTAATATGTGAGTAATAAACATAAAATTGCTCCGTGGTAAGTTACTTATATCAAAATAGCCAACATCATTGAGAATATCTGAACATTTTCGGTCGAGTTCATGTTAATCCGCATACTTATTATACAATAGACTTCAAACAACTAAACGCTATCAAAAGAGTTCGAATTGAAATGAGATTTCTGAAAGGTATGATATATGTTGATAGTAGCGAAAAAATGCTTTTATTAAATTTACGAAGAGGTAGAAAGTGCTGTGTTCATAAAACTTCGTTGAGAGTTGAAACTGACCTGTGATATGGAATGTGTGGGAGGAAGGACCATGTAACACCTGTTGTTAATTCCGTAATGATACTTAATGTTATGCCTTTATTTCATTCCTGTCTTTGTATACTACCTTAATTATTTCTTGCATTTCACTCTCCATATTGAAGAACGATTCAGTACTCATTCTACAGGGTGGTTACAAATCTTATCAACAAATTTTTAGTCTTTGTTCAGGGATATTGGGTGAGTATTTTGTATAAAGAACACTTGGTCTCCAACTCTATGCATTTTTCACACACACACACGCATATATATATGGATTTTTTAGGATGGAAAAATCCAAGGAGCAAGTCCTCCGGGAGGGACTTTAAGCTGTGAGTCCCGAGTCTGAAGATTTTCAGGCTCGTAAAAGATCCTTAAGTCTGAATAAAAAGGCCTCTAAGTAACATTTACTGACATCATCCTGCGGCAAATACGTTAAGTCCACTTACATCCGCTGATATAGATCCCCCCCCCCCCAGTTTTCTTCGTAATATCTATATGCGTAAAGTGTTAATCTGTTATGAGCGTACAACGGGAACTACGCGCAAAACACTTTCTTAATACAGCAGAACAACTTACACATGGTAAATGAAGTTCAGAGAGACTGGTTGCCTGTGTAGTGGTAAACGAATGTTTGTACGTTCCTCCTATGCTCCGTGATTTAGCAGAACTATGAGAAGACGTAATAAATACATTATTTGATACTGAACATTATGATTTTGGGACTGTCTGGCAAAGGAGTACAGGATCAACGTTTTCCGAAGTGCATGTACTGTACATCTGTAACGTACATGTCAAACTTGGGAACGATTCTGCGTCCGTGTGGTGTTATAATATGTCTGCCATATTAATGTTTAATACTCCGAAGTGTCATATGAATAACACTTAAATCGAAGGAATTGAATGGCATTTATATATTCTGTGGATTTTCATTCTTGAGCAAATCATATTAAAGTTCTAAAGATATCCACCTTATTTGTACCCTTCAACAAACATGACTCTGTATATGAAGTTCTTCTTTGAATGTGTTCTAGGAGCTTTATAATATGGGGATTAACGTTGGATGGAATACCGTATTAATATCAAGTACTGTGACGTGGTCAGATGGATATAATATTTATTTCCAATCTATATACTTTATAATACTGTATAATAGTGCAACATTATTGTTCGTTTATCCGGCCTATGAGAAGTTTCGAATTTAAATTTACATAATTTGTAAACGCTTGCACCATATACATATTTAACACTTTCCAATAACATCGATTACTGCTTATAAAAGTGGTGGTGTAAAATTCTCAAACATATATACTTCTAAATGAAGCCGGCCGTTGACGTTGGTAGTGACATCTACCTATCAGCGGACAAAACGAGAATTATAGATTTGTATATGTGGAAAGAATTGTTAATGTTTGTACCATGTCTCGAATCGTGTAGTGGTCTTGCACGCTCGTACGGGATACGAGAGGTCCACCGTTCGATTCCTGGTTCAGACATTATTTATTCTTTTCACAATACCATTATAATATTACCATATACATAGCCTGCCTCTAATATTTCTTATTTAATGTATTTGCACCCTTGATTGTATTTATTATTTTTCTTTTTATTTACTTTTATAATTTTGAGTGGTACACTTGTTCACGATTATACATTTTTTTTTTCAATTTTTTTTCGGGGTTAATGATACAATTATTAAGGATAGCATTTGCTTTGACATTCCTATAGGATGTTGGTTCAATTATGATTGATAATTTTTATGTTCGTTGTGATCTTTTTCAGTCCTTTGTTGGTTGCTCACATTGCCCCTTTTAATTATGTTCCTTCAAGAATCTCATTTGCAAGCTGTTTATAATTACGTTTTAAATTTTGGCAACCGATGAAATCAGTGTTGAGTATTCAGGCTTAATTATATTGTGAAATCTAATTAATGTGCTTTAATTTTCAAAAACTTTCCTTAAAATTTCATATTATCGTATGTCTTAAGGTTGATGGCTTTATTTATATAGTATCATATGATATAGGCCTACGTATGTATAAAATTTTAATCAATATTGTTCAATTTTGTTCAATTAAAGTTTATTGTTTTTCTGTTATATTCTAAGTAATATTCTCCACTAGTGTCTATAATGGATACTAAATGTTTTCAAATCGACACAGTGATTTCTTAAACTTTAACGAATCTTTATACATAGGCCTATAGCCAAAAGAATGACTTTTGAAATATTAAAAGATTGTATTTCTATTATTCATAAATATATTTTATAATCTTATTGTTTATGTACTAGTAATAAAGTATAATTATAATTCATCCAGTCTCAACCACCATCAAGAGGTCCCAGCTTTAATTCCTCTTCATATCATAGAAATGTTTTTCTTCGAGCATGAAGTCTGGAACTGTGTCACTTCAGCTTCAAGAGGACAACTGAGAAGCTACTTGTAGTGATAACATTATGTAGCGATATTCGGATCATCATCATCTTCCTTGCAGGGATTAGGCAATCTTGCCTGTTCCGTCTTCACACTGTTAAAACCATCTCTACCTCACACGCCCCACATATCTTCTTCCTTGAGGTTGATAATTATGTGCTAGTGCTGTTATTCATACGATCCATGTGGGCTCTTCAATTGCCCTTATATCCTCTATTTTCTCGTTTAAGTTGTATGTATTCAATTCGTCTCTTATATTTTCATTTCTTATTAGATCCATTTTTGCGCAGCCTTTTAGATTATGAAGGAATCTCATTTCAGCCGATTGAATCTTACTTCTATCTCTTTCCTGTAGTATCCAAGACTCACTATCGAATATTAATACCGGCACAGCCATTATCTTATAAAACTAAAATTTGTTTAATGTAGTTTCTAAGTCTCTGTCTCTATCGTAACTTATATTACAGCCAAAATAATCAAAGTTGTTCCAATATTTTGTTTTATATTATTAATTTGGAGCTAACAGGGTGTTTTCATCGATGGGCCGTTACTTTTGTCTTTTTTGTGGATATTTTCAAGTTATATTCGCTGCCAATTTGACTCAACTTACATACTGAACGTTGATATTCGGTTTAAAACAAATTAAAATTGAGGAATTGTGTCAAGGATTTTACTTTGTGTATTTACATCTGCTAATCATTAATAGGAATCCCTGTAATCGGTCTTCGCTCTTCGGAAATGTTGCGGCATAAATTTTTATTCAATACATTACATATGGAACGGAACAAATTTGAGAGATTGAAACCTATTAATTAAATCCAATAATGCAGCAGAATCTCATTGAAAACGTTTGCTCTACGTGAGTCATATAACAGCACAAGTTATCCTTCTTCGTTAATATGTTTTGAACTGGATTCATTATATGACAATACCGTTAAATAATTTATAACAGGAGGATAGGCCTACTACAGTTCTGTGAAAATATTGTTCCCTCTCCATAGAGAAATACCTAGTCTCCGTAGTTCAGTAGTGCAGGTCATTCTGCCATGAAACTGACTTGCGTAATTGTGCTGTTTCACAAAGTAAATGCAATTAAAGTATTTTTCCAGTTACACGATGGACAACCCTTCTTTGCAGTGTGCACACAATTGGGTTGTGGTGATTCAGGAAATAAAAAGCCTTGGGGTATCAGAAAATGACATAATGAAAATAGCTATATAATTAAGTGTACAATAAGGAAGCTGTTAGCCGATGAATATAATTTAGGCCACAGAATGTTCATTAGTTCAATATACGTTTATTCGTTTTTCTCTTATTAGACAAATTCCCGTTATTGTTATATTTCTCAAGAATTTTAGTTTTAAGAAATTATCTTACGAAATCAGTTTTATGATAGGATTGCATATGCTTATTTTAATGTGTTATTGTGCTCAATATTTATTCATTTTTTTATTTGAAAATATTTTATTTAGATTTTAAACTATTACATTATTATTATTATTATTATTATTATTATTATTATTATTATTATTATTATTATTATTATTATTATCATTATTAAGTCCACCGCTGTGGTCTCGAGGTAGCGTGCTGCCTTGTCACGCAGCGGGCCCGGGTTCGATCCCCGGTCGGGGCAGTTTTTCTGGATGAGGTTTTTATCGGGGTTTTTCTTCACCTGTAAGGCAAATGTCAGGAAAACTTTAAGGCCCAAACGGTCCCAGAAATCATATGGCCATCATCATCATCATTATCCTTATCATTATCATCACCCTCCTCCTTCGCCCTCCTCCAAGCAACGGGAAGCTACCACACCTACAATTCCCTAGTAAAGTTGCAAGCATAGCATGAAAATGCTATGATTGCAGTGAAAGACCTGCCCTCGGGCAGAATTACTATGGATGGATGGATTATTATTATTATTATTATTATTATTATTATTATTATTATTATTATTATTATTATTATTATTATTATTATATAATTTTTTGTTATTGTAATGTAATTCAAAACGGAAGCTTTTAATATGAAATTAGTTCGATACATTACACAGTGCAACAAATCGCAAGGTCACAAAAACGTTTTTCGAAAATGTAGGCGTTCCTTATGTATTTCGATCTCCTGAATTCTAAAATGATACTCAAAACATTATATTACATATAGTTTTTGCACAAATCGCATAGGCCTATTTTGCAATAATTATATCACATAAGAAAAAAAATATATAGGCCTATATATGGCACATGAATGATGCAGAAGTAGAGTAAGCTACAGCTTTAAAACAGCAACATATTGGAATATACACACAGTGAACAGATGCATACAGGGAATGTGGTACAAAAGAAGCACCAAAATAATTCATTCCGTGTGTTCTTAGTTGTCATGGCGTGGCTCCTGCTTTTTCCCTTGTGAGGAATATCCAGTGCTCACCGTGAAGCATCCAGCAGTAGTCGCCCATCATTCGAACATCCCAAGTTCCCTGGTATAGTCCTTCCATGCCCTTGATATCCTGATGGAATATTTCACCCTGTTCCTCACTTACAGGTTTGAAGGAAAAAAGTCAAGGTATTTATTTTAAAAAATGTAGCTCTAAATTAATTGAGCATCCCAACATTTGAACTTTGTCAGCATGTGCTCAACTATGTCGGTATACTCTGCGAGACGATTGTTTCCAGTAAGTTTTGAATCACATACTTGAAGAAGTCCAGGCGCTCCTTGGCATTCATTGAATGAAGGAAATCTTCATCTAGCATTATTTTCCGAATATTGAATATCTTTCATCTTAGCATCTAACAGTTTGGGGAACTAGTTCCATATGTATTTGAAACAGATGCCACACTTAGGTAATGACTTAACAAACTGCTTCATCATGCGCAATTTGATGTGTATCTTTCCAGTAAAGGGCCACGCTTGATAATTTTGTCCCCTGGTACCAATTTCGACCTACGGAGCCACTGTTTTTTCTCCCAATGTTTGTCAGGAGCCCGACTGTCCCATTCATAGACGAAACAGGGAAATTGTGTACATCCTGATTGTTTTCCTAGAATATGTCAAATCACCACACACCATCCAATTATTGTGATCTTCATATTGATTTGTGTAAAAACTGTGGGTGATACAATGTTTTGAATATAATTTTCTAATTCAGGAGTCCGAAATACATAAAGCACGCATACATTTTCGAAAAAAACAGTTTTTTCACACTTGCATTGTGGTGTTATTAGTATATTGTTTGTAAGAAGTTTTACCTTCGATTTTGTAGTAGTATGGCAAAACTCGCAACTTACGTCCCTCTGAGTTGAAAACCAATGTAACGTGTGACTTACGTGTCAAAAATAGGTAAAGCCTCTCACCGGGAGTTACCAAACAGTATTTACTACTTTATCGTCGTTGAACAGAGGTTTCTCAATACTTATTAATTGAAATCGTAGGCATTATTTTGTATAACTACACGTTTGCAAAGTGGGCATACTCTTAGAGTTAAGAAGTCAAAGAACACGCAGAATCTCCTGAGGATGTCTACCGCAGTAGTAGTCGAAACGTCGAGTTTTAATAAAACCAGACCACGGCCATTTAGCCCGAAAGACATAAAATACATGAATCAAAATACCTGCCGTGAATGTCTACAATTTTACGTGTTCTTATTATTTTCTTAATATTAATTAAGCAGCATTATTAACATCAGCATTTTTAAAATTACAAAACAACTTACCGGTATGTAAAATAAAAAACAACAAAAATATGTCCATTCTCGATATAATGTAAGCAGTAACTTCAGCCGCAGGTAATGACCTGAAATTATTAAAAGTGTGAAAATCATACTAGTTTTTCTTAATGTGTAATTAACTGTTCCAAAATTTAGAACGTTTCCTTTTGGTAGATACGTTGATGAAATATACTGGATATTTTTATATACATCTAGTACTATTCAACTTTCGAGTGAATTGTACTTAAGGCAGAGGTAAGGATGGAGTAAGCCAATCATAAATTGCCTATCCAGGAATGTGGGACACACCTTAGCGTAGTTGATTAAGAAAACACGTTACGAACCGGAAGATCGAGGGTACGAAGCTCGGTGGGATCATGATTTTTAAACTGGTCTAAACCCTCTGGCGGGATCACGGTCCTGGGTCGATTCAGCCGCTAACTAAAATAAAGTACCGGTACCAGACGCATATACGGGGAGTAACGGCGGCTGTCACGCAGGGCTGATAATCCAGGTAACATCTCGTCCAAAAATGGCGAGAGCCACTACTCCAAGAACCTTCTAAGGGCTGTAATGGATCACTTTACTCTTACCTTTACTCAGAAGTGACCAAGTTCCATTGTATGTTGTATCATGTTTTTACTGAAAACGCTATACTTTTTAGAGTAAGGGACAGGGGGAAGAAAAGTGTTGCCAATTTGTCCTTACATTTAATGTGTTTCTTAAATGTTAAAATAACATGGGGATTGAAGCGATCCCAAAAGTGCGTACGCCTAAACTGAATGTGGTTTTTCTGTTTATTGAGTTCTATTTTCCAACATGAAATTTTGTTTGAAACTTTGTACTAAAACGTATGTTCTTGAAATAGTTATACGAGTCTCAGAATAACTGTGAATTTTTATTCCTTGCTGTAAAAGTAATATATATATATATATATATATCCTATATGACATGGAAAGAAAAATAAACGCCTGAACGGGGATTTGAACCCGGACCTCTGAATTGATACTTCAGTGCGCTACCACTTACGCTATCCAGGTATCATAGCACAAACATTTATTTTTCCTTTATGTGCGTGCGTGCGTGTGTGTGTGTGTGTGTGTGAACCTTGCAAATTTCCATTCTTCATGTACAGTTAGTTAAAATATAATTATTATTCACTATAATAACGTATAGTGACTGACAAAAAATTGTGATTCCTATGTTTCCTGAGATGCGAGATCGATTTACCGTTTTATTCTTCTCTGAATACAGGATCTGAAGTTTTTATTGCATTATTTAAAAGGAAGTTGACTTGTTACTTCTCCAGAAGCAGTACCATAACGCGAGTTGTAAAAAAATGCTGACCAGAACATTCAAAGTAAAATCGTTTAAACGAATAAATACAATTTTACGTTACGATAATTATCTGGAATGATATCATCATCGGCCCCAACGAGGCGCCTGCAATGATGTCATATACATTAAACAATGCTAGATACTGTTAATATTTTTAACTCGTTATTTGGTAATTTGTCCTATGCGATAAATGTGTTTATTTAGTTTAACAAGGAACGATTAAAAAATAATTGATACAAATTAATTAAATTTGTGTCAAATTGCATGACTATTATAATACCGTAATAATAAAGGAAATGCACACAGATGAGCATTCAAACTGGTTTCTAGGTTAATTTCCATCGAGTAGTTGAACTATATTCACTGAATGATTTTGTTATTTTCTTGCACACGCTGAAGTGAAATCTTAGACACTTTTGTCACATAGCTTGCATATACAGACCTGTGCTGGTGCATGGATATCGGTTCTCTTACATAATGTGTGGTGAAATTCATGGATTCCAATCCAAGTCTTGTTAAAGCACTGTGGAGCTTGATGTTTGGGCTATTCCAGCTTCTGCTGCTCATGGTGTCGGGCTGAATAGAAGTCCAACCATATCTCTGCTTTTTTTCTTCTCAGCTTTTTCGTGTGTGTGTATATATATATATATATATATATATATTTCTAACTGGCTGTATAAGACTATTGCGCAAGTCTTTTAGGAGGAAGATGTCATGGTCGCATACCAGACTTGAGGGGATTACTTTGATAACCCCTTGAGAGAATTTTGCTTTTACATTTCCAAAGGTGTTCATATCACTGCAGCTGAGTTTTATGTGTTACTAGCTAATACGCAAGCATGCTGTTACGCCTAAATAAATTAAATATTGAAGGTTAATTAATTACTTCGTATACACTGCGACGAACCAAACATGTCAATTGCTAGAGTAAATTTTTAATTTCAAATTTCAGGTAAACCCCCACTTCTAACGGTCGTGTTTCGCTGATTTTTGGATAATACATACCTCGGTTTATTTTAATAGGATGTTCCGAGTGTTGTTGCGAAATATCGAAATACTACTCCAAAGGCTGTAGTAGGCCTACAGATATCCATCCATAGTAATTCTGCCCGAGGGTAGGTCTTTCACTGCAATCATAGCATTTTCATGCTATGCTTTGCAACTTTACTAGGGAATTATAGGTGCAGTAGCTTCCCGTTTCTTTCCATACCGGTGAAGAATGATAATGATAAGGATGATGATGATGATGGCCGGATGATTTTCGGGGACCGTTAGGCCCTAAGCTCCCTGATAATTTCTTACAGGTGAGGAAAAATCCCGAAAAAACCTCACCCAGGAGCCTGTCCCGACCGGGAATCGAACCCGGGCCCGCTACCTCGAGACCACAGCGGTGGACTAGTATAGATATATTTGTAGGTAAATATGGATTAATAATTAATAAATTTGTTAATAATTTATTTATATATATATATATATACACATACACACGAGTATTACTATTGATTAATTATTATTATTATTATTATTATTATTATTATTATTATTATTATTATTATAACATAATTTAAATCTTTATATATAGGAGGTAAAACTTAAACTGAAATATATCATATAGGTAGAAAATAATTATCAATCATATGGCCACCATCATTCTTATCATCATCATCATCATCACCCTTCACTGGTGTGGAAAGCAACGGGAATCTACCACACCTAGAATTCCCTAGTAAAGCTGCAAAACATAGCATGAAAATGCTATGATTGCAGTGAAGTACCTGCCCTCGGGCAGAATTACTATGGATGGATATAAATTAGTTAGTTGGGTCACTTTAGATTTTTTGAGGTAAATTCCAGAAAATTCATGCTACAGATTCCCTGATTATCACTGGTTTCATAATTGAGGCGTTGCTGATATTAGGAACGAATTATGTCGGAGAACCACAATAGTTTAAATACGAGTAAGCAAGTCGAGTTCACCCTTAATATCCGCAACCACTCAATTATTCTATCAATATTATTCATACGAAATTAATTTTAGACTGTAGATCAGTGCAGTTTACATTTGAACTCGATGAACACAGTTTCATTGAGTCGGTATTAGAGTCTGTCAAGTGAGAGTTAAAATGTATACAACAGTCCGTCACCAAGGAACTGCGTAAACTAACCGAATTCATCGGAAAGTCGAATTTATGTCCCGATTTTGCTGGTTTATGGAATATAGCTTTGTTTTAGTTAAATAAGTGTTCGATATCCAATTATATTGTTAGAAAACAAACATGACGGCCGTTAAAACGATTTTAAACTTTCTTCTTCCAGGAAAACCCCCACTCACAATGGTCGAATTTTGCTCATTTTTGGAGAATACGTTTCAATGACATATGATGAGTTTCGTTTGCATGATTGCAAATTGAGGTTGCTTGAGCGAGTTTTTGAGTTTTCACTTCAGATTACCCCCACTATTAAATGGTCCGATTTTGTGGTTAACGAACTCGATCCTACTTTTGTTAATTAATTGCTACATCCATCAATTACTATTACTACATCCATTAGGAATTCGCTAAAATGCAATATCCTAAAGGAATATCCCGATATGAGTATTGTAGTTAAAGAAACGAAGATTAACAAGAGGTAATTGTATGAGTAATTTTATTTCAGTACAGTTGAGGGAAGTCCCCCAAAGAAGAAGAAAAAATTGAAATGGGTTTTTTTATTTCTTTATCATTTATACTAAGTATTACATATGAAATCATATATAAAACATATAATTTATAATGAGAAGAAGGAACACAGAAACAAACAAAGAAGCATTGAAATGGATACCTCCTGGAAGAGGGAAACGTGGTAGACCAAAGTCAACGTGGATAAAGGGAATTCAAGACAACATGAAGAAGAGAAATATGATAGAAGCAGACACGCAAGACCGGGAAGAGTGGAAGAAAAAAATGTATATTTTGGTTCAGGGTACCAGTGTAAATAATCAGAAACAATCCTGAAATAAAATAAAGCAATTGCATGTAGTATCTTAGGGTGTATTTGTAATTGTATTTTATAAAGTTCATTAATTTAATTTTAATTATATAACATTTTAGAAATGAAGATATTTTTAACAAACTTAATAAATATAATTATGTATGTGGCAGAATTAAGAGAATATTTAAAAATACAAGAAAGGAAACAAAACTATAAATTTATAAAGCAGTTGTAGTCCCCTTACTATTGTACGATAGTGAGTTTTGGCTTTTAGTTAAACAGAAAGGCAGATCAGATCATACAAGCAGCTGAAATGTGATTTCTGATAAGTGTAGCTAGCTGGCTGCAAACTTCTAGATAAAAGAAGTAAAAATATAAAAAATGAGTCAATATTTTTAAACTTTTAGATAAAATAAATCAATCTAGAAAAAAAAACTGGAAAGAATATGTCCAAAGAATGAAATATGAACACATGCCAAAAATTATACTTAATTTCAAACCAAAAGGAGAGAGGAATGTTGGTACACTGAAAAAAGAGATGGATTCAACTTTCTGAATGAAAATCTATGAGACCGGAACAAGCCATATGGGCTTAATCCGTGATTGTTGTTGTTGATGATTATGATGATGATGAAATTGTTACTGATATATAATTCCAACCCAGCATTTTGGAAAGCTATAAATAATTTTAATCAGGTTAGTCGGCGCCGGATTTTAACTTAGGGCCCTCCCTGAGCCAACTCACTCGGTAAACTAGAAAATTGTCTGACCGAGTAATGAACGATCTGTAAGATACCACTGAGTTTATCTCATAGGTTCAATGTTTGCATTATCTGCTAGAAGCTAGTTTATTTAATTATTATCCATTACCCGTGTCGCATATTTTACGTTCTTAGCATCGATACGAGTTACATTTAAGTTTCAAAAACAAAAAAAACAAAATGTATGGAGTGGAGGAAGTCTATATCTGTTAATTTCCAGACGCATTAATTGCTTGGAGTGGTATGCATTGAAGTCTGGTCAGTCACGTTTAATCCAAAGTTAATTAATTAACTCAACCAGTTACGTATTTTCTAATTTCTAAGTGCAATGAGTTTAACCTTCGCAAAACTTGTAGGCTATGTTCTTATCCAAGTATAATTAAATACTCGTGATGCTAGAGTTCCACAAGTGCATTTAAGCAAACTTCCACATTATGTTTTTTTATTGTCTTGACATTGCTGTTATTATTATTATTTATATTACTAATTATTATTATTATTATCCTTATCATTATGCCTGTCGTTATCATTACAATTATTTTTATTCTTATCATTATCACTATTATATACCATTCATGGATATAGGCCAATATTGGCCTGTTTCTGTATCGACTAGACAGGGTCTAAAAGCTTTTGTCCAGGTCGTCTTTCTCGTGGTCGATACCGAAAAACTGCATTAGAGATTCTACTTGGTGACATCCAGGATACAATTATTATTATTATTATTATTATTATTATTATTATTATTTTTATTTATTTCTTTATTTATATATTTTTTGCTGCTGTTGTTGCCAAGTGTAAAATATTTCAACAAATCCACCAACTTCATGCATTATTTGATAGTCTCCTCTCCTTCATGATGAGACGGGTCTAGAAGGCCTTTGGCCTGTCATCCGACTGCTGGTTTCACATCCACATGTGTTAATCAAAGTTGTGGCGATCGTGTAGGCAGTATTGGTGTGACATGTGGTCACCATGCTGGGTTCCCCAACACTTAAAGCTGGTTTTCTCAACTTGGAGCCGCTACTCAAATTCCCCAAGATACTGGTCCCATACTGGCCGAAATTCCGTGAGAAAATGTATTCCCCCTGTGGACTCGAACTAGCTCTGCACCAAGTTATCATTCCTTAAACCGCTCGGCTACGGCGCGGCGCGGCAATTTGATAGTCTGCAGAATAAGAATGCATTGGTACCAATCCAGCTGCTGAAGATGGACCAAGTAGTTTTGAAAGGCCTTCACAATTTTAATGAATTTTAATGTTGAAGACGGCTGTTCTCATAAATACTAATTTAATTTTTAATTTATCTCATTTCAAACGTCAGACTCATTATGTTCTGCGTATCTGATTTAGAAGTTAATCATAACATTGTATGGATTATACACCTGGTGAACTATTTTATATATGCTATGTATTTATTTATTTAGCCTGGTGGAGTTAATGCCATGTGGCCTTCTCTTCAACTCACCAGGACAAACATATGAAATTTAAATACAAAAAATACAATAATATTACATACTATACAATAAACCGAATAATAATAAAAATAATGTCTAACAATACAATAAAATTAAAGATAATTAAATTAAAATAAATGAAATAAATATACACAACGGAATAACAGCTCGAATCTACTATAAAAGAAAAATAAATAGGTCTATATAGAAAGTAAAATATTGTAATGAATTAATCTATCGTTTTTATATATGTAAGGAACATTAGGTAAAAAAAATGGTAAATCTTAAGTCAACTTGTATTAAAAAAAAAAAAGGGAAAATAAATTAGTATTGATTATCAAAAAAAATAATAGTGATTAACTAGGGAGCGGATTTTAATTTAATAAGTCTTTATATCCAATCAATTGATTTTTTATAATATAACTTACAAAAAAAATATCAATACTTTGTGTGGGATCTAGTCTTGCACGTCTTACTTTTAAATTAAAAATAAATAATGTTCTATTTACATATATATTTTTCTAAGTTATTATTTGAAAAAGCAGTTAATTGGATATAAGACTTATTAAATTAATTTTATCACTATACTATGTTGCAATCTTAACTTTTAGAGCCTAAAAATCCACTCTCCCTAGCTGATTACAGTGTTCGGCATTGGTTGAGAAGTTTGCTGTTTCAAATGCAGCAGGGATCAATGGATTTTTTTCTTTCAGACTAAAAATACCTTCGGAAAGAAACTAAAGTCGTGGGTCTTGCGTTTTGGTTTGCGGCACGAGTCCTGAAATAAGTGATCACAGAAAAAAAATGTCCCTCGCAGACCCTCCTTGAATTGCCACAGTAATGACCTAAGTGGTTAAAGAACGACTAATGTAAAATAATACTACATTCACGCTGGTTGCGGTCTTTAAGAGCGTTGTGCATTACCAAAAATATAGGGCCTGTATATGTGGGGAGGGGAGTAAAAAAAAATGTATTGTAGACCTTAAGTCTGCATAGAAACCCATTAAAGTATATAAGTCTAGATTTGGTTTTTCGAAGTAACAGATTTTTCAACAAACTTTTTGTTACTTTTTTTTTACGTTATGAATGTAGGCAAACGAATTATCGTGGAATGTCATAGTTAAAAAATGGAACAACTAATTGTCAGGAAATTTAGCCACAAAATTACCCAAGTGTGTATACATCCTGGAATTGTATCATAAAAACCTCAATTCATCTTGAAAGCATGCGACTTTTTATTAGAAATCGAATCCATCACAATCGGTAAAGCGTGATTTCCTGTAAACATGGTGTAAGAACTAGGTCCCATATTTTTTACATACTTACGTTATGTAGCTCAAAAATAATATTATAACTGTTCTTAGTTTATTCCAGTGTTCAGTTATTACTGATTGATTATTATTGGTACTTCTTTTTGTGGAGAGAGAACATTTTTGTACTCTTCAATTCTTTCTTTTTAAAATTATGAAATAATAATAATAATCCCTCCGTAGGATATTTATCTTGTCGTAGTGGAATGGCTTGCGTGCTTAAACGAGCCCGAGAGCTATGTCGGCAGTAACATTGCTGCCGAAAGGGTTACTCATGCCGGACAGGTCGAAGGCGATGAGCCAGACAAAAAAAAATCCTTGGTCGAAAGAGTGACGATCTTTCACCGTAAAAATACAACCGTCGAGAAATTCGGACATAGGGACATAGGTTCCACTGGGGTGTAAAAATTTCCTGAGGTAAAATAGTACTCCATTCGGTTCTCCGGGCGGGGACTACATCAGGGAATACAAGCTAAAGGATGAACAGACTGGATGAGAGAAGTGATGAACATAACAGTGAGCTACATGATCTTTATAGGAAACCAGATATAATAACTGTTAAGTCTTGTAGATTGCAGTGGGCAGGACATGTTGCACAATTGGAGAAAGAAAGAGGGGCATGGAAGCTTCTTGTAGAAAACCAGAGGGAAAACGCCCAGTTGGTAGACCAAGAACGAAGTGGGAGAATAACATTAACCATGATTTGAGGAAGTAGATTATACATGGGATGATTGGAAGACATTAGCTAATTAGAGATGTATAGAGAGATTATGTCCGCGCGGCCATGAACCTACGGGTTCGATAGTGTCAGTGAATTAGTTACCAGTAATAATAATAAGATATATTCGACATTATTTTTTTAAAGTAAATTCGGAAAAGCAGAATAAAATAAGAACTTCCGGCTTTACCTATAATACTTATAATCAAGGTATTACTTATCTCTGCGTCCAAGCGACGAGACGGATTGTCGAGATGGTGAACTACGATTTCTTACGTCACTGTACACAGTACATTTTATACATTTGTTACGAACTATAACGCAGTACTCGCATCAAAATAAAGCCTTGCAACACCCTCCACGCGATCCGCCTCATCGCTCGGACGCACAGTACATAGCTGTATTTTCGGCTTTGCCAAGTGGACTATTCAAACACTCACTTCCATTCAAGTATATTTTAACCTATTTTTAATTCGTCGCTAAAAATTAATTCTACACAACGCAAACTGATTCGCTAAGGAATAATAATTTATAAGGAAAGACAGAATAAGGAATACATGAAGCAAGGTAAATAAAGACTCTTTAAGAAGTAAGAGAGAAATGCAACGCTACATTAATCTATAATATTAAAATAAATGTTTCGGAAAAGGAATGTTGTTATTTATATAATAAGAAAAGATTAAGATAGAACACGATTAGAAAAAATCTGAAAATATAATTATAATTTATTTATTTGGCAGTGATTAGAGTGGGTATAACAAGAGTGGATTATTTCTGATGGCAGTGAAATATGGTTTCATGCACTGTTTGTCTCATAGAACGGCCTTACTAATGAAACATACCTTCATTTACGAGTAATGTTTATACAGCATACAGACATACCAGGTAGTTTAATTATAAAACAACTGCTAGTGAATGTTTCACTTCCAAGAAGACGAGACAATCTGTTCAAATAATAGAAAATTACAACATGGATATCTCATACAGATTACTTAAAAACATTTATACAGAATAAATCCAATGTTCTATTCTGAATCAAATAAAAACCTTCTATTCGTGTGTGGCGTATTGCTAGGTAGAACGATGAAATGAAGCTCCTATTATTGAAGATCTGTGATATACAAAGATGCCGGGTAAGCGGACAGAAAATTAAATGGAATGATATGGATGGTATTAATACCAACGACAGTGGTTGGGTATATGAATGATATATGGAAAAACAAGTACTTAAATAAAGATACCAAAACAATTATATATAAATCAGTGATACGCCCAATATTGACCTATGTCCCGAAGCAAGAGCAGCTACTGTTCCCCCCCCCTCTTTTCGTTTACACTGTTTTCCTTCTTTTTTTTTTTTACCTTTTTGTTAACTTTATGTTATTCTCACATATAGACACAAGAACAAGACACACACCCACACCCAAGGTCGAGATTAAAAATCCCCTACCCCTCCGGGAATCGAACCCGGGTCGCCGGAGTGGAAGGTAGGGACTCTACCGACTACGCCACGGCGACGGACATAATATTTACATAGCCTACTTGTTTTTACTATTTTTTTTCTCGTTTTCTTTCGTTTACACTGTTCTTCCTTTTTGTTTTACCTTTGTTAACCTTTTTATCTTATTCACACATACAAACACAAAACAGAACACACACCCAGACCCAAGGTGGAGATTTTAAAATCCCCTACCCTGCCAGGAATCGAACCAGGGTCGCCGGAGTGAAAGGTAGGGACTCTACCGACTACTCCACGGCGACGGACATTGTTAAAACAAAACCTTTAGAAAGAAATGAAACGAATGTTCTGAGGCAGATTGTACGTAAATCAAGGGGAGATCAAATTAGATAGAAGAAATAAGAAGGGAGCTGAATATTCAGGCAATAGGCGAATGGGTGGAAAAAATAAGAATTTAATGGAATCAACATATATCCCACATGACACCAGATATAATTGTACGCATAGCAGGAGATAAGTTATCAGAGAATGGGAGGACACCTGGAAGACCAAAAAAAAAAAAAAATGATGGAGGGACTCTTTATTCTGGATGGAACAGCCCACGGACCTAAAACAAAGAGAAGAATAAGATGAAGAAAATATTAGTATGGAAAAGTAGTGGGAAGAATTGTTTAGCAGGAGAAAATGCGAGGAACCCCGAGAAAAGCATGCACTCTGAGGTATAACTAGAATATTAAGAACTTCACATTGCACATTTTCTAGATTTCTAAATAGGCTATGTGACAATTTGAAAAAAAAAAAAAAAGTTAATTTAAAAGGAAACAAAGTCATACTTACGGCATTATCGTGTCATTCTAACATAGATGTTAGTACCAGGTCGCTCTTTACTACACATATTGTTTCGCAGAATTCCTAGACACATCTAGAGGAAGATTAAGGAGCTTGCGTGACGGATGGGCATCCCCGGCGGTTAATATACCAACTTTCATTCAAACAAATTGTACGTTTATTTTTAAATTGGCTACAATAACCACAGGCTGTATGTCTCGCCTTTCTTGTTTTCACATTCTTATTTTTCTAACCTAATGGTTTGTGTGCGGTCACTACCCCCTGGGATTCTCTGAATTTCAATTTCTGTTATATCTAATGATCAAAATGGCGACAACCTTACTGGTAAACATTAAGTCATCGCCTGCAGAAGTATTTTAATAGCAATAGAAATATTCATTTTTAGAGTCCAATAACCCCAAAGTTCATGTTTGCATGATCCATGTTTGCAATGTCCACAGATGAGATTCTATTTTTGGTCACATCATTGCACTGATATTGCAATACGAGTAAGTGTCGCAGATATCCATATCACATTATTAAACTCTTTTGTTAGATGGAGTGATATTTATTATTTGGATTAAATTATACAACTAATTGTAGGTTAATAGGCTATATTATAATATTTAATTAGTGCGTAATTGCAGGGTTCCCACAAAACACCTTTCGGGTTCCGAACACGTGTAATTTTCGTTTAATAAAACTAGAAGACTGAAACTAGTACCAATGGAAATAGAAACTCAAAAGGTTTTGTTACAGTGCCTTACAAATGTTCAATGTGAGCTCCTTGTGTAACACGGCATACATTAAGCCTGTAGTCTATTTCCGTCCAAGTACGTTGTAGCGTAAATGGTCAACTGATGTGATGCCTGCTGCGATGCGCGCTCTTAGATCAAGGACGGATTGTGGGAGGGGCCTTCCTGTTGAAAGATGAAATTAGGCATATTCTATTCTAGACGAGGCAGAAGTCAAAGTTGTAGCATATTCATCTCCTCTGATTGCTTTTTGTAAAAAAAAAAAAAAAAAAGAAGAGGTCGTACACATTATGCCGGATTAAAGCGCAGAAAACGTCCTCTTTAGGAGAGTCGCAGATATCTTGCACATAGATACGATTTTTTTTTTTTTTTTTTTTTTCCAATCCTCAAATCCTATCAACGTTATGTCCGTTCATTTCACCCGAAAGGTGGAAGGTGCATCGTCATTGAACACTATGGGTTCGAGAAACCGATCAGTTTCAATGAGAGTTTGCATAATCTCGCAGAAAGAACGACACAATAATTTATTTATTCCTTTAGGAATCGAACATTTTCCAATACTGTTATTTTGACACAGTTCCATTAATGGATCATATTATAATATTATTGTGAAAGGAAAAATTAATGTCTGAACTAGGAATCGAACCGTGGACCTCTCGTATTCCGTACGAGCGTGCAAGACCACTACAGTGTTCGAGACATGGCACAAACATTAACAATTTTTTCAACATATACAAATCTATAATTCTCGTTTCGTCCGCTGCCAGGTAGATGTCACCACCAACGCCAACGGCCGGCTTCATTTAGAAGTATCTATGTTTGACTATTTAACTCATGCCCCAAATGGGAGTCAATGACCAATCACGTTTTAATGATTTCTGTTTCACAACCAATCAGAGTCGTGTTTCACCAAATATTTATCAGTGTTATAATTACCATATTAAAGAAAGCTCCTTCTTACAATATTGCGTTCCTTTGGCAATAAATAGTATGATCTGGTTGCAGTGATAGACAAAAGAAGCGGTAGAAGCGTACCTATCGTTTCTCATTTGTTTTCAAACATCGCCGTTTACATTAAATATATAAATATTTTAAAATAACTATAGTTAAATAATGATTTGTGAGTAAACAATTTAATTTTATTCGTTAAATAGTCCTAACAAATGCCACTCTTGATTTCCAAATTTATCGATAATTTGGAAATCACTCGTGGCATTACTTATGATAATTTTACACCACCAATTTTATAACAGTAATCGATGTTATTTAATATTTTCCAATACTGTTATTTTAACACAGTTGTACTGATATTGTGAAAAGAAAAATTAATGTCTGAACCAGGAATCGAACCGTGGAACTCTCAAATTCCTTTAGGAACTAGAGCACCTGCATTCGGTACATTGGAAGTCACGAATGTTTGCGCAGAAACGTTTTGAGTTTTTTCTTTCCATTGGTAGGCTATTAGTTTTATGTTTCTAAGAATTATTAAACGAAAGTTACACTTGTTCGAAACCCGAAAGATGTGTTGTGGAACCCTATATAGTAGTTATTAATAAAGTTGGGGTACTTTATTGGATTATTGAATTAAACCAATTAGTAGAATAATAAATAAATAAATAAATATATTAAAGTTCATGTACGAGTATGAAAAGTATTTTTTATTGTTTTGCTCATACGCTAGGCATTTTATATTGACTAATCCAATTTACAGCACATGTCTATTTGATCCAATCGTGTGGACTATCACTGATATATTTGTGAAATGAAATTGTCAGACTGATGCGCAGTTGTTCGGAAATTGTCCAACCTTACTCGATTTTTTTTTTTATATTTAAGCTACAGAACATGGAAGGATATTCTACCAAAATATTATTACATAGTAAATTCATTTAAATAAAGATATAGGACTATAAAACACGTAACTTAATTCAATTTTATTAACGAGTTGTTTTTATTTTAAAATATTCTTCAGTAAATGGTATTTTAAAATGTCATGTTTTGTTTATCTCTTTGGACAATTCACTACCGTCGGTACATCGTGAATTATCAAAACAATAAAAAACTGTTGAGGTATTGTCCTTAAAGATTTTCTTATATTTGGCGGACAAGAGTATTTAGTTTTCTAACAATTTTAAATTGATTTACTATACATTAAGCCAAGGTGTCATCAGTCACCCACAAGAGATCTTTATTCGAGTTGAGAATAATTTTGGATCCACTCAGCTTTCTATAAAATATGTATTGGAAAATGTCCTGGGGTAAAATATGCATATTAATTTAATTATCTCTTACTCAGAGTTTAAATAAAAAGGAATGAAATAATTAGGCCTATAATATTTATTACAAATAAAAAGTTTCCATAAGATTTTCCTAATAGAGACTATTAAGGCTGATAAAACCTCCTTTGTTTATGACTTTGAAGATTATTATTTTATCATAAGTAATGCCACGAGTGATTTCCAAATTATCGATAAATTCAGGATGTCACGAAGTGAGGAGTGAATATATCTAGAGAATTTGGAAATCAAGAGTGGCATTTGTTAGGACTATTTAACGAATAAAATTAAGCTGTTTACTCACAAATCATTATTTAAATATAGTTATTTTAAAATATTTATATATTTAATGCAAACGGAGACGTTTGAAAACAAATTAGAAACGTTTGTTATGTTTTATTTGTTCATCGCTGCAACCAGATCATATTATTTACTGCCAAAGGATCGCAATATTGTAAGAGTGCACCCTATTGGAGAAAAAATGTAACACATCAAACTGTTTATAACCAATATATTATTAATTAATTCCTGATGTCCTATGATGTAAATAACTTATGTCAATATTTTTCTAGAACGTAAATACCTGGGAAATAATACGTTTAAGAAAGTACAAACAGTTGTTTATTTTTATTGTGGTATAATCTATTGCTACATGTTTTTCTATTATATCCCGCAAGCAGAATCTGCTTACATTCGTGCACTATATATGCAAAACTATATATACAATCTGGGAGTCACTTGCATTCTAGGATTCTTCCATCTTAATATATAAATTGCTATATTCAACGTATTCTTAGAGAGTCAGTCACTGCAAAATAATGCTTTGACCTATTCAGAATGTTAAAAAGGAGCTTTCTCTAATATGATAAACTTTAGATGATAATTTAGAGATGAAAACACGACTGTGATTAGTTGTAAATCAAAATTCATTGAAACGTGATCGGTCATTGACTCCCATTTGGGGCATGAGTTAAATAGTCATCTTAAAGACTTCAAAATATACATTATATGATGTTAATACATGTACTTTAGATTAACGCTAGTGCATGACATTTTAAAATAAATTTAAAATAACTTTTATACTTAGTAGTATTTGAACAAATTATGAATATAATACATTATTTATTTTATTTTTATTTATTTATTTAGCCTGGTGGAGTTAAGGTCATGTGGCCTTCTCTTCCACTCACCAGGACAAACATATAATTATTACATCAGAATATAACAATCATAATTAACTCTAATATTAAATACTATATGAAGATTTGACCAATAAGATAATATATATTATATTATGAACTATAATACAACCACTTAATGATAGTTAAGATTAAGACTAAAACTGATAATAAAATGTATTTTAGCAAGATAAATTAAATTGTCTAATGTAGGGGCCTATATAAAAATAATGAAATATAGAAAACTAAATTTACGGTTATACAATATTTAAATAAATGAAAATATTTGTTAATTTTAATATTATTTTCATAAATACTTCTATCAGTGAGATGTATAAATTAGAATAAGTAAAGGTAAAGTGTTCCCACTACAGGCCTCAGGAGGCCCTTGGGGTAGTAGGAGGTTAAGGCTCCCACTTTTTCTTGACAATCGGCACTTGATGTCAGCCCTGCGTGACGGCCGCCTTTACCCCAGAACAAGCGTCTGGTACTCATTTCAGTTAGAGGCTGAGTCGACCACAGGGCCATAGTGCCGCCAGAAGGTTTAGGTCAGTTTAAAAATCCTGACCCCACCGGGACTCGAACCCTCGACCTTCCGGCTTGTAGCGCAGTGCCTTAACCACTACGCTACGGCGTGCCCCCATAAATTGGAGTAGACCTACGTAAAAAGTCCCATGATAGCTTGTAAAAATCTTATTTTTCTACCCCTGGACAGATTGTGATACATATTTATTATAAATAATAATTACATCCTCCACGGAACATTTAGATCTCAGCTTCCTTTACGTCAACCGGTGAAGAAACAGTTATGTGAGAGAGACTTCTGAAAATACGGGAAATGAGATTGTAATTTTTTTTGTGTGTAGAAGACATAAATAAATGTGGAAACTGCGACTATTTAAATAATTTTTCACTCGGTGCGGAGGTCTCCTACTAAGCTACATAGAGAATATGTTCCGAATGGAAAATATTCCATCCCACCAATTTTATGCAATGTGAGCTCTGATGTGACTCACGGACTCTGTGATAAGGAATACAACATCTCCTCTTTTGTTAATATTTGTTTCCAAGAATACCATGACGCTATCCCATTCTACTGTTCTATCATACTGCTTTATTTGCGACTCAGTGGAGTGCAGCAGTTATGGAGGAACAAAATGACCCTCTTTTACACATATAATTCCTAATGTAAAATATATTATCATCATTAAGGATAGGTTTTTTATATAATATTGGCATGCAAAATATGTACATATTTATGTAATAACATTATATAAATTTATATTAAAAGTTAACTTAAAAATAGATAAAAAATGAAGGAAGGATACAGTTAAATACTTACGTATTGTCATGCTTCTATTATAAAATGTTCCCACTACAGGTAGGGATACTGGGAGGTTAAGGATCCCATCTTCCTAGACAATCGGCAAGAGATTTCTGGCTTGTATGATAGCAATCTTTACCCCCACAACACAGTATGGTATTTATTTTTATGGGCTGATTCGACCCCAGGTTCATGATACCGCCTGAAGATTAAGCAGTTTAAAAATCTGACCCCATCGGGTCTGGACCCTCGATTTTCCAAGCTTGTAGGATATTGCCTTAACCAACATTACCACGGTGTGCCCCCTATATTATTTATATTATTTCATTCATACTGTATCAAGTTTTCAGAGTCTTCCTGTATCTATGTTTATCGTGTTTAGTAAATTAAATTCTTCTTTAACCGTTTCTCAGCAGCTTTCGTATAGGTTTGGGAAAAACAGTTTCAGTGTACAATCAGGTTTCCGAGTGTTTAATGTGAACAAATAATATTTTTAATTATTTTCCACTTACGAAAATATTATTGTAATTAAGTGGCATGATATGTAAATTTACACAAAAATCTTTAAAATATGTAAAAATATGTAATTATGATCATCCATAGTAATTCTGCCCAAGGCAGGTCCTTCACTGCAATCATAGCATTTTCATGCTATGCTTGCAGCTTTACTAGGGAATTGTAGGTGTGGTAGCTTCTCGTTGCTTTCCACACCGGTGAAGGATGATGATGCTGATAATGATAAGGATGATTGCGATGGCCATATGATTTCGGGGACCGTTTGGGCCTTAAAGTTTTCCTGGCATTTGTCTTACAGGTGAGGAAAAACCCCGATAAAAACCTCACCCAGAAAAACTGCCCCGACCGGGATCGAACCCGGGCCCGCTGCGTGACAAGGCGGCACGCTACCTCGAGACCACAGCGGTGGACAATTATGATCAAATATGTAAAAAATATGCTATGATAAATTTTCATATAATATGATAAGTAAGTTTCTAATTCGTGGACATTTATCAATTTTACCCATGTATAAGCAAAGGGAAATAATATATAATTACATACAAATCCTAGCCTTAATCATCATCCATGCAAGTATTAGACCATGTGGTCTGTTACGGTCTCAAAGAATAATTTTCCATCTAGCGCATTTTTCGACGTCCCAGCGACATTTTGCCGTGTGGGCAGTAATATTTTTGGAATTCTGTGAGATGGCATTCCTTGAAGATGAGCTTTCCAGTTCGGGTAGTTTTGTAAATGATGTAGAATGGGGTTTACGTACACCCAGCTCTTCCGTCATTTATTTATTCTTATCGTCTTTTGTATAGCCTGCTGTACGGCTCATACATCGCATCTGATTTGCTGTTATTAGGCTTTCATCTCTTCTTCGTATTGTCCATGCTTCACTACCATATCTTAATACTGATCTTGCAAGAACCTTATAAAGTCGTAATCTTGTGTTCATTAGTACTAAAGGTGTTTCATAGTACTATTAAATATCTCTGCACTAGAACAGTTGTTCTGAAACTATTTTGATCGGGGGTTTCTTTAAATTGGAAAACAGGTTATCGGATCCTTAAATTAATCCTCTTATAAACAAAATATCAGGTTTGAAAAGAACAGCAAGCCTGAATAAAAAAGGCATATATGCAGAATTTACCGAATGTTCCCACCTAGTACCACCTTGATTTCCTAGATGTCACTATTTGGCGGAACGCTGAACCCGGGGCACTCAATATGTATCCTAAAACAAGTGTAACTAAATTAGTATGGTTGAATGTCTCCCTTGTAGGGGGAGAACGTCTTAAGTCCCGTTGAGAGACACAAGGGCTTACTACTATTATTAAACAAGATATTTTTTTGTTATTATTTCAGGATTGTTTCTGTTATTTACACAGGTATCCTCAACCAAAATATGTACATTTTTTCTTCCACACACATGAAGCGTGGCTGCTTCTGTCTTATTTCTGTTCTTCATGTTGTATTGAATTCCCTTTATCCACGTTGCTTTGGTCTACCACGTTTCCCTTTTCCAGGACGTATCCATTTCAATATTTATATTATTATTATTATTATTATACTGGTTTTAGCGCAAGACAAATTTGATATGGAAATCATGATAAAATGGTTGAAAAACACATATGAATCATGGGGTCGCACAGTAAATTTACAAATAACAGAATATTTGTCAATAAATAGCAATGAAAGAGATAATTTAATATTGAAAGAAGGAATTCAAATAAAGCAAGTGAAATAAACGAAATATTTGGGAATAATTATTGATAACATTGAAGGTATTGGCAAAGAGAACATAAAACATAGAATTGAATTGAGTAGCAAAATAATATTATCGTTAAATTCCATATGGTGGGATAAGCATGTTTGGAAAGACAAAAAAAATCGTAAAATATTGGTGGAATCTGTTGCAATGTATGGAAGTGAGGTATGGACAATTAGAACATGTCACAAATAAGGAAATTAGAAACATAATGGAAGCAGAAAAAAACATAATTGAGATAATTGAGGAGAAGGAATTAAAGTGGTTAGGACATATTTTTAGAATGGAAGATGAGCGATGGCCGAAGCAACTATATCAATGGCAACCGACCAAAAAAAAAAAAAAAAAAAAAGAGGGAGACCAAAGTTAACATGGAAGGAAAACATGAAGACAGTAATGCAAGCAAGAGGGTTTAGCATTGAAGATGCCCAAGATCGTAGGCTTGGGAGGTTTGGCACGGGAAGACGGCAGCAGCTGTAAAAACCCATAGATAGATATTATTATTATTATTATTATTATTAATTATTCCATCCATAGTAATTCTGCCCGAAGGCAGGTCCTTCACTGCAATCATAGCATTTTCATGCTATGCTTGCAGCTTTACTAGGGAATTGTGTAGGTGTGGTAGCTTCCCGTTGCTTTCCACACCGGTGATGGATGATGATAATGATAAGGATGATGGCCATATGATTTCGGGGACCGTTTGGGCCTTAAAGTTTTCCTGACATTTGTCTTACAGGTGAGGAAAAACCCCGATAAAAACCTCACCCAGAAAAACTGCCCCGACCGGGGATCGAACCCGGGCTCGCTGCGTGACAAGGCAGCACGCTACCTCGAGACCACAGCGGTGGACATTATTATTATTATTATTATTATTATTATTATTATTATTATTACATAATTATGTAACCTCAAAAATAGGTATTTTCTCTTGTCGCTCTAGGCCTATAGTGTTTACGATTGTCCCGTAGGTTTTTATAGTTGTATAGGAAAAACTGTTTGCATTAATACATTATGTATTTAAAGAATATATGACTGATCCCCGGAATCTTGAACACACCCGCGGAGGGCACGATAGGAACATGAGTTCTGTACTATGATGACAATAGTGACTTTATTTTGTCGTACGATATCCCATCCTTGTCTTATAACTTTTAATTGGAAATATCTATTGCTTGAAAGAGATACGGAGATATGCGTTTAATAATTTTCTGTGAAAACATGGCTGTTAGTGGAGAATCGGTGTTGTTTGTGGATTTCTGCTTTATGTGGCGCAGTTGAAGTAATTCTAAACATTCGAGTGCCTGGTATGTACATGGTTGAGTTTATTACAGAACATTCTTCTGCTTTAATTGCGCCGCCATCAACTGCTCCTGGTATTTCCATTGTGACATTGTAACCAAGAATTTAAATTTGTAAAAAATAACTAAATATTGGAATTCACATTTATACTAAATACATTTAATTTTAAAATAGTATTTACTTAACGCTTCCCAATGCATATAGGTATATAATGATCTTAAAATCTTATATACTTATCTCATTTTCTTCTTCATTCTTCCATTATAGGTTTTAACTTGTTCTTTCTTCAGTTATTGTTGACTCATATTTGGTCGGCATAACACATTCTGGGACGTACCTGTTGTCTTCTGCCCGTAGATAGATTATCCCTTACAGTCTTCACAATTCTATTGCTGTCCATCCAGCTTAAATGCGCAATTGCCATCCTATTCTTGTTTTCTCCTGTATACCCATTTCTTAATATCTTCGACTGCACATGTTTCTCTGATACTTTCACTCCTTTCTCTATCCCATAGAGTTTTCCCACAATTTTACGAAGTATTTAATTCCTGTTGTTTCCAATAATATTTTTGTGTTTACGGTATCTGGTCTTGTTTCTGCCTGATAAGTTATAATAGGTCTTACTACTGTTTTATAAATTCTGTCCCTAGTTTTTTAAATGTTTACTTTTCCAAATTGTATCATTAAGACATCTAGGGTTACATACCTTAACATGATGAGGGATTTGTGTGCCTTAGGGACTTACAGAGCTATGCCGGCGATAGCGTAGCTATTGGCAAGGCCTCCCATGTCCGAGAAATCAGTAAGAAAAGGCCAGACAAAACTGTATCCACACCGAAAAGCCAGACTAGTAACCTACTTGGAGATGTATAAATCCAATTACCCAGAGCACCAGTTCTAAGCCTCTCATTTTCTGAACTATAGAAACATCATATAAAGGCATAATTGTAAGAATTTAAGAAAACATAGGACAGACTCTTAGAAACATTTTCAAATCTCATTGAATCACAATGAAAATATGTTTATTTCACACATTGATAAGTAAGTGATGCCAAAGCTTACAGGTTGAAGTTTCCATTAAGATTAAGAGAAATATCACTCTGTTGTTAAATATATCAAATTAAAAAAAATACCAATGTTGAGTGATTCCGGGTTATGTGGCCGTGGTCCATAGTTGGTGTTGATACCAGACGTTTCGCCCTCAACTGCGGAGGGCATCTTCATTGGCGAGTGCTTCTAGGCGTGTTTCCTGGTCGGAAGATCTACTTAGAGTGAGCGCTGTGGACGTAGTGGACGTTGTATTGATACTAGTGGTGGGTGCAGGGTGAGTGGGCGTGGCTCTTGCTGATTGGCTAATGGTCGTCTCCTTGTTGTCCCTGGTGTTAATGCATTTATTTTCTAGTGTATGATACCAGGCCTTAGACAGTTTGATGCCTTCCTCTTTTCTGTTAATATTTCCCTTATGCTTGTATATTAACAGAAAAGAGGAAGGCATCAAACTGTCTAAGGCCTGGTATCATACACTAGAAAATAAATGCATTAACACCAGTGACAACAAGGAGACGACCATTAGCCAATCAGCAAGAGCCACGCCCACTCACCCTGCACCCACCACTAGTATCAATACAACGTCCTCTACGTCCACAGCGCTCACTCTAAGTAGATCTTCCGACCAGGAAACACGCCTAGAAGCACTCGCCACTGAAGATGCCCTCCGCAGTTGAGGGCGAAACGTCTGGTATCAACACCAACTATGGACCACGGCCACATAACCCGGAATCACTCAACATTATGATTACCGGCCGTGAAAGCCTGCATTCAACTAAAAAAAATACTATTAACCATTTTAAGTCAGGTTCCCCAGGGTCCGTAATAAAATTAAAATTTATTTACTACAAATTACACTGCTACTTTAATTTCATATTGATTTATCAGTTTAATGTTTTACTTAACCCCTAAATTACCACAACCACGACCACGTATTGGAAGCAGGATCACAAGTGATCCAAACTTCCGGCTACTTTAGGGATTTATTTACCCTTATGTATATTGTCATTGGGAATAATGAGTGATTAACCTAGCGCCGACCACGACCGGCAGCAGAAAGGGAGACAAAGAGCCAGTTGTCAGACATTAACAAGCCTTTAAGCTGATCTTCGCTTGTGTTCTTCAGGATGCCATCTCACTCAGCTACCAACAGGAAGACATAAACCAACCATAGCCGTCTCCAGGTCCCAAGGGGACAAGAAAGGGAGGATAAATCGCAAGTCCAACCACAAACGGCTCCTTTCAGGTTAAGTTAATCTGTTGCGAAATTTTGAATTTAGAAGATTTATTGGGGATGAAATTTACTGGTGGACTCTATGGGACCGCTCCGACATTTGTCAATAAGCCAAGGGAAACCACCAAAACCTTGGCGGAGTGGTTTGAAGTTAATAATATATAATAAAAATAAAAATAATAAAAATTTGGAAAAAAAAGTTATTATGAGAAAAATATCGAAATGGTCAAATTCTTTGGCTCTGTAGCGAACTAGCCGGCGGAATCACTATTTTTGAGTGTATAGACTAGACTATGTGTTGGAAGCTGGATCACTTTTCCAAAATGTATCCCTTCCCCGAGCCAGCCAATGATACATCAAGTTTCCTGGATGCATTCTCGGCAGCCGAGAAAGGAACCATGCTTCCGGCTATTTTAGGGATTTATTAACCCTCTTTTTAGCCCTTTGGTGTATTGTCATTGTAGATAGAGAGCGTACATCCTAGTGCCAACCATAACCAGTCGCCGATCGGGAGACAAAGATCCAGTGGTCGGACATTGACAAGCCTTGGTGACGCTGGTCGAAGCTGCTCATCTAGTTGATGTTCTCGCCGATACTCCAAGCCGCCAACAGGAAGACCGCCACCGCCGCCGCCAACCCCCAAAGGGGCAAGAGCGGCAGAGCAAGTCGTCATTCCAATCAGAAACGGCTCCTTTCGAATTTAGGTGATCTGTTAAATATTTTAAAATTTTGAAAATTGTTGGACATTTATATTTTCCCTGTGGACTCTAGGGGACCACTCCGACATATGTCTTAACGCCAAGAGAAACCACCTAAAACCTTGGTAGAGTGGCTTGAATTTAATAATAAATTAAAACCAAATTGATCAGCGTTTTAGGCTCCAAAGTTAATTAGCCATAGGAGTCACTATTTAAAGGTGTGTCTGGGCACTTCCTATCTTAATTGTATATAAATTTCTCGTGTCTGTTATTTAAATGTGGCGGACCGCATTGAAAACAGAATCTTGTATAACTGTTATTATTGGGTAAATTGTGTAGTTGGACACACATTTAAGTGGTTTCTTTGTGTGCTGGTTTTCTTTTGATTTATGTAAAATATTAAATTAATTAAACGAACTGATGTATCCTATAGGATACGTTATGAATTTAAGGGTTAAGTAGTTTCTTTATAGCCCGATCGTTTTATTTTGCATACCATTGTTCCCTGTCTCATATTGCTTATGTAAGGTCACTCTATAAGAAGCTAACGTCTGTTAGAGTAGCTCATGTTTACACTGATAAATGGAGCATATGTGTGCGTGTGTGTGTTTGTGTATTTTATTTTACATGACCTATAATCTAAAAAGTGAATCAGTTTCCAAAGTACGAGAGTTAAAGAGTAATTTATCCAAGATTAAGATGTTTATAGGAAGTACATAGACAGGTGTATCGAATTGGCAAACTTCCGGTTGCCGCAGACTGTATGTCTGTTTGATGTTCTCATGTCTCGCTTATCAAACTGTTTGTTTCTTATCTCTCTCCACCAGTAACCTGGTTCTCTTTTCCTTTTTACTAGTACAATCTACAATAAAAATAAAAATCTCACGATACGAAAACAAGGATCATTTGTGTCTAGTCAAAAAAAAAAAAAGGAACATCCTTTAAATAAGGAACAATTTTACTATGGAGATTACCACTTTTCTATATCTTGTTATCAATAATATTTTTCCATTTTATTTCCAGTGTTTCAGAAAAATTTATCGTGTACAATATTCGAATAACTTGGCACCCTGAATGTAAACTTGCAGTAGCTAAAATTATAGATATCTTCTGACACATTAATGTTGAAGTTTATGCGCAAAGCTAATATTCGAGCTAAGATTATAAAGGAAATATTAAACGAAGGCAGGGACTTGACTCTACAACGCCAAGAATGAAACGTTGAACGAATTCATTGGTGGCGTTTTGAAATATTTGGAAGTGTATATTTTTCAAGTCCACCACTGCGCTGTGGTCACGGGGTAACGTCATTGCCATGTACGCAGCGGGCCCGGGTTCAATCCCCGGCCGGGAGAAGTTGCCAGGGTGATGGTTCTTTTTTCGTAGTGTTTCCTCACCCGTAAGACAAATGCCTGGAAACTTTAAGGTCAGGAACAGACAATCAATACCTAATTTCATTTATTATTTAGAGCCCAACCACCACCCTCCGGGCTACCTCAGGCTTAATGCCCTTATCCCGGGTCTGCTCTATGTCCCTCTATAGGCCTATCTAATCTTTATTGAAAATACATAATAAATATACAATTCGGGTATTTAAAAGTGTGTGGATGTTATTTAAAATTAAAATAAAGTGTGTTTTGTTTGTTTGTGTATGTGTGTTAATGTGTGTGTATATGACTGTGTGTTTTGTGCTTGTTTGTGTATATGTGTGTGTAGTTGTAGTAGTAGTAGTAGTAGTAGTAGTAGTAGTAGTAGTAGTAGTAGATTGGGGAGTGTCCAAACGATTCCCAAATATCACCTGGCCATCATAATTTATCATTATCATATTCACCATATTGTGAATAATGTGTTTCGTTTTAATATTGTATTGTATCGGAGGAGGCCTTGACATTGTGCTGATCACTCATTCGGGGAGGTGCTCCATATCCTCGTGTGGAAAAAAGAAATAAGTAATGTGTGTTCCGTAATTTAAAACCCTTCTCCCAACAGTCCCGGATGGTGCGTGGCATGTGAAAATTACCTATAAGGTGAGAGGTTAAAGTGTAACCGTTAAATAAGTTAATGGGATAAAAATTCAAACTCATTCGTCTCATGACAAACTGGATTGAACTAGATGATGTATAAAGAAGTGAACTGTGCCCGTACTTGAACATTTGCTCATTACGTATTTCACAATCTAGTTTTTATTTTTTTACATAGTAAAACAATACATTCTTAAAATCTGGCACCTCTTTACAAAACAATATTGTAGGCCTAAATAGCACTGTTAAGATTCAGGGCCGGCTAATGAGTACTCCGTCCCTAAGCGATTCTGCAGAGGCAATGTTCCGGGATATCCAGCCCTTGTTGGCTGGATTATCTAATCGCATGGAGCATTTTCTCTTCGTGAATCGACTCATCAACCTATGCTAACTTATACTTTGCATTGATGGACTACCAATTAAATTGTGCGAGATTCACTCGCCTAGAATAGTGAGGCTCATTCTACACTTTTTGACTTTCAGACTCTCTGTTTGCCGGCAGTGCAGTTTCTGACGCCCTATTCTAGAGTGACGTCTACAATTTACTCTCAACTATCGATACGTTCGGCGAACACATCTTGCCGCCTCATGGCTAGAGTTAAAGATCCACAACCCCACATTGAAAGTTACAAGGAATTAGCTGTCAATAAAGCCTAGTAGGCTACAGTATGCAGCCCTTATCCCGGGTCTGCTCTATGTCCCTCTATAGGCCTATCTAATCTTTATTGAAAATACATAATAAATATACAATTCGGGTATTTAAAAGTGTGTGGATGTTATTTAAAATTAAAATAAAGTGTGTTTGTTTGTTTGTGTATGTGTGTTAATGTGTGTGTATATGACTGTGTGTTTTGTGCTTGTTTGTGTATATGTGTGTGTAGTTGTAGTAGTAGGATAGTAGTAGTTAGTAAGTAGTAGTAGTATAGTAGATTGGGGAGTGTCCAAACGATTCCCAAATATCACCTTGGCCATCATAATTTATCATTATCATATTCACCATATTGGTGATAATGTGTTTCGTTTTAATATTGTATTGTATCGGAGAAGGCCTTGACATTGTGCTGATCACTCATTCGGGGAGTGCTCCATATCCTCGTGTGGAAAAAAGAATAGTAATGTGTGTTCCGTAATT
Source organism: Diploptera punctata (assembly GCA_030220185.1). NCBI lineage: Eukaryota > Metazoa > Arthropoda > Insecta > Blattodea > Blaberidae > Diploptera > Diploptera punctata. The sequence goes on along the minus strand of JASPKZ010002722.1, from coordinate 1,499,251 downwards.
TAAAACCCTTCTCCCAACAGTCCCGGATGGTGCGTGGCATGTGAAAATTACCTATAAGGTGAGAGGTTAAAGTGTAACCGTTAAATAAGTTAATGGGATAAAAATTCAAACTCATTCGTCTCATGACAAACTGGATTGAACTAGATGATGTATAAAGAAGTGAACTGTGCCCGTACTTGAACATTTGCTCATTACGTATTTCACAATCTAGTTTTTATTTTTTTACATAGTAAAACAATACATTCTTAAAATCTGGCACCTCTTTACAAAACAATATTGTAGGCCTAAATAGCACTGTTAAGATTCAGGGCCGGCTAATGAGTACTCCGTCCCTAAGCGATTCTGCAGAGGCAATGTTCCGGGATATCCAGCCCTTGTTGGCTGGATTATCTAATCGCATGGAGCATTTTCTCTTCGTGAATCGACTCATCAACCTATGCTAACTTATACTTTGCATTGATGGACTACCAATTAAATTGTGCGAGATTCACTCGCCTAGAATAGTGAGGCTCATTCTACACTTTTTGACTTTCAGACTCTCTGTTTGCCGGCAGTGCAGTTTCTGACGCCCTATTCTAGAGTGACGTCTACAATTTACTCTCAACTATCGATACGTTCGGCGAACACATCTTGCCGCCTCATGGCTAGAGTTAAAGATCCACAACCCCACATTGAAAGTTACAAGGAATTAGCTGTCAATAAAGCCTAGTAGGCTACAGTATGCAGCATACTGGACGGTGCCTGTCACCGTCAGCCATCAGTCAGTCAATACATTGTGGTCACTTTCTTTACACTTCATGCCGTTCATTTCGTTTTATTTGCACTGTTTGTAGGACTATATATACTAGCCAAATCTTCATTTAAAGTATTATTTTAGCTATGTACGCATATATATATATATATAGTAAAAATGGATAAAGAAGAGAAACAAGAAAGTGATATTAAGAACAGAATAAATAAAGGTAGAGCAGTAAGAACAATGATAAATGGAGTCTTATGGAACAGACATATAGCCAGAAAAAATAAGTTTCAAATATATAATTCAATAGTGAGAAGTATACTGTCACATATGGAGCTGATTTGTTTTAATTCAACAAAACTTGTGTTGGTGGAAATGTATTTCTTGAGGAGAGCAACATCCTTGGCGCAGAGCTACGGGACTTGCGCTGGTTCGAGTCTCCATGGGGGAAGAAATTTTCTCATGGTATTTCGGCCAGTATGGGACCGGTGCCCACCCAGCATCGTGAGGCAATTGGATAGCTACAATAAGTAGCGGCTCCAGGTTGAGGAACCAGCTATAACGGCTGGGGGACTCGACATGCTAACCACATGTCACCCCTACACTGGCTGTTGATCATCTACCTCTGTGATTGACACATGTGGATGTGAATGGCCAGCAGCCGGCTGGTAAAAGGGCAACCGCTGAAAAGTGGAAAGACCCTCAATCGGAGGAGAGCAACATCCATCCATAGTAATTCTGCCCGAAGGCAGGTCCTTCACTGCAATCATAGCATTTCCATGCTATGCTTGCAGCTTTACTAGGGAATTGTAGGTGTGGTAGCTTCCCGTTGCTTTCCACACCGGTGAAGGATGATGGTGATGATGTTAATGATAAGGATGATGATGATGAAGATGATGGCCATATGATTTCGGGGATCGTTTGGGCCTTAAAGTTTTCCTGACATTCGTCTTACAGGTGAGGAAAAACCTCACCCAGAAAAACTGCCCCGACCGGGGATCAAACCCGGGCCCGCTGCGTGACAAGGCAGCACGCTACCTCGAGACCACAGCGGTGGACCGGCAACATAATGTTCAAAAAAGAAAAAATAAGAAATAGTCATACGAGGAAAAATGAATATTGGATATTCAATAGTAGAATATATGATATAAACAATTAAATTGGTATGGGCATGTACGACGAATGCAAGAAGAAAGGTTACCCAGAAAAACATTGGAATGGTGTCCAGTTGGAAGAAGGAAAGAAGACCTCGAAACCAGTGGATGCAAGAAATAAGAACTGGAATGAGAACATGAGGACTGGAGGAAATGGAGTGGGTGGATAAAACTTTAGGCACAAAAAGATGTTTGAATATTGAAAATCCGTACATAAATAAAATAAATATATATACACGAACATACAGGCGAATGGAGAAGACTACGTAACTGAGCTACATGATCTTTATAGGAAATCAGATATAACAAGTGTATCTGTATGTAATGCAATTCAATTAACCCTTAAATTGGGAATGTATTCTATAAGTTGCATTACTTTAATTTATTTAATATTTATAATAAATTAATAGAAAAATTATTCAATGGAAATTATTTACATCTGTGAAAATTATACACGATAATAAAAAAAGATTTTACGGTTATAATATGTTTGTTTCCACCGCAGTCCGGAACATTTAAATGTATTAGCATAATAAATTGAGTCCCTCCAATTTAACAAAAGAAAGATATATTCCGTAAACCAGCAATATCGGACCATAACTTCTACTTGCTGAGGAATTCGCTTAATTTATGCCATTCAATATCGCCAGTAATTGAAACTTGGAACCGTTCTGATACCATACTTACTGAGCTTTTTTAAATATTAGCATGTAACTATTAGTGTAAAAAAGATAGAAAAGTCTTTTGTAATTTCATTTCAAGAATTCTATACATAGCAATACATTTCTTTATTAATATTATTTTTCTTAATCTATATAATAATAATTTATTTTATAATATTCATCTTAGTATATACTCATGTTAAAAGTACCTGAATGGAATTTGGTATTTCTTTACATTACTGTTGTTTATAATAGTAAATGTACCCCTTTAACAGGCCATAAAAGCCCATGGGGGCGTGAACTCAAGGTTTCACGATTCTTAGCCAACGGCACGACACTCGTTCTTCAAAATCATATATTTAAAACACGCCATGATGTTTGTGCTATGAAACGGTATACGTGGACTGAGTTTGCAGACATGCAATTATTAATTTCCGACCTATGATTATTTAATATCATTTATTTTGGTCTCTTCTATTTTTTATTTAGATTTGAGCAGTGACTATTATTACAACACATATAAGACTGGGGGTGTAGATCTACTGAAATAAAATAAGAATTTATTGTATTATCTGAGTTCTAGCTCGGGCAGGACATAAGGCACGAATGGGGAATGCAGGCTTCTTGTAGGAAAATCAGAGGAAAAACGCCTAATTTTAGACCAAGAATGAGGTGGGAGAATAATTAACTAGGATTTAAGGGAAATAGATTATACAGGGGATTATTGGAAAACATTAATTTAGCATAGGGATGTATGGAGAGCTTATGTCCGCTCCGCCATGAACCTATGGATTCTATAGAGCCGGTAAGTGAGTGAGTTAGCTGTCTGAGTTCTAGTAGCCTTATAACATTATATGGGTCTCTATAAACTCGAAATTATGATTTCAGTGAATCATTTTTCTTTACACCTTACTTCTATTTTTTCTGTAATACAGTACTATATCACGTAAAACCCAATCAACAATCGTTAAAAACCATTTACGCGTTTCGACAGCAAAGCTCTCATTCTCAAGACAGTAATCACAGTTATTATCAGTCATAATCTCCACCAGTAAGATCCTAGAAATAGACAATTCTAATAAAATATTGCCAACATAAGTGAGTACATTCAGAATCGAGGAAAATATGCATTTAATGCAAATATATTACATACATTTCTAGGACAGTCGTCATCTAAAAAAAAAAAAGTTTTTTTAATTTTAAATATTGTGTATATTTTTTCTCAGACTAACACGTCTAAAAGGCTCTTGTCAGTATAAGGTTGACATGTGGTCATCATGCCGAATCCTCCACCCTGTAAATGAATTATAAATATAAGAAAACATCCTATAAAAAGTGTCGAACACTGTTGCCAACGCAATATGTTGTGCATTTTATTTAATTTCTCTTTATAAACATTTTAACGTCTAGGGTTTTCAAGTTATAAAACTATTATTCTACCAGTTAGATTTGGACAGGTGTATCTTTTTAAAATTGTCATCGCTGCCCTTAGAGGATCAATTTCAATTTTAAGAAACCATATTTACAAAATGTCTACTTTATAGTACGTATAATTCAATTAGGCCTACAATTTGAATTTTTAAATGTATTTACAAAATGTATTTCATCAATTCCAAAAATTAATTGTCTGTATCCCTTTGTCCTTGAGGCAATCCTCTAATGAGGAAAGTTGTATATAATATATAGGTGCGAAACATGGACTCTTACTTTAAGGAAGGAAAGGAGATTATGAGTATTTGAGAATAAAGTACTTAGGAAAATTTTTGGGCCAAAGAGAGATGAACAGACAGGTGAATGGAGAAGACTACATAACAATGAATACATGGTCTTTATAGGAAGCCAGATATAATAAGAACAGTTATGTCTCGTAACTGCGATGGGCAGGACATGTTGCGCGTATGGGGAATGAAAGACGTGCATGGAAGCTTCTTGTAGGAAAACCAGAGGGAAAACGCCCAGTTGGTAGACCAAGAATGAGGTGGGAGAATAACATTAACTATGATTTGAGGGAAGTAGATTATACAGGGAATGAATGGAAAGCATTACCTCAGGATAGGGATGTATGGATAGTTTATGTCCGCGCGGCCATGAACCTACGGGTTCGATAGTGCCAGTGAGTAAGTAAGGGTTTTAATGTGTTTGTCATTTTGTTCTAAAGAAATTAAAATATGATTTTAATAATTCTGTGAAGTAGTGATTATGATGAAATTTCGATTTTCAATTTTCCTTAACTGAGGAAACCCAATTGCTTGTGTCAACTCGCTATGTTGTTTCGATTAGTCGTTGTTGGTAGTGAAATGTATACGGTGCAATTGGTTAATGTACGAGTTTAATAAAAAGTTTTATAATTTGATAATTATGACAGTTATTAATTAAGAACAATCTTTGTAAATTGAAGGAACGTGGAATATTACATATACTATTATATAACAAGTACTTTAATTTCATTAACTAAATGTATAATTTGGTTCTACTAATCACGTAAGTGCAATAAGTGATCATTATATCGCAGGAATAGATTTTGTTTGTATGGCAACCAAAGAAAGTGCCGGTATTAATTTAGAACCATCCAAAAGCAGTAAGAAATTGTAACAGGAAAGTCACGTTTGTCCGAAAAATGAAAGAGGATTCTTGCCAGAAGTCCACCTGTATAAATTTATATCAAAAAAACTAAAAAAACGCACAAATTATTGTTGAAATATTTGGAAAATTACATGGGGAAAATATACAAGTTTATGTTTTTTTAATGCTAGAAATGCTTTGAAATTGAATATGAAATTGAGTTAATTTTAACATAAAATTCCTATATTTACAATGTAGAACATGAATTAGTCACTGTTGTAACAGAATAACTAATTTTTTCTTATGGGGCGTCAGATTTTCCTATAATCTGTAAACACATACGGTCTACAATAAACTTGTCTATTTTCTCATTCTAACTTGTTAATTTTCTCATCTAACGAAGTAAAATAAATTTTGAATTTTATGCGGTAAACGACTTGATAATGCGTTCTGATAGCAGTAATTAGTGTTATCATGTTGGCTAACATGACACTAGCAGTCATTTGTTCTCTGTTGGAATAATCACAGGTGCACTCCTAACATAGAATAGCCAAATATAAATGTTTCCTTTGGTATGAGTAATTTGCATTCAATGAATACCTTAAATTCAGTAATATGAGATTAGTGTTTTTATTATTAAAATTTATAATAAAACCTTCGCCAACTATCAGCCTCATGGGCTAGTGGTAAGCGTTTCTGATTACAGTTCATGAGGTCCCAGGTTCGATTCCCGATCAGACTTAGGAATTTTTCCTTGAGAGGGGATTATTCCTGTGGTTGTCCATGGCCCGTAATATAGGTTAAGTTTAGGTTAAGAACTCTCCTGGCGCTTCATTATCATTTTTCACACAACATATCATCGGGGTAACGTAATTTTGCCTTCCAGATTCCCCGACCTAAGAAATGCATTAAAATTCCGCCATTACCAGGGGAGAAAGCAGAAATGTCATAAACGATAACAAGAATAAGAAAAAAAAATAAAATACTTACCCCAACCTGATACAACACTCTGACTTCCTCGGGATGGTGATAATAGTAATTGTCGATTGCAGGGGCTGTAGTTTCTTCTTGATCATCCTGCTGGTCGTATAGGTGATGATGATGGTTGTGGTGGTGTTGGAATACAACCAAGGGAAGTCTGGACCCTGTAGCAATGCTGACCACACCGAGCAAAATAGTTGCTAGTCTCATGCTCATGGTTAACAACACTTGCGGGCAAGAGCGGACGAAGAACACCGCCGATCAGCTGATGGATCAAATCACGTGCTTTTACGTGCCTATTTCCAAACTATGTACTCCCCTTTCTTATTCACACTCTCCTGTTATCGGATTCTTAAACAATGTCACTATGTTCGAATTTCTCCTATAACATACATCGTACATATTCTAAATAGAAGGTTTTTATGCTGAATTAATTAAAATATAAATGCTTTCAAGATATATTTAAGTAAACAGATCTTGGACATTCATTATTATTTTAACGATTGAAAAAATTAAATGTAAATTCACTTAAAGAAAATGTAATATGAAGTTAACTTTACAGAAAATAATAAATTAACAGCTGAAGACACTCATGACACTGTTTTTCTGTTGATAAACTACGTAATTCTGTTATATATTGCTAATATGGCACGATTTTATTATAAGCTTAATTTTCACAAGATTTTTTCATTAAAAAAGACAATATTTGGTAACATTAAGATTGTTACCATCTAATTGCATAAACATTTTGAAGCTGCATTAGAAAATGTGTTTCGTCCTCGAGTTTTTAATAATAATAATACACTAATAAAAATATTATATATTTAAATTTCTAGAAAAATATTTAAAAATATAAAAATAATTCAGGAAATTAATGAGCAGTATATAAAAATTGTAAACCTAAACCATTGTAAAAATTAAAATTTATTTTATGAAATGCACTTACATATTTTTAACTCGAGTCTTCAAAATCATGGATTAGAAATATGAAACTACACCTGTTAAATATGCGTGATTTATCTTCAGGTAAAGTAACTGTAATTATAACTTTTAACGAACAATTTTTGCGTAAACAAGTACATTCAACAAGTGCGTAAAATTTTAAAGTGTACCTGGAACTTGACACTTATAACCGAAAAACTCCACGCGTTCAAATCTCCACCAGGTGCTGTTAGTAAATACGTGCGCCCCACCTTCTTGTTCGCGGTCGACTGCGCACCCAATCTCCGCTACTACAAGGTTTTATAGGAAAGGTTTCTTCTCATGAATGACTTCTGGACGAGTCCATTACAAGTAGGGAGGCACACCTGAACAACTCAGGACGCAGGTGGAGTGGGGGTTTTCACAGTAAGATCAACATGAGAAGAAGAAAAAAAAAGGACAAGTGTTTTTATATTATTTTTAAATAAAAGATGAACGTGGTTGCAGAGCAAGACCTGCTTCCCCTCCCGCCCTCGTGTCCTCACCGCCCCGTCATTCCGTACAGCTCTCTTCATTCATGTCTTGATTGCCTAGTACTACCATAGTAAAAGAGTTTGCTGTTCCTTCTGCAAACTTCTCTTCATATTAATGTGGGCTTACTTTCAGGGTCGTTTGTATTTGAATTAAAGATTTATTTCAGACCGGAATTTCCCGCCAACTTTGGATCTTTTGTTTTATTATGCTGTATATTTTAGTTTTGATTAATATCGTGATTTTGTTTATTTAGCCGTTGAAAGTTAAGGACATGATATGATTAATTTGTTTCGAATAATAATTTCATAGTAAATTAATAGGGATTCCCTGGTGGACTATAATACATATTCCTAAATAATGAATTTGTTAACATTATTTTGAGGATACTAATAAATTATAATGTTCTAATATAATTAAAAAGTAATACTTGGACATCATCATCATCATCATCCAGGGATTAAGCCTGTTGGCTCGTTCCGATTTCATGAAAGCTAGAGTAATATTTAGACTTCAACCATAAAAATATGTATTTTTAAAATGATCGTCCATGATACGTTTTATAGTATAGATGTACCTTTTATTACTGTGTTATCAAGATCAAATTGATAGGGGAACTAAACTTCCTGATCCAACCATGAGACCACGAAGATGTGCGCCAACTGATATTTTCCCCTGTAATATGTCGAATTACTTTTTCTTTTGTTAATTTATATTTGTCGCGTAGATGTAAACACATTTCTTAATACAAAAAAGTACAGACATAGTTGTGTAATAATATTGAATATAATTTCTTAATTTGTATACATTCACCTACTATTAACGCAGTAAAAAATAGGCCAGTGACGTATGTTATTCATTATAATCTATATAACATGTATATATATATATATATATATATATATTATCATACTCTCAAGATAGTATTCTCAAATAAAATATCAATAGTTCAGAAAATTCATTCTATCGCTGCAAATTCTTGGCTTTACATAATAAATTAAATGTTTTATCTGATTTTATTATTATTTATTATTTTATGTGATTATTATTATTATTATTATTATTATTATATTATTATTATTATTATTATTATTATTATTATTATTGCCTAAAATTGTTGTGGAATGGATCCCAATGGAGAGGAGGAAGAGAGGAAGACCGAAGAAAACTTGGATAGAAGAGGTACAAGCGGGTATGAATATCAGAGGATTGGAGGAAGATCAATGGATGGACAGAGAGGAATGGCGTTTGGTTTCCGGAAGACGGCGGCAGCTGCCATGATATCGGATTATTATTATTATTATTATTATTATTATTATTATTATTATTATTATTATTATTATTATTATTATTATTATTATTATTATAATTATATTATTATTAAAGAAAGTTGTATGGATGGTGTGAGAAGAAGTATGAGTGAATTGACACTTACAGATGAGGATGTTCAGGACCGCCACAAATAGAGAAGGGGAATTTTTTTAGGGTGACGGATATCTATTGTATTTGGATAAATTCTGAAAAATTATTATTATTTTATTCGTAACAAAAAATATTATGCAAATTAAGTTTTATAGAATTTCACAATACATTTTGGCGTTTTTTTAATTAAGTCTAGTTTATAAGGAATTGCCAAACAATTTTAAAAACAGCTTATAAAACTGGCTTGTTTTTAATATCCTATCTTAACGCAAGTGAAAATATGTAATTTTTAGGATAACGCTAAAACCAGTATCAGTGGATTACATTTTTTAAACGTTTTTTCAAACTAGTTTTACTAATAGGCAATAGACTTAATTGTTTCCAGGAGTTTTGTCATGTTCTGCTAAAATATCTGTTTTAACATAGATTTATTATTATTATTATTATTATTATTATTATTATTATTATTATTATTATTATTATTATTATTCATCCGGTATCATGGCAGCTGCCGCCGTCTTCCGGAAACCAAACGCCATTCCTCTCTATCCATCCATTGATCTTCCTCCATTCCTCTGATATTCATAGCTGCTTGTACCCTTTCTATCCAAGTTTTATTATTATTATTATTATTATTATTATTATTATTATTATTAGTAGTAGTAGTAGTAGTAGTAGTAGTAGTAGTAGTAGTAGTATTATTAGTAGTATTTTTTCTTTTATTAGTCTTTGCCTTAAAGTTGAATATTTTCATTTACCCTAATTAGAAAAACTTGCATAATTTTCTTGGAGTTGGAATTATCAAATATTTAAAAAGTAGCTGATTTAAAATTGATAGCGATGTTAGAAAGATACACACGTGGAGCTGTCAGGGAGAGATCATAGATAAAACTGATGGTCCAGATGTTTCTCCTCGCACACATACACGTAGGCGGGACATTTGTTGCAGGTAACAGTCTGGATTCAGGTGCGCGGACCCATTCCATCATCCTAGCAATATATGTATACTGGTAACATTACTTAAATAAAACACATGTAAATTACAAATTACGTATATATCCATAGATACTTTGAGATTTAAAAAAATATTTAAAATTGTTTTGTGAACAATAGTCATATTGTAATGCAAGTCATATCACATTTTTAACGAGTTCCAAAGGAATTTTATTTTTTTAAATACCAGTATATTCAAAATGTATCGGCCGCGGTGGACTAGTGGTTATGCTCCTTGCCTCTGGACCCGAGGGATGCGGGTTCAAACCCGGCCGGGGTCGATTGATTTTTTTAGGAGCAAGTCCTCCGGGAGGGACTTTAAGCCGTGGGTCCCGAGTCTGAAGATTTTCAGGCTCGTAAAAGATCCTTAAGTCTGAATGAAAAGGCCTCTAAGCAAACTTTACCGAATTTTCCTGTCCTAGTACTACCTTGGTTTCCTAGATGTCAGTATGAGGCGGAACGCTGACCACGGACCACTCAAATGACATTATAATAAAACAAGTGTAACTAAATTAGTATGTTCAAATTCTTCCCTGTAGGGGGAGAACGCCTAAATCTCTGTTAAGGGAAACATGGGCTTACAAGAAGATATTGAAAATGTCTAAACTTGAGATCATGCACTGATACTTCTATAACATTTAAGTCGCCCACATTATCCTGGCGATTAGTTGTCTGATGTATAATTTAACTACAACAAATTTAGAACTTACTTACTTACTTACTTACTTACTTACTTACTTACTCACTGGCACTATCGAACCCGTAGGTTCATGGCCGCGCGGACATAAGCTCTCCATACATCCCTATCCTGAGCTAATGTTTTTCAATCATTCTCTGTATAATCTACTTCCCTCAAATAATAGTTAATGTTGTTCTCCCACCTCATTCTTGGTCTACCAACTGGGCGTTTTCCTTCTGGCTTTCCTACAAGAAGTTTCCATGCACGTCTTTCATTCCCCATACGCGCAACATGTCCTGCCCATCGCAGTCTACGAGACTTAACTGTTCTTATTATATCTGGCTTCCTATAAAGATCGTGTAGTTCATTGTTAGTAGTCTTCTCCATTCACCTGTCTGTTCATCTCTCTTTGGTCCAAAAATGTTCCTAAGAACTTTATTCTCAAATACTCGTAATCTCCTTTCCTCCCCTAAAGTAAGAGTCCATGTTTCGCACCCATATAATATAACTGGTAGAATAATAGTTTTATATATTTTCAGCTTAACGTTTTTTGAAAGGAGTTGGGACATCAAAAGTTTCTGCAATGCATAATAGCATGCATTTCGAGAATTGAGCCTATGTTTAATTTCTTTGTAATTTGAAGACAAAATATTTTTCATATCGTTTTACTATTTTATTTTTGAGTTCTTGATTTTTTAAATCTAGGATGACTACAACTTCGTATTATGTAGCTCTAAGTCTCCTAATGTGATTACATCAATTAAAGTTTCAAACTTCTTGTAGGAAAACCAGAGGGAAAACGCCCAGATGGTAGACCAAGAATGAGGTGGGAGAATAACATTAACTATGATTTGAGGCAAGTAGATTGTGCAGGGAATGATTGGAAAGCTTTAGCTCAGGACAGGGATGTATGGAGAGCTTATGTCCGCACGGTCATGAACCGACTGTTTCGATAGTGCCAGTGAGTAAGAAAGATTGCAATGGCAGGGCACATACGGGGTGAATCATAAATATGGCTATACGTTTGATCGCTTTGTGTGATGAAAATATTACCATTACAGGAAATATGAAATTACCGTTGGATGGCAATTATTCAAATTACAAGAATGGAATAAAACAAAACAGTGTAGAACTTACGTCAATAGTCAAAATAGCGTTGAATATGCAACAGCAAATTACAATTACTGCATGGACAATAACGTATGCTAATGATCGTGAGGCCGCAAGACGAGCAAGCCGTGAGTTTAACGTAGCATTGCTGCCGTCAACTGTTGGGAAGTGGAGAAAACGACTGCTGGAAACGGGAAGGATGCAGAAAATCAAACCTCCTGGAAAGCCTCTCATTAGCACGGATGCAGAAACAACGAAGATAATTGTGGGGGCGTTCGACACTAGCCCACAAAAATCAACCCGCCAAGCTGCACGTAGGCAGTGATTTGTTTTGTTTTGTTCTATTGTTGTAATTTGAAGGATTCCCCTTCCAATGATAACATCATATTTATTTTAATAATAGTATATTCGTCACAAAATGCGATCAAATGTATAGCCATATTTCTGAATCACTCTGTACAAAGAATGAATGAATATGAGATACCTAAGAAAACAATATGAGATACCTAAGAAAACATGGAATATAAATTTGAAAGAAAAAGGAATGTGGGACGACTGCTGCTTCGTTGGATGGATGGAATTTTCGAGGAATTGAGGAAGCTAAGAATCGATGGATTATGGCTGGTTACTAGAGAGAGAGATGCTTGGAAGAGGGTTTTAAGGGAAGCCAAGGCTCGAATCTGTCTCTAGTGCTGCTGCTGATGATGATTATGTAGCTCATAATAGCCTCCTCGTGTCACTTGTTTTTTATTTTTTATTTTTTCAAATCAATCTATAGTTAGCGCAAGATGCTACTTCCGCCTCGATATGCGCGTGGCTGCTGCCTCGACTGGGGTCCCAGGCTCGAATCATGGCGGTTCCAGTGAGTTATTTATGGTGGACCAAATCGGATTTTTTTCCGGTTTTTCTCTGGGTTCTCCCGTTTCCTGAATTTCATCCCATCAACACTCTCCATTCCCGCTTCCCACTCCTTCATGTCATTTCATTTTTTATTCATACATTTCATATCGCCATTCACCTCACCTCTTGTTAGCAAAAATTCTTTGTTGGCATCCATAGATTTTGAAAATATATGTTAGCGGAGATTTAGTGGCGAGCTCCCAGCATGCTGCCTCATGACTTCGAGCCTGAGCAATAAAAAAAAAGGCATAAGAGCCCAAGGAGAGGATATAGTCCCTCCACGGACCGAATCCAAAAATAGTTGTATGAGGCTTGTAATAACCTGGTGTGTCAGACCCGAAAGATGACCTATAACTCACATAACACCGTATACATTAATTTACTCATCTCCATTATACTGGGTTAGTGCAATAGAGTAGCAGTGCTCAGGTCAATAATAGCTCAGCCCAATCTGATAAAATAACTAAAGATGCTACTTATTTTATTATAGATATATTCTTCCATATTATTTTTATAATATTCCAGGCACAGTGACCTTTTAGTAACATTTTTATTTAAATTAGTTATTTCTTTGTAAGAGAATGTAGCTATGTATGTTGGATATGTTTTTTTTTATTCGCACAATGGAACGCACTCGCTGTGACAGAGGTTGGTCGCACATTGTTACGTTTTTGTGCGTAGTTGAATATATAAAATATGCATCTGGAAATGTCTAGAAAGTTGCAATACGTACTTTCGATAAAGGATCCAAACACCCATATGTTTATATTATGATCTAGTGGAGTATCACGAGGGCAACATAATATATAACCAGTATTAAACTGATCATAGGAGAAAATGCAGAATTGTATAGTTAACACGAAGCTGGTCCTTAATATTTATAGCAATTGCGACAAATGGCACTCTCATAGTTTTGAACCACTGCTTATAAAGTGCATTTTTTCTCGTAATTTATTCGTAGTATCAGAATCAAGTTCTGACTTATAATTTAAGAAATATTTGATTTGCAATTTAACGCAGGAATTTATTTTTACTTGCACTAATATTTTTAACTAAAAACGCATTTTGCTGAATTTTGAAAATTATCTTATATGTAAATTAAACTATTATCAATTCTTAGTCAAAAAAAGTATTGAATTCTCAATAAAAATCTATTAACTGTGCCCTGAAATTTTGCATAAAATCCATCAAGAAACGTAGGCACTTTTACAAGCAAAATGTTAACAATAGCATTTCAGGGCATGGCGAATACGCTTTATTAGACATGTAATTATTTTAGAATAAAAGAAAATAAAAATAAACTAATCAACATTAATAAAATTAATGGTAAAGTTCCGTTGAAAATTAACCAATATTTTTATGGAATTAATATTGATTCTATGAATGTTCTAGTTCAGTTTAATGATGATTATAGACGCTTTAAAGTACTTCAAGTAAGCCAAATGCGCTTCTTACGATCATTGTTAGGAGTTAATAGACTGGATCATCAAAGGAACACTATTATCAGAGGAAAACTTGGAGTAACAAGTTTAAATGAAGATATACAAAGATACCAACAAGAATGGAAAAATCATCTCAGGAGAATGGCAAGAAATAGACTTCCAAAATTGGCATTCCAATATACCCCAACTGGACATAGGGACCAAGGAAGACCAAAACATCGGTGGAAAGATCAAGACCATCTTCGCTAGGTTTACCGTACAGGCCACATGGCCTAAAACGAATTTGTTCATGATGATGATGATGATTAAATATATCAATACTTTTTATTATTGGGTTTAAAAAAGGAAGATAAGAATAACTTTTTTGATAACATTAAATTACGCTTAGTTGATCCATTTATTTTGATTAAAAGACTAAATTACCTTAGGGATAACAGCGTATTAGTCACAAAATTAAAATTATAATATAAAATTATAAAAGTGTTGCCTTGTAGGTCCGTCTCCTCAACTTAGTAAAATATTATTTCACTGTAGGCCTTTCGGACTAGTGTCATCATCGGCATAAGGAGCAGGAGATAGATCTGTATCCACTGACACAGAATGTAATGAATAGGTAATAATTTTATATTATAATTTTAATTTTGTGAAAAAGAAATTACCTAAAAAGTAATTCAGATTAAAGCTGTACGATTATTGAGGAGAACAACAGATTGTTACAAATATGAAATAATTCACATAGATATTTTTAAAATGGTAGTTATTTTATTTTAAAAAATTCAAACTTAAAGAGAAATAATTAGAATTGGCCATTCGTAATACAAAGAAAATCTTATATTATTAAAGTATGGGAAAGAAGGTATGGTAGTTTGAATGTGCAAATTTGTACGAATTTTTCTGTTCGAAATAAGAACGTTAATTGTTTCTAACTGACGTACATATGAACATTTTATCTCAGAGAAGAGGAAGTTAAATATAATGTTTTTTTATTACATGTATTAGAATGGCCAAGATTAGCGACACTTTTTTTTTAAATATACAACATTTCAGTTTGAACATATTGGTTTAACGACATTAAATATCTCGTCCATATAATTAGTTTATCTCTTTGACATATAAAGTGAAGTATTCCCACTACAGGCCTCAGGAGGCCCTTGGGGTAGTGGGAGGTTAAGGCTCCCACTTTTACTGGACAATCGGCACTTAAAGTCAGCCGGGTTGT
The DNA here is from genome assembly GCA_030220185.1 of Diploptera punctata. Classification (NCBI taxonomy): domain Eukaryota; kingdom Metazoa; phylum Arthropoda; class Insecta; order Blattodea; family Blaberidae; genus Diploptera; species Diploptera punctata. Next base: position 1,483,936 of record JASPKZ010002722.1, on the reverse strand, counting down.
CAGCCCTGCGTGTCGGCCGCCTTTACCCCAGAGCAAGCGTCTGGTACTCATTTTGGTTAGAGGCTGAGTCGACCCCAGGGTCATAGTGTCACCAGAAGGTTTTGGTCAGTTTAAAAATCCTGACCCCACCGGGACTTGAACCCTCGACCTTCCAGCTTGTAGCGCAGTGCCTTAACCACTACGCTACGGCGTGCCCCCTGTATATATTCACCATTAATCATTTTCCCATTTTCTTTCTTTGTTCATCTGTAATTTTGAGGATTCCTAATGGTTGGACTGGTTAACGACATAAGTTATCGATCCCCATGTCCAATGTTGTTGTACAACTCAATGCGACCTAATATACTATTTTTTTTATTATTATTGAGCGTGCTCACATGTGATTCTTGATAATGATGGGAACAAGGTTGTACTAACTTCTGACTCTTAGTTTAGATCTGATAGTAGTTATTAATGGTTTTTGTTTTTAGTTTTTACTTAATCAAGTGAATTATGTATCAGTGTATATTTTCTTCTGTGCAGCTCACATTTGTTTATGGTTCTTATACATTACTTCATGTTAAATTCCAAATATAGGAATTTCAAATCTGACGATAAAAATTGCAAAACGTACTCAGTATATTTTTTTAACATAGTTAGCCGTAGCCGAGCGGATAAGGTAGGAAGCCTTGGCGCAGAGCTACGGGACTTGCGCTGGTTCGAGTCTCCATGGGGGAAGAAATTTTCTCATGGTATTTCGGCCAGTATGGGACCGGTGCCCACCCAGCATCGTGAGGCAATTGGGTAGCTACAATAAGTAGCGCTCCAGGTTGAGGAACCAGCTATAACGGCTGGGGGACTCGACATGCTAACCACATGTCACCCCTACACTGGCTGTTGATCATCTACCTTTGTGATTGACACATGTAGATGTGAAGGGCCAGCAGCCGGCTGGTAAAAGGGCAACCGCTGAAAAGTGGAAAGACTCTCAATCGGAATCGGAGGTAATCACACAAAATTTCTAAACGCTCAGCAATGTTTTTCTTAATTTGTTTCTATTGTTATTCTTTTCATTCAAGATTAAAAAAGAATGATTTTTCTAATTTCAATTAACTACAATCATGCTTCAATGAATCATCAAGGCAATTAATGTCATCTATTATTTATATTTAATTAAACAAATCATTACTTCTATTCACAGTAAAGTTTTTCTACTGGATGATGCATTTAACGGTAAATTTAGATTATTCTAAAAATTGTGAAATAGTGTCAATTAAGCACAATATCTAAAAGGCTGAGTGTGTTATATATACTAATACAATCAAGCTTTTATATATTAATTATGAAACTTTTAAAATAATATTAAAGTTTTATTCAACATAATTATTGGCAAAAGTCTTTATAATTTACAGAACTTCAAACTCGTAGCCTCATAGTAAATGTTGAACCAATTTATGCGAGGTTACTGAAATCTTATGTTTTATCAATAATTTTATTTCATTCCGTAACACTTCATTGACGAAAATTCAAAGGAGGTTTGAAGATTATTCCCAAGTATGAAAATTATAACAAATCTGAGACAACGGTTAGTGTTCAGACTAAGAAATCTACTAGCTTAGGGTCCTCGCCGAATAAATATTAGATGAAATTAGTCATCGCTTTAAAGAATTATCATTAGTAATGCCACGAGTGATTTCCAAATTATCGATAAATTCACGACTCACGAAGTGCGGAGTGAATTTATCTAGAGAATTTGGAAATCAAGAGTGGCATTTGTTAGGACTATTTAACGAATAAAATTAAGCTGTTTACTCACAAATCATTATTTAACTATAGTTATTTTATAATATTTATATATTAAATGTAAACGGCGATGTTTGAAAACAAATGAGAAACGATTGGTACGCTTCATTTCCTTCCTTTGTTCATCACTGCAACCAGATCATAGTATTATTTATCGCCAAAGCATCGCATTATTGTAAGAATGCACCCTAGTGGAGAAATTTATAATCAACGTAATAGGTATTAATTAATTTGATGTCCTATGATGTAAATATGTCAATTATATTTTTCTGCAACGTCATTTCCTGCAAAATAATTCGTTTAAGAAAGTGCAAACAGTGTTCTTTTTTTTTGTGGTATAATCAGTTGTGTCGGCCGCGGTGGACTAGTGGTTATGCTCCTTGCCTCTGGTCCCAAGGGTCGCGGGTTCAAACCCGGCCGGGGTCGATGGATTTTTAGGGCGGAAAAATCCAAGGAGCAAGTCCTTCGGGAGGGACTTTAAGCCGTGGGTCCCGAGCCTGAATGAAAAGGCCTCTAAGCAAAATTTACCGAATTTTCCCGTCCTAGCACTACCTTGGTTTCCTAGATGTCAGTATGAGGCGGAATGCTGACCACGTACCACTCAAAATGACATCTATACGAAAACAAGTGTAACTAAAGTAGTATGGTTGAAATTCTTCCCTGTAGGGGGAGAGCGCCTAAATCTCTGTAAAGGGAAAACATAGGCTTACAAAAAAATAATCAATTGTTACAAATGTTTTTATATCATCTATCGCATGCGCTTTCTGCTGACATTCATGCACTATGTATACAATCTGGTAGCCGTATTTCTTGGAGGGTCAGTCACTGCAAAATAATGCTATGACCTATTCAGAATGTTAAAAAGGAGGTACTTTCTTTATTATGTTAAACTTTAGTTGGTAAATTTTAAGCGAAACACGACTGTGATTGGATGAAAATAAAAAATCATTGAAATGTGATTGGTCATTGACTCCCATTTGGGCCATGAGCTAAATAGTCCTAAAAATGATCTTGAAGAAGATTTTCGGGCTGTAGGCCGTGGTCGTGAGGCTTGCAGTTCCCCGACGTTTCGCCAAAGACTGCGTCTGGCATCCTCAAGGGTTGTCTTGAGACCCTTGAGGATGCCAGACGCAGTCTTTGGCGAAACGTCGGGGAACTGCAAGCCTCACGACCACGGCCAACAGCCCGAAAATCTTCTTCAAGATCATCATAGTAACTCCGGCCGTGAAAGTCTACGTGAATACATTAGTCCTAAAAATATCTTAGATATATTTTCAAAGCAAACATATTTCAGGCCAGTCACTTTTAGAATTCCGTTCAAAAACTTAGTAAGTAAAATCATTGGAAAATAGTTAAGGAAACTATTGAATGGTTGTAACAGCGCGAATATTTGACACTTATAGAGTGTAATGAAAGTTATAAACAAAACACTGCAAATGTATTGGTAATTCGTTAGGTCGTTCTGTTCCAATTAATCTAGTATCGTACCTTACTAGGTTGATTTCAGTTCTCATACGCTCGGTATAAGCAGTTTCTATCAACATTTATGAATGGGGCTTTATACATGTTTAAACAAGTACTACATTTCATATAAAACGGTCGGGAAAACAGTAATATAATGGTTAGTGTGCTTGATAAGCATCCATGGGTCCCAATTCTCGGCTATGTTATGAAGATGTTTATTTTAATATTAACTGTAAGTACATGGTCCATTAATCATCGTAAGTAATCTGAGTTGCTACTTGTTACGAGAAGTAGCGAAATCCGGTTAAAAAATTGAAACTAAGGTTGAGGGATTTCTACACGTTAACCCTATATCGCTATCTTCTATCCAGGGATAGCAACGGCATTAATCGACCTTGGCTTTTTGGAGATATAGTGTCATGTATTTACTTTCCTTTTACAACTGTCCAGAATAATCAAATTGTTAAACTGGATATAATTATATCTATTCTCATTTCTTCTTCTTCTTCTTCTTCTTCTTCTTTAACTCACAAGGGAACTGCCAACCATTGCATGCCGAAACCTACCTTGAAATTTATCCCAGAGTAGCGTAGTGATGTACCAAGGCCGTGTCCAAAAAGTTATCTGCCTTTTAAATTGCAAGGCACAGAAATCGTAGCCAGAATCCAGCAATGGCAGCCCACTATACGGAGCAGATGTACGTCCCTGTATGAGTTAAGCACAGAGTAGTGCGGGTAGTGAGTATTTTCCAATCTGCGAATATAGGAGTTGTATTACTTCCCTATGGTATAAATAAGAGATTTGGTGCTTGACTTTAGTATTTTGCAATTAAAAAGGCAGATAATATTTTGGACACGTCCTTTGTACATCATAACGTTTCTCTGGAAGAAATTTCAAGTTATAGTTCAGTCCTGGCTTCTGTAGCCGCTTTTGTGGGGTCTATGTTGTTTGGTGCGGAAAGAGGGGAGGGCGAGTTGCAGGTACTGCCAGCAACTACACTCATATTTGAAAAATAGTTACCACACGTTGAATGTTTTATCTACTAGTTCTGTGTTAGTGAATGCGTATGTTTTCTCATATGATTGGAGTGTTCATTATAGAATAGCGTTGTGTTTATAACAATTTTATTATTATTATTATTATTATTATTATTATTATTATTATTATTATTATTATTATTATTATTATTATTATTATTATTATTATTATTGACTCTTACTTTAAGGGAGGAAATGAGAATACGAGTTTTTGAGAATAAAGTTCTTAGGAAAATTTTTGGACCAAAGAGAGATGAACAAAGGTGAATGGAGAAGACTACTAACAATGAACTACATGGTCTTTATAGGAAGTCAGATATAATAAGAACAATTAAGTCTCGTAGACTGCGATGGGCAGGACATGTTGCGCGTATGGGGAATGAAAGACGTGCATGGAAGCTTCTTGTAGGAAAGCCAGAGGGAAAACGCCCAGTTGGTAGACCAAGAATAAGGTGGGAGAACAACATTAACTATGATTTGAGGGAAGTAGATTATACGGAATAATTGGATAGCATTAGCTCAGGATAGGGATGTATGGAGAGCTTATGTCCGCGCGGCCATGAACCTACGGGTTCGATAGTGCCAGTGAGTAATATTATTATTATTATTATTATTATTATTATTATTATTATTATTATTATTATTATTATTAACAATAAGAAAATGTTTTCTGCATGGCTACTACTTCCCTCCCCCACTCGACAATGTTCCCTCCTGCCACATGTCTTAGGATTCACCAAGACGGCTATAGTAACCAGAACTGGACTATAGGTTTCGGTATGTAATGGTTGACAATTCCCTTGTTACTCTAACCTCTCATATCATGCTTACTTTTTTTACATGTCACACGCCATCCGGGTCTTACAGTGACACGACCTGTAGGATGAATGATCATTTTCATTTCAGACTTCAGATTTCATTAACGTTGCCCAATATTGAGTAAGTCTGTCTTACAATGTATGAGATACAAATATAGATCGGAATGTCTCTGCATGTAAACTGAAATTTACCTTCGTAATAATAGCTGGATAATTATTTGATGATGCATATTTTGTTAATGAACTCAACTGTGGTACCGCCTGCGTATCAACCATTATAAATTCATGAGATGCAAATGGAGAGAATTTGGTTTGCTCGTAAAAGATAAACAAAGTTATTGTGATCTTATTTTACTAGTACGTTAATTTAATTTTCAAGTGTATGTTGTTTAGAAACTATATCGCGTCATTAAATAAAATTTATTTAATGATCGATAATTTTGTTCGCTAATGATTGGGTTTACCCTTTAATTTTTTTGATACTTGGTTACTTATACGTTATAGATTAGATCAGTTACAAAAATTTTCGCTTTATTTACACTGAGCAACAAAAAAGAAACTTTTTTTTGTCTCAGAAAGAAAAATATGTGATTCTGATAGTATTTTTTTCTCCTGAATTCAAATATAAGATCGGGGTTTCTCCGTCACGCAAGGTTACCGAGAGACAGGTATTTATAATTTCAAACACTTTAATGTTTTCTACATTCGTAACTACACAATATTCGAACATTCGGACTCGCCTAGAAAGTAAGAAATGACGATTTTCTGCTATATTTCGCCCGTGGAGCATCCCTCTTGATGGTCCAATAATAATCGGCCAGCATATTAGGATTCCATTTTCCTTGATATCTCTTTTCCATAGCTGAAATCTCCTGATGGAAGTGTTCCTCGTTTTATTTTACAATGGACAAATGGACGAAAAAAGTTTATTAAAAAATAATTATTTAAATCCATTAATTGAAATTTAAATAAAAAAAACTGGTGGGTGATGGAGAAATTCCGAATACATATTTGAAAACACGATAAAAAAACTTCATTAAGTACAACTATTGATAGTCATGAGACAAAAACCATGTTGAGCAGTGTTATATTCAACGATAGCGGTTCAAGGGAAACTCGTCCTTATGTATGAGGGGGAAAAAAAAAAGCGTCACCAGTAATTATTTTACATAGGCCTAATTCAGAATTTTAAAGTTTAAATGCAAATAACGTTTTAATCACTCAGCTTTTCATTGTATATATTAAAATTACATTAAAATGTTCATTGCTCTCAGAACTGTTACCATTTTCGGATTTCATTGTGAATTTTCATATACCATTTTTTGTTCTTAGCAATTATTTGTTTTTAGAAATTATTTTGTTCTTACAATTAGCAATTTATTAGCAAATGAAAGTCTATTTATCTTCGTATTACTACAGTATTCACATTTCGATCAACCATATACGTAAATTTTTATTTATAAAATGATCTACTCGTATGACTTGCAGTTGCTTCTTCCGTAATTTCGGTTTATAAGTAATACCGCTATCAAATTTATCATAAGTAATGCCACGAGTGATTGGAGTGAATTTATCTAGACTATTTAACTCATGCCCCAAATGGGAGTCAATGACCAATCACGTTTCAATGATTTCTGTTTTACAACCAATCAGAGTCGTGTTTCACCAAATATTTATCAGTGTTATAATTACCATATTAAAGAAAGCCCCTCCTTACAATATTGCGTTCCTTTGGCAATAAATAGTAAGATCTGGTTGCAGTTATAAACAAATGAAGCAGTAGAAGCGTACCTATCGTTTCTCATTTGTTTTCAAACATCGCCGTTTACATTAAATATATAAATATTTTAAAATAACTGTAGTTAAATAATGATTTGTGAGTAAACAGCTTAATTTTATTCGTTAAATAGTCCTAACAAATGCCACTCTTGATTTCCAAATTCTCTAGATAAATTCACTCCTCACTTCGTGAGTCGTGAATTTATCGATAATTTGGAAATCACTCGTGGCATTACTTATGATAATTTGGAAATCAAGAGTGACATTTGTTAGAACTATTTAACGAATAAAATTAAGCTGTTTACTTACAAATCATTATTTAAATATAGTTATTTTAAAATATTTATATATTTAATGTAAACGGCGATGTTTGAAAACAAATGAGAAACGATTGGTACGCTTCATTTGCTTCTTTTGTTCATCACTGGAACCAGATCATATTATTTGTTGCCAAAGGATCGCAATGTTGTAAAAATGCACCCTAGTGGAGAAATTTATAACCAACATTATGTGTATTAATGAATTTCTGATGTCCTATGATGTAAATATGTCAATTATATTTTTCTGCAATGTTATTTCCTGGAGAATAATTCGTTTGAGAAAGTGCAAACAGTGGTTTCTTTTTTTTGGTGGTATAATCTTGCTACAAATGTTTTATATTATCTCCCGCATGCGCTATCTGCTGACATTCATGCACTGTATATACAATCTGGTAGTCGTATTTTTTAGAGAGTCGGTCATTGCAAAATAATGATATGATCTATTCAGAATGTTAAAAAGGAGGAGCTTTCTTTAATATGATAAACTTTGGTTGATAAATTCGAGGCGAAAAATGACTGTGATTGGTTCTAAATAAAAAATAATTGAAATGTGATTGGTCATTGACTCCCATTTGGGACATGAGTTAAATAGTCATTAGGAAGCTACGATGACAGAGTATAAACGGAATCTAAGATGCCTCCTTACCAAATTTAGAAATGTTGTAGGCCTATGGATTGACAGTTTTATAAACATTTCATTGCAAGTCTTTATAATACCTTTATTGATTATAGTAATCCTTCTTTCTCTCTCTCTTTCTTTCTCTTTCTCTCTCTTTCTCTCTTTTCCTCTCTCTTTCTTTCTCTTTCTCCCTCTCTCTCTTTCTCTTTCTCTATGTGTCTTTCTCTCTCTCTTTCTCTTTCTCTCTTTCTTTCTCTCTCTCTCTCTTTCTCTCTCTCTCTCTCTCTCTTTTCTCTCTCTGATAAAAAAGACACTATTCTTGGGAAGCATTCCTCACAACCAAAAAAAAATAAAATTACGTATGTTATGTACGAGAAAAACATAACTTTAGAAAAACTTTTATTAACTTGTAAGAGTTATTTCCTTCTACTCTGTCACTATTGCATGCTTCACAAAAAAAAATATTTAAAGTAATCACAACGAGGCGTTGGGATACAAAACCTGTCTTATCCATCATAGTGATTCTGAGAAAAAAAAACTAACTCTTTGGAAAGTTAATTTAGAATCCACAGCATCTTGAGTTTTTCACAAAAAATCTGGATGAGATAAATTTTGCAGCCATATTGAGTTTATAACGAGTTTTGCAAACAATCATATACGTTAATAAGGAAGTTTTATTAATAAAAATGTATGCAGATCATATTATAAGATCTTGAATAAATTATTATTGTTCACCATTACTACTTTTGTAAGCAACTTATCCACATCTTTCAGTTTTACTTTCTTTAACTGACAGCGTCCCATTGTATTAAACGGTACCCCAATTCAATATTACGCCGTAGTGAAAATCTTGGATTTTACTTGGATAGTAATCTCTGCTGGAGTTATCAAGTAAAACAAGTGTGCAAAAAACGTTTTTACAGCATTTCACTTTCTTCACCGACGGAAATACATTCTACCCTTAACAACTCCAACAGACACTCGCCACGCCACATTTCGACTACTGTAATAATTAGGTACCGACTGATTTGAATACTGAACTGTGTAACAAACTACTACGTGTTCATAAAGGCCGGTTAGACGCTAGTCTTATTGTACGGTTTGTCGACCATTCAAAACGGAATATAAAACTTACGTTTTGTTCAGTGTTTACACAGTAACGTTTTCCCCTCCATTATCTTCCTCAGTTCCAATCTAGACTCGAGTTGTAGTGTATTGTCAGTTTTTTTTCTCTTATTAAAAGTGAGAATACATAATTCATTTGATTATGTAGGAAGCCCAGTTACTTTCTTTTATTTTTTCCCTCGTAAGGAGGAAAAGTGATGAAGATGCGCCTTCGCTATCCTACCTTTTTATAACATTGAGTTTGAAAGTTTTGAGTGATTATATCCACATTCCTTTGCCCGGGCCCATAGAAGGCAAAGATTAATCCACCTTTCATTTGTAAATTGCTTAACATATAGTACTGAGTGCTAAACAATATTATAATCGTGGTAGCTAGAAAAAAAAAAGGGGATTAATTTGGCTTGAGAAAGCTTTAGAATATATATCAATACCAAACATGACTGGCTACGCAATTAGTAAACATACGTTAACTAAAAAGAAGGTACATTTAATGAGAATCATAAGTCAGATAATACAAATAGTTTAACAAAAAAATCATATTCTTGACCGTCAAAAGATATGAATAAATTAAGAAACTCAGTCATCAATAATTCAAAAAGCCAATAATAATAATAATAATGACAATATTCATACATACATACATACATACATACATACATACATACACACTCACACAATCCAGTCCAGCCGAGGGCTAGGGTTCACAGTCCTGGTTGCCGTACCCTGGCTTGTGGGACTGATGAAACCAAAAAGCTGCCTCGAGCTACAGTCGACCTGACCACGACGATCCCAAAGTTGATGATGACCCTGATACTAACTTGCACAGCTTATTTGAGGCTTTCGATAACGAGGGGAAGATGCGCAGTCACACGCAGCGCATAAAGAAGGAAGGGGGAGGTACGTAGGAGAGAGGACAACGAAGACAGGAATTTGGCACTGTTCTATAACATCATTGTAGAGGGAAGACACGATGACGTAGTTGTTATGTACCGAAAAGGTGATTTCGGTACAAAGAGGAAAAAGACAACAATGGTCAAGGTAGTGGCTTCTGAAAAGAAGTGTATTCCCATGTACTGTTACTGAAAGGACTGAGAGGCGAGCCTTATGATTGGCGCAATTATTTGCAAACGGACAGCTCAGTCTACAGTCAATTGCCGGAGTTCGTAACTATACATACCGAAACAAGACACCTGCATGAGAAAAGCCATTTAAACGGAACATACAAAACGTACGTTCTGTCGCAAAATGATGCTTCTTCCGTCAGTTCTTCAATCTGGACTTTGATTTCATTCCCACTCGACAAGATGTACGTTTTGCTGTTTACATGCCACATTTTGTCAGATAGGATTGGTCCTGTCCTGTAAAACGCACAATAAGACGTAGCTTGTGTTAGATATATTTTGTAGTATTAGAAGATATGGCCATATTTCTCCTTCTATTAATCATTGTCATGACTCCAGCAAAGTGATAGAACTTTGTATATTCTTACTCTACTGTTTCAAATCATGCGGACCTCTAACCCCGGGTACCTGCCAGCTAACTTTCATATTGGGTGTATTAAGCGGCCAAAGCGCTTTAGTGCTTTATCTGCAGCATACCATTCAGCGGGCAATAAAGCGCTCTAGCGGACTTGCAGCTATTGCAGCGAAGTAAAAGTAGGCTGTAGACAGAAGAAACCGCTGCATTCATTGTGACTGACTGGTTCATTCAGTTTAAACATGGCGTCTTTGTCTATAAACAATTTAAGTTTGATGTACAAATTTTGTATTATTTACGCCTGGACATTAATATAGGCCTATGAGTTATTCGAGGTTGTTAACCCTTTTAGACGAACATGAGTGATATATTAAGTAAAACTAAAGACAGTGATAATTTTAAGATTGTTATCAACATCAAGAATTTACGGTTATAACCTCTTCTTTTCATGTAGATCAGTGTGTTATTGACGAGTCAATGTTTTTATTATGAAAATTATATCCCCAGATGATTCATTCGCTAATACCTGGTTCAAACGTAATTATAATTTTTAATTTCAAGATATATATATATAATAAATTAGAATCTTATGATTGTGTTCATGGGGTCTTTCTGCAAATGCTACAGTGGTTGTTGAACCAATCTTCTCTACAGATAAAACGAACATTTGTACTCTTCTTTAAATGTGTAACACAATAAGGAAATTGTGGAATGGACAAAGAGATGAACTGTGTATCTTATGTTTGTAATATTTTCTGAATAAAGAACTTTGTGAAGTATCGGCCATAACTTGAATTGAAATATTACAATATTCTAGATTTCTTATCTAAATTTGACCAGTGAAGATACAAATACTCTAGTGTGATGTGCATTAATAGAATTCAATTACAGCTAGAGTTGGTTAATGTATTAACAGAAAATTTTGCACTGAACATAGGATTTTAATCACAGCTGATCCATTATTTAATATTCAACTTTATATACTATGTCTTATCATTGAGATACTGAGAGCCATTACTTGAACCAGGTATGAATAATTTTCACTTTAAATACTAATTCATCGTAAAATGAAATGTGGTCATATATCTTTTAATTCAAATACATGTAGTCTCTCTTATGGGATATTGCTATTCACTGTATACTACCATTAATCTTTGGTGGTAAATGTTTTTCGTATATTATAAATGATTCAGTAATATACTATTTTGAGTAACACTTAACTTTACTAAGAAAGTTGCATTGCTAATGTTAGAGATTGTATTAAATAATGTCTTAAGTATGGTGAGTGAGAGGTTATCTATAATTAACTGCTGTTATGACAGAATTTCTAATATATGGTTGGAAATTACATATAATTTTTTGGTTTCACTTTATCCATAAAGATTATGGTAGTTACTCCTGTAAGTAATTAATATTTTCAAAATCCACGTATAACGACCGAGACTCTAATAAAGTTAAAAAAGCTACTCTTACTAAAACACAAATTAATAAGATTAAACTAATAATAAGTATTATAAATAAGGTTCTCGAGAAACCAGCGGTGAGAGGCGAGCGTCTAATCGCTTGCGTTATGGTGCCGCCTGATATAGTAATAATTAAACAATACAAATTTTCTCGTTATAATAATATTTTATTTTAAACTATCTATTCGTCAATTTCATAAATTACATACATTAAAATAAATCTTAAATTCTGTATATCCCTATTAGTAGTATGATTAATTTCAATAGCATAGCATAGTAATATGAGTAATGAGCCAATGAACAAATTCAAATTTGGCGGTTCCGCTGCATGCAGCGGTTCATTCAACAAGCTCCTTAAATTGCAGCTGCAAATGGCAGTCATTTTTGCTAAAGCGCTAGATCGCTTTATTGCCCGCTGAATACACCCCTTGTTACATGTCGCATAGCGACGTTTGAATTACGCGGGCGAGTCGCCCATGGCGAGTTAGATGACCCGCACAGCTAGCGAATTGTCTAGAGTGTATTGCCAGACGGTTCTACCGGTATCTCTCTTCCCTTTGAGAAGGAACCATTTCTAGAGGACTCTGGGCATCGAAATGCCTAGAAGTTTTTTCTTGAGATTTCCTCGCTCCTTATAAAAAGGATCGGAGGCAAGACCCCAGTCAGTATACGTCAGAGAATCTTGTGGTGAACAGTGTGACGATAAGTTGTGGATAATTGATTTATCAGTGAGTGGAAAAGTGTTTTAGTTGAGATAACAATTAAGAGAAGATTATTTCGGGAATTGTAATTGTGTATAAGAGTTTGTTGATAATTGAAGAATTTAATAAAGTGTTTAGTGAAATTTTGAATAAATTCATTGTGCTTATTACGGCTAAATAATCTAGAAGGAAAATCGAGATAATCACGGCACAATAGTTTGTTCTGTATTCATATCAACACTATAACTCAGCTCAATGAAATATTAAACATATCCTATCACAGAACATCTCATTATTCATCTTCTTCTTTCACTGCCTCAAATATTTTATAGTTTAGTAACTTAAGATTATACGTATCTCCATTAATGCGCAGTGGTTTTTATAAATTTATCAGAGGAATAGAAACTCGTGCAGTCAATTTGTATACGCGTAAATATGACGTAGTGTTTGACGACTTAAGTGCTCGGCGTTTCTATTTGATAAAGACATTGATGTTAATTATGAATTATATTACTTTTCCTTGACCCTCACGGCTCTTGTTTCTCACTTTGATAGGCTACTACGTCTGAATATGTTCCCATTAAGTATAAAAAATATTGCATGCCTTGAATCTACTGAATAAGTTAATTTATATTCACAAGTTATATAAACAAATAAATCAATTCTCTGAACTCATTACCTATAACAGTTATTAACTTTCATTCAAATGACAACATTAAAATTTAACTCCATACAATAGTGGCCCAAGGATTGCTTGTTGTTACTAATAAATGATCATTAGAGCCCGGATTGTATGTAATTCCTGTATATGTAGTTATAGGAATAGCTAAAATGCCGACGAACTACAATGAAAGGACCCTTATTCGAAAGTTTTAAATTACATATTTTGAGCTATAATACATATTTCACATCACAGTACATAAGTTTACATGTTTTAATATTATTGAGGAATTATTATACATTTTCGCCAATCCCATTCACTTACGTTACATAGCAAGAAGGAAAAAAAAGTTTTATTATTGCGCTTCTCATACATTGTCATCAAATCCATTCATTTGTGTTACATTCAGAGCTAATTTGCACGAAGTTGGCTGCGGAGAACAATGACTCGTTTTTAACCTTTTCCTTTCTTGTTCTCAAACGCTTCAGAATTTGTAACAATTAGTTGCATTTAAGTTAACCATGGCGCTGTCATCAAAGCTGAAAAATATGGATTTCTGTTGACAGTGCTTTAACCACTGACGGTAAAACAGCCATCTGCCAAATTTGTGATAAACGTATAGGGTGTACTATAAAATCTCAATGGAACAACATTTACGAAGCAGTCTACATGTTAGGAATAAACAACGGATTTCTCCAAAGAAACAGGTACTACTTACACAGTTGCAGGGGCAGCCTGCGTAATCTAATGGTGAATTTTACAAAGAACTGTGCATGGTATTGGTTGCAGGAAACATACCCTGGAACAAACTTCAGGTATCTGAAATTAAGCATATTGCAACCGCAACATCCCCGACAAAATCGCTCTCAGGAAGAATTACTTGGAATTTTGTTATGTTGACTATTAGAAAAAATCAGGGCTGATATAGGCAAATCACCTATATGGATTTCTGCTGTTGAGACGACGACTGTTGCCGGCCGTTTTATCGCTAATCTAATTGTAGGCAAATTTGACTCTGAAGTGCATCAAAATACTATTTATTTTTTTGTAAACCTTTTGAGGCAACAAATATTTCAACAGTTGCTTCATCCATTAATGATGGATTTAAGATACTATGGCCAGATGGTGTAAAAGAAGAGAGGGTCCTATTGATTATACACAGACACAGCTCCATACATGTTGAAAGCGGGGAAATCGCTTACCTATTATTTATCAAGACTTGTGAGTGATACACGTACGACTCATACATTGCAACGAATGGTAGACAGAAATAAATTCTCAGAAGTAAATACACTGATATCAGAAGGTTTTATTTAAATGTACTTATCGTGTACAACGCTACAAGCAGCAGTTACCTGATGTACCTTTGCTTCCGGAGTCAGTGATAACAAGGTGGGCAATTTGGATTGAAGCTGTGATTTTTCACTTCGAAGCTGTAAAGTCAGTGATGGAGAACTTTCTTCTGGTACTACAATATATGTGAGTGAATCCTTGTCAACATTCAACAGTTCTAAAGTGCTCAGTTCAGTTTCATACGTCGCAAATTACTTCAGATGGCTTCCCCGACAATGTCAAGAAACTGGAGACATCAAGTATCCCCACCAAGAAGCTGGGAATAATGGAAGATGCAGTTCAGTGTTGTACCGGGGAAGTGAGCTTATGTAAGTTCAATTAAACTGCAATCTAGGCTGAAGAAGAACCCTGGATATTCAAATATTGTTATTTTGTCTCTCTTATTTAATGGTGAAATTGTATATCACCCTGAGAATATTATTCCTAGCGCAATCCCTCTGTATAAATGTGCACCTTTTACTTCTTGCGAAGTTGAGCGACCTCTCTCTATTTATAAAAATAAATATTGTCAGGCAGCGGACATGGCAACAGAACATTTAAAATAATAAGTTTATTTTAATTAATTGTATTACACAAAGTCAATAAAAACCCAAATCACAAATAAAAAAAGTTAAAAGAGTAAATATTAAGTCTTGATAATGGTAGCGTCGCTACTGAAACGCGTTGACACTTTTAATTTTTAAAAATTGGTGATTTGGGTTTTTTATTGACTTTGTGTAATACAAGTTTACCACCAAGAAGATCATATTTATTAAAAACATTAATTATTTGTGCATACCGTTCCAGTGTGATTTAAACACTTGAAAAGTAGACACGTGTAGCAGAAGTGAACTGATTAAGGATTAACATAGAAATTTAACTAGCCTACATGTGAACTTCTATTTAAAAATTATAAAATAGTTACCTAAAAGGTCCGTCTCCTCATCTTTAAAATTAATACTTATGTGTAGCTCTTGAAGCTCTTTCGGGACTTGTCCCATCATCAGCAGCATGTTACTTTTGCTGATGATGGGACTAGTCCCGAAAGCGCTACCGATAATCGTTAATTTGTAAGTTTAGGAAACTATTTTATAATTTTGTATTATAATTTTTAATTTTGCGACTGATATCTCAACGAAATTTTGTTATTAATTGTATTAGGCCTAATGTTAACTTATATGGTAGCAAAGTAACTAAATTTTGGATTTTACATAAATATTTACTTCATTACATATTTATTTAAATTTTTCACAAATTTTGGTTACATATTTGTCTACATATTTCGTAATTTGATATTACATAAAATCCTAGTGATCATAGAAACTTTCCAATAATGACGGTTAACTAAGACAAAGATATAGACAAGAAGTTCATTCTTGGTGTACGAATATGGAGTCTGGACAGACTTTTTTTTTTTTTTGCTTTCTCTCGTTTTTCCCTGTTACAAATTTAATTCATTCTAATTAATTTAGTTTCATTCCATTTAATTTCATCTGCCTCTGTGATGGTGCATTAGGCGTGGTCGTGGTCGGCTGGCATCCTTGTTATTCAAAGACAAGGGTTTCATCGTATCTCATCTCTCGACCCAGTCGTATCTCGGACACGAGTTGAAGAAAAGTGATTATTGCGAGTATGATTTAACAATATAAAAGCTAAAAAAAAAAACATAACATTGGTACCTGAAATCTCATTCGTCCTCAACTTTGTAATGTTATAATAGTCGGCCTATATTACGATGCGAGGTTGGAAGTGGTTTTTACAGAATCGAGGGTTCCGAGATATTGTAAAACACTTCACAAACGTGCGTTGTACATTATTTTTTGTGCGATGGTGTTTTCAAAACAATAAATAATTGTAAAATAATATCATTGTTGGAAATATTTGCGTTCATTATAAACAATTGACTAACGTTAACAGTGTGGGCAGTGTTTATTAGTTGAAACTACAGGAGGCCGTGAGACCATTTAGTGATAAAATTGCGCAAATACGTATCTATTGTTTTATATTGTTTCAAATAAAGTTCAGTTCATTTAAAATGCAGTGATTTGTTTCGTATAATGTATATTAACACTACCTTTTGGATATTTTTTTCTATATGCATTGTATAAAGTATACATAGAGGGCAGTGGTTTTACTTCCCACACGCGTTTTGTAATATGTAATATTACAATATAGTTATTTAGGTTGGCAACCCCGAAATGTAGGAAGTTGAACTTTCAATCATGGTCGCCATTGCTGTAAGTACGACAAAACGCACTATCGCGCAAAAATACCAAGAAGGCCTTTCTGAACATATAGCAGTATACAAGCAGAAGATGGAACATATGTTGAGAAAGGCCTTCCTGATATTTTACAAAATATCAAGTTGAAGACGACTGAAATCTCAGGAACCAATTTTACATTTTTTACCTTTTGCATAGTGACCTCAACGGTGTTTCCTAATGAATTTTAAAAGTATTGAGCGTTAACAATGACCCTGGATATTGAAGTATTTTCACATTTTCATAAGATTGATATTGTATTGTTAACCAGTCATAACGAAGTTAAAAATAGATATATAAAATGGAGTTGCCCGATGATATGCAGCTATAATTGGAATGTGTATCTAATTAGCTATGTGTTATACAGTTGTTCCACTAAATAGCTTCAATGCCAGTCATCTCGTGCTGATTTCCTTCTATCTGAAACCTGTTTACTCGGCTCCATACAGTCGCTCTGATGTGTGTATGTGTGTGTGTGTTAACATAGTTTCATTCATTCATGTGAGCTTTCATTCACATCTAACCACTGTCCAGTGGCGTACTCGCCTTACAATTTCACTTATCTTACTATCTGTTATGAACTGTTAAAAAAAAGATCATTAGTAGTTTTGACGTCATATCGGCGTTATTTGATGCCTTACACAAATGTGCTACTTTTCCAATAATAACCGTCATTTTAAGACTCAAAATTCACTTAATTAAAATTATGCAGTATTTTCTCTTAACTTACACTCGTACAGCCTCGGTCGGCATTGAAATTATAGACCTTTCAACAACTTTTGTTGGCCTTTTCACGCCCAAATTTGAATTCCAACGTCTATAGCTGAGATGTTAAAGGATTTCGTTAAATAAAAACACTAGTTACCTGCCAATATGGAAATGCGTATAAAACTGATCCCACTGCAGGCCTTACGCGATCCATATGGTAGTAGGAGGTTAAAAGACTCTTACTGAACAATTGGCTCGCGATATCCGTCATATGTGACGGCGCCTTTACCCCAAGAATATATGTCTGATACTCAATTCCGTTAGACGCAGTCGGCCGTGGGGTCATGATGCCACTAGATGGTTTAGGCCACTTTAATGATCCTAACAACATCGAAGTTCAAACTCTCGACCGTCCTGCTTGTAGCGTATTACCTTAAACAAATACGCTACAAGAGAATGATGCTAAATGGTAAGAGGAAAGTTGGCAGACCTAGGTTACGATGGAGGGATGGATGGATGATGTAGATACAGATTTGGGAAAAATAGGTGTGAGGAGTTGTAAAGCAAGAGTCACTAACCGAAGTGAATAGATGATAGTCGAGAGGAAGACTAAGATCAAACTGAAAGGACTGTCACGCCCATGATGATGTTGAGGATGTGTAATATAATTATTTCGTCAAAATAAGTTTGATGAATTAATAATTTCTTTCCTCAGAAATGCGGTATAACATCTTCATTCCAGATAAATAGATTAAAAATATACATGTATTTAAATGAAAATTTTACATTATATTCATTTATAATTTATAAGTCCATCAATTGTTGGTTTTTTTTTCTTCAAAACTTGCGACACGTTATTTGTACAATGTGTTATCAGTATATTATGTTCCATTTTATCATGCTCGCCTCTGATTTCACGATTCGTAAATTCAAACATGTCAGTGTTCAAGGGCATTATTACGAACGTAAAAAATATCGAGTATTGTCTCCCTCAGAAGGTAAGTAAAAGCCTGTGTCCCGTGGCATGGATTTAGGGATATAAAAAAACTTTAAGCCTGAAATAAGATACTTCAGAGCAAAATATATCGTAACTTCCATTCCCAGGTTTGGATTACCACACAAATTAAGTTAAAAGTCGTAAGATTCTTCAATTTTACTATTTCCATAACTGATCAACTAACAATATTTCAATAAACACTGTTATTTACTCTCATCGAGATTTGTAACTTTGGGAAAAGCATATTTTTTTTTCATTTTATTGACATTATTTATAAATAAAATAGTTTTAAGGTAATAATTAAAATTAAATAGAAAACACTGTCATAAAATTAGTATTTAACATATTATTAGTATAGGTAGCTAGATAAAGTATACTGATTTGTAGAATTTTTATAAACTTTCAAATGGCTTTTTGTCAAATTGTTTTTATGGCTTAACTTTTTATTTCCCTAAAGTCCTTCAATTATATTTTTATTAAAATGAAGAAAATAAAGCTGTGAATCCGAATGAGATAAATTATTTATAACTATTTCTGTTATAAATATCATCTAATTATGTTGTTCTAATTTTTAGAGTTACAGATACAAATTTGCGAGAAATTTTGCTCACATGCCCCTTTTCTAGGTTGATGTTATTTTATGTGGGGTAAACAACGGCACGAGATCGATGCCTTTATTTCTCTTCCAAAGGAAGTCATACTAAATATTTGATGTCCTTAAAATATGTCTAGTCCGCTCATGTTTGAATTTGCGAAGCTCAAAACCAGAGGAGAGATGGAAATCGTCAATCCACCAGGACCCACTCGCATTTCTTACCATTAAAAACGTAACTAGAAGAAATTATCTTGGTGCAATGTAAATTTTATAAACTTAAAGCTATTACTCTTATCTCGATTTTAACTTGCGATCTTTTAATAATTAACTGTCGAACGCTTGTCAACGGATTACCGGACTAATCAAAAAATAATGTCTTGTCATAAACACGGCAGATGTCCAAGTAAAATTTTCACAATAACTTTATTTGATTCACATAAACTTTCACTGATATTTCACCCACAAATTGCTGCATTAATTAATATTGCTTTACAGTTTATTTGTCGCAGAATTATTTCACTGATGATTCCACTTGCCACAGTTAATTCTGATCACAGTTCTCTGCATCGCTGTCACAGCACGACTGACTGACTCTGGCAAGAGTTTATGTAAGCCAGGGAAGGAAATTTCTGGGCTTCCAATCGAGACTTTTCTAGTATGGATTCTTCGGGAGTCGAAGTCTCTGGATTAGAGGAGTAGATGCGTATAGAACCCTCTGAAATGGAATGCTTAGACGCTTATCGAAATTTTTGCGCCGGTCTTTCAACTCGTGATCTGTTAAATCGCGATTTTTCCGAGATTTTTCCTACTCCCACCATCGACCGTGCAATTCAAACGCTACTGTACAATGTGTCACAGTATTTTTTTACTGTATACTGTAGATTAACATATCCCATATTTTATTTATATTTTGAGAGGCCTTGTCATTTCCAGTTATATAGGATCTTTGAGTGTATATTTGTAGGCTGTGTATGTCTTTATTGCAGGTATTTTTGTGCCTTGAAAAAGTCAACTGATATTCAATTTAATTAATTGTGAAAAGCTGATTAAATGGCGAAACTGATCGTGTAAATGAAATCTAACCCAGTATTTTCATTGACGACTTAGGAAAATCACGAAAAATCCCTGTCAAATTGGTTGGCATTGGGATTTGAATTCGAGATGTTCTATTAAGTTTATACGACAATGGGTGTGAACATTTTGTGAACCTATATATTAATTTACTAAGTCTGTAATACTTTTAGACAAAGAATGTAAAAATTGCGTAAATTTTGTCAGTTTAATACACGAATTAAATTTCTGATATTCTTATATTTTTTAAAAGTTTAAACTTTTATGTCATAGGAATCCCCTTCTAATCAAAAATATTTGTTCAGTTAAAAAAAAAACAAGTCTTTTAACCTTTCTTTCAAAGCCACCAGGTTGCCTTTCGTCACTTTTCTGGCTTTCTCCTCCTGGCATTGGCGGAATTGTAATCGATTTCTTAGGATGGGGCACTTGTAAGGCAGATTTACGTTACCCCGATGATATCCATCCATAGTAATTCTGCCCGAAGGAAGGTCCTTCACTGTAATCATAGCATTTTCATGCTATGCTTGCAGCTTTACTAGGGAATTGTTGGTGTGGTAGCTTCCCGTTGCTTTCCACACCGGTGAAGGATGATAAAGATGATGATGATAATGATAAGGATAATGATAATGATGATGGCCATATGATTTCGGGGACCGTTTGGGCCTTACAATTTTCCAAAGACATTTGTCTTACAGGTGAAGAAAAACCCCGATAAAAACCTCACCCATAAAAACTGCCCCGACCGGGGATCGAACTCGGGCCCGCTGCGTGACAAGGCAGCACGCTACCTCGAGACCACAGCGGTGGACCCCGATGTTATAAGTGATAAATAATAATGAAACGCCAGGAGAGTCCTTAACCAAAAATTAATCTAAAATCAAAACCAGTATTTTTAATAATTCCCCTTATGGAAAAACTTATGGTCTGACAAGGAAATCGAACTAGTACCTCATGAACTGTAGTCAGAAACGCTGATCAATAGCCCATGATTCTCCACATATAATAAATTATTAAATATGCTAGGGAGAGATGAGCATCTTTCCAATAATTACTCTTATTATTTATGTTTTCTTCATATTATTGTTTTCCTTATTCTTTTTAAAACAATAAAAATGTTTTATAATTTAGAGAATAAATGTAATTATTTATTTTTTATTTTGCCTTTTGAATATTGTATCATATGGCTGGCTTTTTTGTTAAATTTGTATTCTTTTCTTAGTATGTTTCGCCATCACACCATGAACGTACTAGCACGATAACTTTCTAGAGTAGCCTACGTATGACCTTATATCTGATAACTGTACAGTGCATGAAGCTAGTTCTTGCTCCATAAGAAGCCGTTTTCTAGCGACACCGCTAACACTGGTAAAGATAATTAAACTTGTTTTACCTCTGCTCCTGCATTTCGTTATATTCATCTTAAAATCTTATAAATAATATATAATACACTTATTATAATTGTCAATTATTGTGTTACGGTTCATAATGTTTGCTCTAGGGCAGATTTCATGTCTGAAAAAGATTACATCGAAAATAAATAACACTGCTCAGCATGATTTTTGTCTCATGAGTACCAATAGTTGTACTTAATGCAGTTTTTATCGTGTTTTCAAATATGTATTCGGAATTTCTCCATCACCCACAGTTTTTCAATTTCAATTAATGAATTTAAATAAGTATTTGTTTAATAAACTTTTTTCGTCAATTTGTCCATTGTAAAATAAAACCAAATGAGCTAACTCAAATGGTTTCAGCTATAGAAAAGAGATATCAAGGCACATGGAATCCTAATATGCTGGCCGATTATTGTTGGACTATCAAGAAGGATGCTCCACAGGCGAAATATAGCAGAAAATCGTCATTTCTTACTTTCTAGGTGAGTCAGAATGTTCGAATATTGTGTAGTTACGAATGTAGAAAACATTTAAGTGTTTGAAATTATAAATTCCTGTCTGTCGGAAACTGTGCGTGATGAAGAAAAACCGATATCATATTTGAATTCAGGAGAAAAAATACTATCAGAATCACATATTTTTCTTTCTGAGACAAAAAAAAGTTTATTTTTTGTTGCTCAGTGTAATAGCTTAGTCTCTGTGCAGTTAACAGGTAGTTAATGGCCACACCTTTGTCTTCAATAAAATGGTAAACATTTTCAACACCTCCAGTAATGTAGCCAAGTGTGACGTTTTGCTTATTTACTTCCTTCATACGTCAATTTAGTGACCGTGCTTTGCCGCATAGGCAGTACACGTAAAATCCTTGACAATGACGTAGAAAATTGCTAATGTAGTCTGTATTATAATGAAGAAGTGCAAAATGTTCATAAGATACCTGCCACAATAATTATTCCCCTTTCTAGATGCTGATTATTAACTGTTGTTAAAAACGACTTTAGTATTCATGTGTCAGGGAAACATACCATTATTATTATTATTATTATTATTATTATTATTATTATTATTATTATTATTAGTGGTAGTAGTAGTAGTATTGGGCTTTATAGCAAATGCACATTTCCTCCGACGAACAGAGAGCTACCATAATGTAGCATCCCTCAACCTGGAGGACCAGGGATTTTATTTCAGGGTCTCCTGCTCCAAGAAATAATATTTTCACCACAACTTACGAGACTCTCTCTGCCCGTCCATGTTACCTAGGAACGGGCCCATTTCCAGATGCTTACACCCGGCCCAGCTGAGCCTGGGATTCCTAACAAGATGTATCTCCTCTCCCTCCTCCTTTTCCAATTAGGCTTCAGCGGACGATGAAGATTGAAATGACAGTTGTGGAGGAGATGACAATAGGTTATCTGGGTGAACGAATATGTGAACATCGTGAAACGTGCTAAATAAAAATAAATTATTATCACTATTATTACTATAATAATAATAATAATAATAATAATAATAATAATAATAATGATTATTATTATTATTATTATTATTATCCAGATAGGCCTATAATAAGAACAGTTAGGTCTCGTAGGCTATGATGGGCAGGACATGTGGCACGTATGGGGGATGAAAGCCGTGTATGAAAGCTTCTGGTAGGAAAACCAGAGGGAAAACGCCCAGATGGTAGTCCAAGAATGAGGTGGGAGAATAACATTATACTTGATTTGAAGGAAGTACATTATACAGGGGGTGATTGGAAAATATATCACGATAGGGATGTATGGAGAGTTTATGACCGCTCGGCCATGAACCTACGGCTTCGATAGAGCCAATGAGTTAGTTATATAACTATGTATTATATAATAAATTATTATTATCATTATCATCATCATTATTCTTGTTATTATATTATTATTATTATTATTTGTATTTTTATTATTATTATTATCATTATTATTATTATTTTATTTTTATTATTATTATCATTACTTACTTACTTACTCACTGGCACTATCGAACCCGTAGGTTCATGGCCGCGCACGGACACAAGCTCTCCATACATCCCTATCCTGAGCTAATGCTTTCCAATCATTCCCTGTATAATCTACTTCCCTCAAATCATAGTTAATGTTGTTCCTCTCGCACCTCATTCTTGGTCTACCAACTGGGCGTTTTCCTTCTGGCTTTCCTACAAGAAGTTTCCATGCACGTCTTTCATTCCCCATACGCGCAACATGTCCTGCCCATCGCAGTCTATCGGGACTTAACTGTTTTCTTATTATATCTGGCTTCCTATAAAGACCATGTAGTTCATTGTTATGTAGTCTTCTCCATTCACCTGTCTGTTCATCTCTCTTTGGTCCAAAACATTTTCCTAAGAACTTTATTCTCAAAATACTCGTAATCTCCTTTCCTCCCTTAAAGTAAGAGTCCATGTTTCGCACCCATATAATATAACTGGTAGAATAATAGTTTTACTATATTTTCAGTCTTAACGTTTTTTGAAAGGAGTTGGGACATCAAAAGTCTCTGCAATGCATAATAGCATGCATTTCCAGAATTGAGCCTATGTTTAATTTCTTTGTGCATCTCATTCCTATTTGTGATTATTGTTCCTAGGTATTTGAATTCAGCCAATTCCTCAAAATTTTCCCTCATTTGTCATTAGCTGTCCCATTTCCATTATATAATGTATTTCTACGTGTGACCATATATTTAGTTTTACTGATATTTACTTCCAGTCCTAATTTCTTAGTGTTACTCAATAGTGTGTGCGTGTTGGCCTTTAGTATCTCCTCGCTATCGGCCAGTAGTACTACATCATCAGCATAAACTAACAGCTTATTAATACCATTCAGTTGTAAGCCTTCCTCATTCTCTAAAGATTTAATGGCATGCTCTAGTACAAAATTAAATAGTAGAGGAGATAGTGCATCTCCTTGCTTCAACCCATTCTGGATTTCAAAAGTGTCTGAAAAACTGTTTGCCTACACGCACCCTACTCGTTGAGCCATTTAGACACATCGTATAAGTCTAACTAACTTTTTAGAATTCCGAACTCCAGCAGGATACTATATAACTTCTCCCTCTTAATTGAATCATATGCTTTTTTGAAGTCTACATATAGTTGATGTACAGTACCATTATATTCCCATTTCTTTTCTAAAATCTGTCTTATACTAAAAATCTGATCTGTTGTAGACCTGTTTCTTCTAAATGCACATTGATGATCTCCTAGAATGTCATCAATATAGGGAGTAAGTCTGCTTACTAATATATTTGTTAGAATTTTGTACGAAGTTGAAAGTAATGAGATGCCCCTATAGTTGTTGCAATCAGTTTTATCTCCTTTCTTATAAAATTGGTACGATAATTGATTCCTTCCATTCATCTGGAAGAGCTTCTTTTCCCAAATCATACTAAGCAACCAGCGTATCTTGTCCATCAATTTTTCTCCCCCTGATTTTATCATTCTGCTGGGATCTCATCTGAACCTGATGCTTTATACATCTTCAATTTTTCAATTGCCATTTCAAAATCAACCTCTAATGCACTTGGCTCTGCGACTAGCATTTCTGCTGTCTGTAACTTATCCTCCTCAATGTCCTGTTCTGTATGTACATTTAATAGCTGATTAAAATAACTTTTCCATCTATTTAATAATACTCTTGGAATCTGCAATCATATCCCCATTTTCATTCCGAATTATGTTTGTTCTAGCCTGAAAACCCTTTCTTCTCTATACTAATTCCCTGATATAATTCTCTAATGTTCCTATTTTTTTGCATTCATTTCAAGATCATTAATCTTCTCTCTCAAATATTCCCTCTTTTTACTCTTTAGTAACTTGGTGGTTTCCCGTCTAACACTACCCAATTGCTCTAAATTTACCTCATTTGGCTCGTGTAACCATTTAATTTTTGCTAGCTTTCTTTTCTTTACATGTCGGCACATTCCTCATCAAACCATTTCTTGTTTTGCCTCTTTTTTAAACAACCAATGCTTTCTGATGCTGACAATTTAATAGTATCTCTTATAGCCTCCCATTCTTTATTTATATCAGTTTCTTCTTCGTTTGCCACATTGTCATCTGAAGATTCTAGTACTTCAAATCTATTAGCAATTTTGATTTGGTATTCTTGCCGCATTTCATCATTTTTCAAGTTTTTTAATTCATATTTTACAGAATCATCTTTAGCGTTTGTTTCCTCTCATAAGCGATAGAGCCGGTTGTCTGATTTTCCACATTCAATCACCCTGACCAGATGATGATCTGAATTGCAGTCTGTCCCTCTAACTGATCTAACATCAATGATGCTACTGTGCCAGCGTTATTATCCACTAATACCATGTATCTATCTGGTTCCGAGTTTCTCCATCTTGGGGACGTCCAGGTGTATTTATGAATATCCTTATGCTGAAATGTTGTGCTCTTAACAATCAGATTCTTTGATGTGGCAAATGTGACTAATCTAACCCCGTTGTCGTTACTATCTTCATGAAGACTGAATTTGCCTATTGTTGTGTTTGAATATATCTTCTCCCGCCCCACTTTTGGCATTACAATCTCCGAAGACAATTTTTCATATGATATCGGTGAAAAGGCTATCAAATAAGCATTCTAATTCTTCATAGAACTCATCCTTGATTCTTGTCATCTTTATCTTCTGTGGGGGGCATGTAACATTTACAATTATAAAAATCATGGTCGTTTACCCTTTAGAATTATGTATGATAATCCTATCACTAACAAACTTAATATCTCGGATAGCGGATAGGATCCTCCTTCTGACTAAAAAACCCGTTCCAAATGCAGGTCTTTTCTGCACCCCCATAGTATAATGCAAAGCTTCCTGATTCCTGACTACCTTCTCCTGGCCAACCTAGACTTCCTGTAAAGCGGACTATATCCACGGGCGATGTATTCCAATTTCCCGTGTTAATATCTCTAGTGCCCCCGCTATTGTATAAAGTCCTAAACATTCCATGTTCCTAGGAACATGTCCCTGTGTTTGAGCCTTTGGCATGGGTTCCCTGAAAGTAGTCCCCCGCCCGGAGGAACCGAATGGGGGGACTATTTTGACCTCCGGAAAATTTTACCCCAGTAGAAACCCTGTCCCGCATTTTCTTGACGGTGGTTATTTTTTACGGTGAAAGATCGTCACTCTTGTTCGACGGCAATGGTAGATCTTATTGTCGGTCCTGGCTTATCACCGTTCGAACCAGTCCGGCATGGGTAACCCTAATCGGCAGCAAGTGCTAAACTAGTAACCGAGGGGGGCGGCGGCATAGCTCTCAGGATCAGTTAAGACAAAAGCCCACTCCACCACGACAAGGTTAAAGATAACAGGAGGGATTATATTATCATTATTCATTATTATTATTATTATTATTATTTATATTATTATTATTATTATTATTATTATTATTATTATTATTATTATTATTATTATTATTATTATTATTATTATTATTATACAAGACGGTTCCGCTCGCCTCTCACCCCAGAGATCCCGAGATCGAGTCTCGGTCTCGTGGTGGACGAAACTGATTTTCGGCAGGTTTTTTGGGGGGTTTTTCTCCCATTTTCCCCTGCCACAATTTACTTTCTCCATTCTCATCTCATCCATTACATTTCACTTCGTTCATTTGCCTCCGTGACGATGCGTCAGGGTGGTCGGCCGGCACCCTTGTTATTCAAAGACCTCTATATAGGGGGTTCATCTCATCTCATCCCTCGACCCGATCCTGAGTTGCACACGAGTTGAGGATATTTATTTTATTATTATACAAAAAGAGAAATGTGGGCATTCTATAAGAACTTCAAATCTCTATTGTTGTGGACCGTTCACCCACACACAGTGGCAGTCACACGTTGGAAGGACGACCTGTAACAAACGGGCCAACAAGCCTGTACTTTGAAGATGGTGATGATGATGATGTTGAACACCTTCACACGTGGATCGAACCCGCAAACCCACGTCGGATATTAAATTACCACCCCAGAGAAAATAGATCTCTAAGACGACCATTTAAAAGACGTTGTGATGCCGTAATAGGCCACCAGGCCTAATGCATGGCATTATTCTCTTATATTATTCCCTTAATAATGGATTAATAATACTCGTTTTGACATTCTTTGTAGATATTAGATCCGGACGTTCTGTATCACTTCCTCCCAGGATTTGTATTTTAAAATAATTTTTGGGGTTAGTCGATTCTTCATCCTTAAACACATTCGTTCCAGTTCCCACCCCCTATATCGTTATTATTTTTAGATAGTCCGTGCTGATTACCCGGCGTTGCCCAGGAATCTATGCATCCTGATGTACTTGCATAAATGAGCTGAAAGACAAAATTCGTTATTTTGAGTTATCCATAAAAGAATACCCGCCGTGCGCTGCTATGATTGTCCGGAAATCTACTTATCCCGATCTTCTTGGCATGAATGAAAGACAAAAATGGTGATTGTGAGTTATCCTTAAAAGATAAACATAGGCCTATGCTGTCGCGGACTTCTTTGTATAGTTTTTTTTTTTTTTTTTTTTAGATATTCAATTCTGTGTATATTAATTTCGTGTATTTGTTATGGTTAGGCAGCGTAAGCCATTTAAGGGTAAAAAAAGGGACTCTTTACATTTTTCACTACAAAGGGTGTTTTTAATGGTGTAGGAGTTGAGTGTCTTAACTCTCTTATAGCCTACGTTCATCCTGGGAATCTCCTGAACATTTTGCAAAAAAAAAAACCCATCACAATGAGATCAACGGTATGGCCGCGCATAAAGTACAAACAAACATTAATTTCTATATATTAAATTTCTTAATAGTATTGCATGATGCAAAAGTGTTGAATCCAAAATGGGCTAAAATGTGTTATCATTTCGAACATACTGATTTTTTTTATTTGAATTATGTTGAATATTTATATATTATATGATAGGAAAAAATCTATGTTGGCTGTGTAATGAGTTATAAGTCCAAAATGGGTTAACATGAGTTTTAATGCGAGCCTGTTTGAATTTTTTAAAACGTCCTTTTTAACACCCTTTACACAGTTAACACAGATATTTGGGTTATATGAGTACACTATATCTGTTCTTATGTGTATTCATGTATATAGGCCTACTTTATATTTTGTTGTGTATTAGTGACGGATTGTCGGACAAACTGCAGCGTGTTCATAATATGTGTATCAGATTCATATTATTTTAATGTTCGAAAATACGATCACATTTCTCCATTATTCCACGAATTGTCATGGCTACATCTAAAAGAGAGAAGAAAATCGCACTGTCTAATTCTCTTATTTAAGATCCTACATACCTCGATTCCCAATTATTTATCATCCCGTTTCCAGTATCTATCCTCAAACCATAACTTAAACACAAGATCACAATATAGTCTCTTGCTTAATATACCGCAACATAGGACATCACATCACTCCATGTCATATACCATCTTCACTTCTCGCAACTAAAATTCTCTACCACAAGAAATAAGGGGCTGCCGGACATTGGCATCTTTTAAAAGAAATCTAAATTTATATTTGCTCTAACCTTGACTTCATTATTACCCAGTGTAAGGTATATATATTAATTGGTGTTTCTCGTATAATTTATCATATTTATATTATTATTATTATTATTATTATTATTATTATTATTATCGTATCATTATTGTTACTACCCTATAAAATGTTGTTTGTACATGAAATTTATTTTGCTACATTTATTGTATATTTAACTGTTTATAATTAGTATAGTGTATATGTATATTTGTCAAATATTTATTTGTATTTGTGCTGGTTGAGTGGAAGAGATGGCATTATGGCCTTAACTCTGCCAGAATAAATGAAGTATTATTATTATTATTATTATTATTATTATTATTATTATTATTATTATTATTATTATTATTATTATTATTATTATTATTATTATTATTATTATTATGTTTTTATCGGCCGCGGTGGACTAGTGGTTTCCTATAAAATCGTGTATAACACACTGTTATGCAGTCTTTAATGTTACATATATTTAAACGATGAGAGTGATATTGACTTATCAAAAAGTAAATAAAACTTTAAAAATTATACGGTATACAAGCTAATACCGGGCGTTGCTACACCTAAATAAATTGACTATTAGATGTTAATTAAATTGTATGGTATACGCTGAGACGAATCAAACATAGTTGTTGCTAGTCAGTTTTTAATTTCGGATTTCAGGTATACATCCATTTCAGATTGTCGGATTTCGCTCATTGTTGGATACTGCATACCCCAGCTTATGTTAATAGGATATACTGAGTTTCGCTGTGAAACATCGAAAATCGTGGCCGCTAGAGCGATTTTTAATTTTTCGCTTCAAGTGAAATCCTATACCTATTGATTTTAGAGGGCCCAACTGTGAATCTAAAACATCCAGGGACCTACTCAAACACGACACACACAATTTCATCAAAATCGGTCCAGTCATTTAGGCAGTTTTTAATTTCGGATTCCAGGTAAACCTCCACTTCTAAATGTAAGATTTCGCTCATTTTTATATCTACCTCGATTTATTTTAGTAGGATATATTGAGTTTCGTTGTGAAACATCGAAATTGTATTCGCTAGAGCGATTTTTAAATGTTCACTTCAGGTGAACTCCTACACCCAAAGGTTTTAGAGGGTCCAATTGTGAACCTAAACCATCCAGGGACCCACTCAAACGCACACAAAAATTGTCATCAAAATCGGACCAGTCGTTTAGGAGGAGTTCAGTGGCATGCATACGTACATAAGAATTGTATATATAATGTTAGTCCTACACCCAGATTTAGTAGGAGATTAAAATAAACATGAAGGTCTATGAATATGAAGTTTGGATCAGCAGAACACGAATTAGTATCAATAATTACAGCAATAAAATGACGTTTTATTAGAGGGTCCAGATGAGATCATAAAAGGAATTAATGAATTCTATCTTCTTCGAATTTGGATACCAAATACTGACATGAGTATCACATTCGGAAAAAAAAAAACTTCAACGGTTCATAATGCTTGTGCACATTATATATGCAACCTCCGTAAATCAGACCACATAATTCCAGTATTTGAAATGTTGTCATGGCTCCGATTGGAAGACAGGCCAAAAATACATTTTCTTACTTACTTACTTAATACAGGCTTTCCACTTTACAGCAGTTTGCCCTTGATTCCTGCTTTCCAGAGATTCCTATCTTCCCATTGTCCATCTTCCATACCCCTCTTCATCATGGCATCATATATTCCCTCATACCATGTTCTTCTACTTTTTCCCCTTCTCCTTCTGCCTGGTACCATCCAATCCAACACCTGTTTAGACCACTGGTCTTCCGGCATCCGTTGTACATGTCCATACCATTGTAGAGCTCTCTTTTTTATCCTATCGATAACAGTTTCCTGTGCATCCATTTCTTGTCTGATATATGTATTCCGAATATGTTGTAGCCTGGATATTCTCATACTTCTCCGTAATCCATCCATTTCTGTCGCCAAGATTCTTTTCTGCATCCTTTCATTTATTGTCCAGCTTTCTGATCCATATGTAAGTATACTTTCTATTATTGTCTGCATAATCCCTTTTTTGTTTTTCTGGTCAAATTTCTATTCCATAAAAGACCATTCAGGGATCTAATCGCCTTCCTTGCACAATTTACTCTGTTAGTAATATCTTTTTCACAAGTACCAGATTTATCTATTATAGATCCAAGATATTTAAATTCTTCAACACGTTTAATTATCATATTATTTATCTGTAGGTCTTCTGAATTTCCTCCGATTACCATATCTTCTGTTTTAATATAATTTATCTTCAGTCCACCTACCTCAAATGCATCGACCAACTTTCTTATCATATATTCTATATCTTCTTTATCTTGTCCTATTATAATCTGGTCATCAGCGAATAATAAATTGTGCAGTAAATGACCATTAATGTCGATTCCCATTCCCCTACATGACTTATTCCATTTCATTAATACTGCTTCTAAATATATCTTAAACAATGTTGGTGACATCCCGCATCCTTGTCTTAATCCTTTTGTTATATCAAATTCTGAGGATATTCTATTTCCAACCTTAATACTTGCTTTACTATCATACATTCTTTTTATAAAATGTATGAGAGATTTAGATATTCCAAACTTCTCCATTGCCAACCAAAGCTTATTGATGGGTACAGAGTCATATGCCTTTTCCAGGTCTATAAATGCCATATGAACTTATTTTCCTTTAGCCAACAAAAATACATTTTCTCTGCTTCTTATACAACATTTTGTCCACCTCACACCCCTTTATATTTCTACTCGCTTCCATTCGCTATCCTCCCACCATAACTTAAACACACCATCGAGAGAAAATGTAACTCTAACTGTTCCTCTCCTTCAAACATCTCACCATTCTTCATCCTTCCTTGTTTCAGCCACCCGACTCTGGATTTCCCTCCTCTCGTATATCAAGAACTGCCCGACTCAAAAACAGTTCTAAACAAAACCCACTTCATATTTCCTTAAACAATATTTATTATTTTGTTATTCATTTATATTTTAAACTTTTCTTACCAAGCCAATTATTTAAACTAATTATAGGTTATTATTTGTATTATTATTATTATTTTCTTTATTTTCCTTGTCAACTTTATATTGTGTAGCATGTATCTATTATGTATCATTAATCAACATGTAGATAAATCATAATTGTTATTATATGTATAATTTAACCCTTGCGAAGTTGAAGAGAAGACCTTACGGTCTTAACTCCATTAGGTAAAATAATTAAATAAATAAAATAGTTATATTTAATACACAAGTGATCTTCTTGGTGATAATATATATATATATATATATATATATATATATATACAGTCAATATGCCTAATTCACCAATTAATGTTTTAAAGTGGTCAACACGTTTCCACAGCCAAGCTGTCATTCTCAAGACCAGATATTGACTGAGTCTGGTCTTGAGAATGACAGCTTGGCTGTGGAAACGTGTTGACCATTTTAAAACATTAATTGGTGAATTGGGCATATTGACTGTATAAATATTTTAAAATAATTCTACATAAAATAGTACTTCTACATCAAATACGTATATTTAAATGAGACAACTTGTATGGTACGTATTTACTCATAAGTCTTCAATTGATCACCTGTTCTAAATCTCTGTGCACGATGATAGTGACGTTTGGAAAGCAAAATTTACATTTTGTTTCTTTTGGGATGTATTATTTATGTTAAGTACATTGATTTTACAGTTATTGCACTGATCGTGTATGGGTGCTGAACATGTAAGTTTGATGATATGTGATTGTTTGGGGTCCTGGGACTCAGTTTAAACGGATACGATTCTTGTGATTGATTTCCTGAGGATGTACGGTGCACTTGAATTACAGGACGTCTGGGGTCACGGAAACAATATAAAGTGATTTATTATACTTTTTTATTTCTTTCATTGCTTTTAATTGCTCACTAAACTTTGAAAAAGGACCTCAAGGTTATACCATGAAATTTTATACATCACATTTTATAACTTTTTATTTCCCAAGAGTTCTCCTAAAACAGGTCTTTATTGATTCAATTCCTCAGCATTTTTTCACACCATATGCAGTTAAAATTTACCATAAATACAGGCGATAATGTCTCAGTCTTTCATTGGGTTACTGTAGGCTATGTGAAATTATATTTATTTAGACTAGTTAACTAAAGCAGAGGTTTAGTAACGAAATGTTCAATATTCTAAGAGCGGCGAGTTACTAAACCTATTATAATTATAAAACTTTTATACCTTTTTTTACACGCTTTATATTAGCTTGACCTGTATCTATCTATGTAACTGAATCTTTTAACGCGATTTTCGCCTACTTAAAATCATTGGATCGACTTGAAACTTTGCATACTTGTAAAAGACCCGTGACAATACAATAATTTCATATTTTGTTTCTAAAATCATGGCCAGAATCATCAGAAAATCAAAAAAAGTGTTTTTGGATCTATATAACGGAATTTTTGAACACGATTTTCACCCACTTAGAAGCATTGGATCGACTTGCAACTTTGCACACTTGTAAAGGACCGGAGACAATACAATAATTTCATATCTATTTTCAAAAATCTTGGCCAGAGTCGTCAGAAAATCAAAAAAGTGTCTTTGTATCTATGTAACGGAATCTTTGAACACGATTTTCACCCACTTAGAAACATTGGATCGACTTGAAACTTTGCGTACTTGTAAAGGACCCGTGAAAATACAATAATGTCATATTTTGTTTCTAAAATCCTGGCCACAATCATCAGAAAATCAAAAAAATGAAAACTGGTATAATAGGTTGCGTACTTTTTAGTCGATAGTTGTAAGAACTGAGTTGGTAGAGCGGTGAACTCTAGTGGTATATAATTTCAGTAATCTATAGGTCGCTGGTTCAAATCCGGCTGGGAGTTTTTTTTTAGAAGAGTATTACTTTTAGCTCATACTACAATAGTATCGAATTTAAAGATATTTACATTTTTATCTTATTCTGTAAAATATTAAAACTAAAAAATAAAAAATAAATAATAGTTTTAAAAAACTAAAACAACACGCTTTATTAGAAAACCGAAGTAAAAAAAATGAAAAATAATTTTAATTTCCAACACGCTTGGGATAAATAATTTTACCATCAAAAGCGTGGGGTGCTTTGTATGATTTTTACATGTTCTTCTTAGAGACTTTACATTTACCAATATATGTTTATCATATATATATATATGATAAAGCGTCACTGCTATAAAGTAAAATAAATATTCTCTTTAATTTGCTTACTTGTTATAGTCAGCTATTAGATGGCAGTGAAGACAGTGTTCTCGCGACATCTAGTAATAATGGAGAGTATAATACAGGGTGGACCGCTCGAATGGACCTAATTTCAATTGCTTGTTACTGGCAAACGGTTGAAGATAGAAACTTAAAACAACGTTCATATTACAGAAAAACTCACCAAGTTTTGATATCCAGATCACCACATCTCTATATGAGCCTCAGCAGTCACTGTGACGATATCAAAGCGATGAACAATTTCTTGCCAAGTACGTTGTAGTATGTCTTCTGGAATGTTCTCAATAGCCTCTATGATGCGCTCACGAAGATCACGAAGGTCTTTGACTGGGGTGGTGTAAACTTTATCTTTGACATAGCCCTAGAGAAAGAAATCCAGTGGTGTTAAATCGGGAGATCTCGGGGGCCACGCGATTGGTCCTCCCCTACCAATCCAACGGCCAGGGAAAATGTTGTCCCAAGTCGTACGAACTTCATTGGACCAGTGGGGAGGAGCACCATCTTGCTGGAAAACGATGTTAGGCTGCAGTTCTTCAATTTGTGGAAAGAAGAACTGCTCCAGCATGTCAAGATATGTGGTACCACGAACAGTTTTCTCGGCGAAGAAAAACGGTCCAATGACCTTATTATGTGACAAACTGCACCAAACATTCATCTTCGGACTATCACGAACATGCTCTTGAATAGCGTGAGGATTCTCCGTTCCCCAGATCCGCACATTATGCCGGTTTACCTTGCCTGACAAATGGAAAGTGGCTTCGTCCGAGAAGAAAATCTTGGTCATGAAGTCAGGATCAGCGCCGAGACGGTCCAGCATCGTATTGGCGAATTCCACTCGTTTCGGCATGTCATTCGGCTCCAGACGTTTGCACTAACTGCACTTTATATGCGTGCAGTTTGAGGCGTTTGTGGACAATCCGTTGTAATGTCGATTTTGGTATTTGAAGTTCCCGCGAAGCTCTTCTTAATGACTTCCGGGGGCTTCGCTCAAATGCGGCTTGAACATTTGCTACCATTTCATCGGATGCTCTGCGACCACCACCATGCTTCTTCAACACAGATCCTGTAGCTAATAATGTATCACGCAACTTCTTTATGCTTCTAGCAGTTGGAGCATCACGGTTAAACACACGCCGGAACTCCCTTTGAACTCTAATGATTGATTTAAACTCCGCATACCACAAAACAGCTTGCGCTTTCATCTGCGGAGTCGCCATTTTCACAAACAATTAAATCTAAGAACGAGAAACGTATCTTTGTGCCATCTACCGACAGGATTCGAAACTTGGTGAGTTTTTCTGTACTATGAACGTTGTTTTAAGTTTCTATCTTCAACCGTTTGCCAGTAACAAGCAATTGAAATTAGGTCCATTCGAGCGGTCCACCCTGTACATATATAAGAAAAATAAGTGTTTGAATTGGATTCGCCTGGTAGTGTAATGGATATCACGCTGAGGTACAGACTCAGAGATCCGGGTTCGAATCCCGTCCAGGCATTTATTTTTCTTATCATACCATATATATATATATATATATATGTTATAATTAAATCTTTAACATTGAGCAATGCAAGCTTAATATGTTTGATAAGAAAAATAAATGCCTGGACGGGATTCGAACCCGGATCTGAGAGATCCGGGTTCGAATCCCGTCCAGGCATTTATTTTTCTTATCAAACATATATATATACATATATATATATGTATATATATATATATATATATATAGGGGAAGGTCGTATATTTTGGGCCACTTAACTTAAAATTCGAGTAACGCCTTTAATTCTATTTAGAAAATTATAAATTTTATAAATGATGAATAGTACACAATACTGATTGCTTTTATGATAACTACGTCGTATAATAATTTCCTGAAAATTTTTAAAAATTATGTTTACATAAATAATTATTTCGTGTAATTTGGGCCGATGTCTTATAGGTTGTACATACAAATATAATTACTCGTATTACTTTTTAAATGATTTATTTTAAAAATATAAGTAAGAGAATACATTCTCTTTTCGTATTTATAAATCTGTAGTACAGTCTGTCCTCATTTGTGTTTCTGAAACAATTATCGAAACACGAGAAATAAATACACGTGAGAAATAAATACACGTAGATAAATAATGAACACGTGTGATTTTTGAGATCACTTCTTGGATTCACAAGGTCAGATCATCAAAGAAATACATTAAAAAAATTGAAAGTCCAAAATATGTTAAATGATATAACCAATAATAAATAAATAATAATAAAACCAGCAATAACAATGAGCCATAGTTGAACTAACTTATTGTCGAACACAAAATTAACTAATTAATTGAAATAATCATAAGAGATTATTAACGTGTACTAAACAATATAAACGTTTTCTAATACTAAATTTAATAATGTTAGAAATATTAGTAATAATAAGTACTAAAATAATAATTACATTAGTAAAATAACCTTATGTCCGAGCGGCCGTGAACCTACGGGTTCTATAAAGCCAGTGACTTAGTTTGTAGTAAAGTAATTCTAGTAATAAAAATAAATATAATAAAATTATTTTAGTTATGTTCATTATTATAGTAGAAATAATTTGATTAATAATAATAATAATAATAATTACTATTATTATTATTATTATTATTATTATTATTATTATTATTATTATTATTATTATTATTATTATTATTATTATTATTATTATTATTATTATTATTATTATTATTATTATTATTATTATTATTGTTATATAAAAATAATAATTATTATTATTATTATTATTTTTAATAACAATATATATAAAACTAAAAACATTTAATGCTCTATCTCAGATCCAGATTACGAACTCTAGACGAGACCCAAATTACACACTCTCTTGAGGTCCAAATTACACACCATGTATCATTTAATTAAAAAATTATGTATCATAAAAATTATAGTTAATACGATACTGAAAAATTAATAAAATGTACTTTGAAATATTTGCAGCAGTTTAACTAAAAATACACACACTTTACTTAACCACTAGCTTCAAAAACTGTTTCACTTTGAACTGAAACCTTTTAGTGAAAATGGACAATATAATATTTTCTTCGTTGCCTCGAAACCTTAAGGGATACAATAAAAAAAGTTTCAGGGGATGAAGTACTGCCAATTGCCTTGCTAATCCCGTTACAATCAAGGGGTGAACAAACTTGGAAATATCACAATTTTAAAAAGCCCAAATTACACGTCGGCCCAAATTACACGGACCTACCCTATATACACTCCTCAAAACAATTAGAGGAACACTATGAAATATGCAAATATTTTTTCATTGGATAAAGGTACAAACATGAAGTTAATAAAGTACATTATTTGTGGTTATTTATTTATTTATTTATTGCTCATGTCAGTAAAAAAACAAATGAATAACGCTGACAATTAACTTTTCAAATAATTCCGCTATGTAAGCAATTTAATATTGTGCTTATTTTTCAAAGTTAAACACTCGTTATATAGAGTTAGTATCGTGTATGGCCTCCACGACATTCGATGACACTTTGGCACCTTCGTGGCATGCTCCCAATAAGATTCTGGATTTCCTCTTGCGGGATATTCTCCCATTCCTCCTTCAGAACATCTCCAAGTTGCTGCAGAGTTTGTGGAGCTTGATGTCGGTTCCTGACCTTCCTGTCTAGAAGATCCCACAAGTGTTCAATAGGGTTGAGGTCTGGGCTGACCGCTGGCCACTCCATTACCTCAATTTCATTCCTCCTCAGGAAATCCCTGGTGACAGCCGCAGAATGTGCCCTGGCATTATCCTGCATAAACAGAAATCTAGGGCCTACTCCAATGGCAGCAGGTACTACATGCTCTTCCAGAACGTGCTCGATATACCGGAGAGCATTCAGTCGCTGGGGAACAAGTACAAGGTCCGTACGATTGTTGTAAATATCTCCGGCCCACACCATTATAGAACCTCCTCCGAATCTATCAATTTCCTGTACAGCCTCTGCAGAAAATCTTTCTCCTGGCCGTCCCCCACACCCTCAATCGACCATCACAACGTGTAAGACGATACCTGGATTCGTCCGAGAAGAGCACAGACTCCCACTGGTTCAGGTTCCAATCACCATGGTTTTCAGCATACGTACGTCTTGCTGCCTTATGCCCATTTGTCAAGCGTGGTTTTTTAACGGGCCTTTTTGGACGAATATTCTCTTTCCTTAATCTGTTCATTATGGTTTGGTCTGAAACCCGGATTTCGGAAGCCATATGAAGGACATTCTGCAGGTCTTTTGCTGTTTTTGTACGCTGTCGAAGACCAGAAAGAACAACGTATCTGTCATCCTGGGGGCTTGTTTTAAATTTAAGGCCCTGGCCACGTCTTCTACAATACTGACCTGTCTCTCTGTGCCTGTTGCGTAACCTGGACACCACGGAAGGAGAAACCCCAAGCTCTCTAGCCACTTGTCGCAGAGATTGACCTTGTCGTAAAAGATGTAGAGCATGATACACTTCAAACTCATTTAAATGCCTCATTTTGTCAGAGACTTCAATAAACAAGGCAATAATCAACATTCGTCACTATAGCAACATCAGGAAGCTTACCAATTATAAGTGACCAGTGCCTTCCAAAATAAAAAAATTCTCTATATTTGTTATTTGAGGTAATTTCTCTGTATTTAGGCCATGGATCTTTAAAATTTGTATCCAATGATAAAATTAATAATTCAATTTACATATTGTCCAACTTTCAGCATCACAGCTTTAAAAAACAATTACTTATTCAATTTATTACAAGTGTTCCTCTAATTGTTTTGAGCAGTGTATATTGATAAAGAGCACCCCACGCTTTTGATGGTAAAATTATTTATCCCAAGCGTGTTGGAAATTAAAATTATTTTTCATTTTTTTACTTCGGTTTTCTAATAAAGCGTGTTGTTTTAGTTTTTTTAAACTATAATTTATATATACCGTTATCCTCAACTTCAATAATTAATTTATAATATTCGTAAAGCTTTTCAAAGTCTTAGCTTCATCTTCATGACTTTTCTTGTTATTGAATTTATGGTTGAGTGGAAGAGAATACCTTATGGCCTTAACTCTCCAGCTAAAATAAAACATTATTATTATTATTATTATTATTATTATTATTATTATTATTATTATTATTATTATTATTATTATTATTATTTATAAATAAATTCAATAACAAGAAAAGTCATGAAGATGAAGGTAAGACTTCGAAAAGCTTTACGAAAATTATAAATGAATTATTGAGTTTGAGGATGGCGGAATATATTAAAAAAAAGTATAAAAGTTTTATAATTGAGCGATTCTATGAAAATGTCATTCCGAGGTGAAAATTTTGAAATTGATGCAGGAATAATTTTTTTGGCGTATAATATATATAGGGTATCTTTAAGGATCAAATTTTCTGATTCTATAAGATAATGTTCCAAAAGTGTATTATTTTAACCTAATATTAGTGGTAGAACTTGTAATATTCCAAACTTGTAAAAACACGCAAATTTTTACCAATTTGTTTAATGATTTGGTCGTATTAATTCGTTTTATTTTACAAACTCTTTTGTTAAACCATACTTTGGTCCTTCCTATCGTAAATGTAATAATATTAATTGCCTTCTAATGTTCTTTATACCTTAAATGTGTCCTATAATTATTAACAGCAAGCTATGGCCAGTCAGTCACGGAAAACGTATAAAAATTACTGTACGCAACATAATAATTGATGGAATAAAATTTCCTCTTGGATTCTACGTTATCGGTACACAACTGACAAAAAAAAGTATAGAAGTAATTTTCTTGTAAAGTCATTATTTTTCCCGCTATTGTCTCGTGACTGACTAACATTTGTCCTATCATTTATATGTAGAAGCAATGATCAATTATCAAAATAAACTTATTGTATGGGCAATTGGACCTAAATAATCCATAGGGTAGTGGAGGATCTAATTATGTCTTTCACACCCTATATATATCAATCCATGTTTTTCTCGCTATCTCTCTCTCTCTCTCTCTCTCTCTCTCTCTCTCTCTCTCTCTCTCTCTCCTCTCTCTCTCTCTCTCTCTCTCTCCCCCTCCCTCCCTCCCTCTCTCTCCCTCTTTCTCTCTCCCTCCTCCCTCACTCTGTCTCTCTCTCCCTTCCTCTCTTTACGCCCCTGCTTAACATATTCCTTTGTATTAATTTTTTCTTCGAAAACGCTTTCGGAGCCTTACATAAACATGATCTATCGGGAGAGTATTTTTAACTCTGGAACATATATCATACATACTTTTTGATCATACACAAATATTAATGGCTTCCGCGGATGAGCGATCGCCTCATTTCCAGGGTGACCTCTGAAGAATCGAGGTCATTTAAGACAAAACACATTCATTTATGCATTCTTGCTAAACAAGATGTATATGATATAGATGATTATTATAATAGCTATATGTTGCTGGAGATTATTTGTATCTTCAAGGTTCCTAAAGTACAGCGAGGTAAGAGAGACTTGTCCCGAGCGGGAATCGATACAGTGCCCGTTGTGTTTGTTGCAACCTTACTTCTAGACAATAGCGACGGACCAAAAAATGCTCATTGGCCAATAGAGATCTCATCCCAATCAGGATCGAACCCGATCGTGTTCCATTCGAGGCAATAAGGTTATACCTGGACCATTATTTTCTTGAATATTAATTAAAATTTGTAACTATTTATTCATACAAGACAGAATTTGTGAATACTATGCTTACACGGAATTGATTGGTGAATTGTCATTAAATCTTTGAAATTTCTCTGATGTTTTTATACTTCAATTAAATTCGACGATAGTAATTTGCGACCCGTTTGCTGTTATTGTTTTTGAAGGAAGGGGTGTCTACGTGGTAATTGTTAACTACAAAGTAACAGTATAATGTCATAGGCCCTATTTATATACGCGTCGCAACAAACAGTAAAAAATCCGCTGAGGACCCACATCACTCCGTCATATTGAATGTATTAGGGCCTAATTATAACGCTTAATGAAAATAAATTAGCAAAATACATTTTTTAGTAATTTTAATACTTTGAATTTAATTTAAGTTGAATGTAGTTTTTTTTTCATTAACTAATTTGAAGGTTGTTTTGATGACGATCTTCTCTGAAAATGTCTGAAAAGTTATTTTCTTAAAGGTAACATACAATTGTGTTAGTCACAAGGTTAAAATGATGAGCTTTTCTTTTTTCTTTATAAAGAATAATTAATATTTATATGCACAATATTTATATAATTTCTGTAGAATGAGTATTTGAAAGTTAGACATATACTAGGTTTATAGGATACACTATGCAATATATTTATTGTATTATCACATATGTAGTATATGATAGTTATGAACTAATACATATTTTAGCTAACTCCAAAGGATAAAAGCTATTGAAGGTCTACTCATGAAATAGTTTTTTTTTTTTTTCAAATGTTCATCGATCCTACTTAGTAGTCCCCAAAATTATGATATGTATTTCCGTTATATACATAGCCGTTACATATGTTTTATGTGTGTGTGTGTGTGTGTGTGTGTATATATATATATATATATATATATATATACATATATATATATATATAACGTTTAAATATACGTTAACGTTGTACCAACCGCAATTTTTGTTTAATCGAAACTGAACTTTGCATATAGCAGTAAATTAAAAAATTAAGGTCGAGTTCCTTAACCAGCGAAATGAGACCATTAGATGTAATTCACCTGAATGGAAAATTTGAAAATTGCCCTAGAGAAGCGTATTTTTTATGTTTCACAAGGAACGCATTGTATGCTATTAAAATAACCGAGGAAGGTGTGCTTCAAAAATCAGCGTAATCCGATCATTATAAGTGGGGTTTACTGAAACACGAAATTAAAAATTAACTCTTAGCAACCGCCATATTGTCTTCTTCCCAATGTGCAGTACAATTTAATTAACCCATAAATTAGCTATGTAGCCTGAAAATATATTTTGTAATTATTTTGATATTTAAAAAAATAATAGAAAAATTAATCACAAGAAATTACTTAAAATTGTGTCAACGATATTCAAAACATCAATATGCAAAAGGTGATATCGGTTATGATATGTTTGTTTCCTCTGGAGCCCGTCCTATTAAGTAAGTTAGCATAAGACATTGAGTTTTTCCAATTTAACAATAGTGTATTACGGTGGGAAGTGGTTTTTTACAGAAGCGAGGAAAATGTTTAAAAAACCGAGCGATAGCAAGGTTTTCAATTCCCGAGATTCTGTAAAACACTTCAGAAACGTGCGTTGTACGTTATTTTTTGCGCGATGGTGTTTTCAAAATAATACATAATAGTAAAACATTAACATCTTTGTTGGAAATATTTGCGTACAATTTTAGACATACTCTTATATGAAGATGATCAGACTCTTTTCGGCAATAATGAAGATGAATTACAATATTCCACTCATCATCTTAATATAATAGCCCAACGATTTAACATGGAAATATCAACAACAAAATATAAAGTTATGGCCTTTGAAGTGAAATTCCCAGTAAGAAGTAAAATTTGTATTCAGAATTCAATATTAGAGCAAGTAAATTAATTTAAATACTTAAGATATAATCTAACTTGTAATGAGGAATGTGATATATCCTTTAAAATACAAAACTATAATAAAGCTTTAAGAATTATCAACCTAGATTTTAAACCATCTAAAGTGCAGAGACGCACAAGAATGAAAATGTATAAAGTTCTGGCTAGACCCATAATCTGTTATGGCAGTGAAGCTTGTACCATCAGAACTCAGGATGACCGTCATATTACAGCCACGGAGATGAAATTTCTGCGACAAACTGCAGGTTATAGCCTTCTAGACCACCAAAGAAATTCAACAATAGCCAGAGAGTTAAACATCGTACCTATATCTGAATACCTCCAAGAATATAGAAACAATTGGCTAGCCCATATTCAGCGCATGGTTCGTCACAGAATACCAAAACAAATTCTTCACTATATTCCTCGAGGCAGAAGATCTGTGGGTCGACCTTTTCGGAGATGGCGGGAGACCGTAACGGGCCACTGGGCCTAATACTTGAAAGGCAGATGATGATTATTATAAACAATTGACAAACGTTAACAGTGTGGGCAATGTTTATTAGTTGAAACTACAGGAGTGCAGTGATTTGTTTAGTATAATGTATATTAACACTACCTTTTGGATATTTTTTATATATACATTGCATGTAGTATACATAGAGGGCAGTGGTTTTACTTCCCACACGCAGTTTGCAATATATAAAATTGCAGGATAGTTATTTAGGTTGGCAACCCCGAAATATTAGAAGTTGAACTTGCAATCATGATTACTATTGCTGTAAGTACGACAAAACGCACTATCGCGCAAAAAAAGAAATATATAATCCGGAAACCAGTGAAATTGACTTGCTGGGAAAATACCTAAGTTTACGCATTTTCTGCGTGACGCAATTTTACTATCTCTATTTTAATTATTAGTCGATATGATACGCCCTAGATGGATATTTTGTATTTTAAAAATGTAGGAGGTATCTTTTTACGATTGTGTTTTTATTTAGTTATTACATTATTCGTATTTATATGTTTATTTACATTTCCTGAATAAGAGGTGTGGATAGCAGTAATGGAGCAGACTTGTATAGAAATATCTTCAAGGTTAGCTTTCAATTTATGAAATAAGGTTAAAGGAAACCGTGGGTAGATGAAGGACGCGAGAACACATTCCTCACTAAGGTTGACATGATCTTGTGCGACCAAGGATGAGATAGATTGACCAATATATTGTACCCAACTCTTCCCATTATTACTAGTGACCTTTCTAATCTCTGTCTACCATATAAGAATATGAAATATGCATGTAATTTCTGCAGCTATAAATAGTATTTATTGTCTACACTGGCATCATCTGGCTGAAGCTATTGTGTTCACTGATATATTCAATGGTTGTTTCCATTTATAGGGCGTATATTATTGATAAACATATTTAAAAATAACTATATAATTTTTAGTTCTAATTCAGTTACTAGATTGAAAGCCAAACTGACATTAACCAGGATATAAGGATAAATTTACTTATTCTTGTTCTTCACTTCACGGGCTAGGCAAAATGCCTGTTCCGCCTCACAGTTGTTCTGCCCATCTTTTTCACTGGCCTTCCTTCATTCCTTGAACGTCTTGGCTTGTAGTTAAATGCTGCTTTTGGTAATCTTGTTACGTTCATTCTTTCTACATGTCTAAACCATTTTTCTCTATATCCTTTGATTTTATCATTTAATGGATATTTAAATCTGTTCTTATATCTTCATCCATTCTTATGCAGCCTTTTGTTCTTCTAAAGAAGTTCTTTTCTACGCTTTGTATTCTACTTTGTAATTTTTTGGTCATTACCCAAGTTTCACTCCCATAAAGTAATGCAGGAATTGCCAATGTTTAATAAAACTTCAATTATCTC
Organism: Diploptera punctata; assembly: GCA_030220185.1. Lineage (NCBI taxonomy): Eukaryota > Metazoa > Arthropoda > Insecta > Blattodea > Blaberidae > Diploptera > Diploptera punctata. The sequence continues at coordinate 1,439,035 of JASPKZ010002722.1, read as the reverse complement.
TTCTTGTTTTGTTCTTTAATGTTTTATGTATAGTTCCATATATCATTTGAAATCTTGACAATTTCACATTTACGTCTCTTTCAGTTTTTGTGTTTATAGTAAAATTACAACCCAAATAATTAAAATTTGTTACTTGTTCCAGAGTTTTGTTGTCTATTATGATTTTTGATCTTATATGTTCACTTCCCCAAAATGGCATTATTTTCCTTTTTTGCTTTGATATTTTAATTTAGTTATGTATTTTTTCCCCACTACTATCAACGTGTGACATGTGGTCAGCACTTCACCTCAATGAGACATTTAGTAGACAGCTAAGGCATTACTTGGATGGGGAAGGCCAGTTAAATTTTGCTCAGTAGCACTAAATTTAGGCTTCAAGACCTTCCTAAAACCAATCGATCCCGGCCGGGTTTGAACCCGCTACCCTCGGGACTAGAGGAAATGAACACAATCATTAGTCTAACGAGGCCGATGTACACGAATAAGACAAAATAAAACATTGAGTTCTCAATGTGGATTTCGCACTTGATAGAATAAATGCAACAGAACAAACCGGATCATTGACTTTAATAGGAATGAACCATCGAGGAAAATTATTAAATATATCCCTATAAAATACCAATTCCATTTTCTTCCTAAAATAGTAAAACTGGAATGGATAACATGGCCAGTATGATCATATAGTACTATTATATAATTGCTTTATCGTATATTTCCCGAGTAAAGCTGCAAAGCTTAGCATGAAAATGCTATGATTGCAGTGAAGAGCCTGCCCTAGGGCAGAATACAATAAAATAAATATAATAGGACTCATTCCCTCTACAAATCATTGTCATCTGATTACGAAACAGATATATTTTACTCCTTCAGTATTAATCAGCATCCATCCATCCATAGTTATTCTGCCCGAAGACAGGTCCTTCACTACAGTCATAGCATTTTCATGCTATGCTTGCAGTTTTACTAGGGAATTGCAGGTGTGGTAGCTTCCCGTTGCTTTCCACACCGGTCAAGGATGTTGATGATGATAATGATAAGGATGATGATGATGGGCATATGATTTCGGGGACCGTTTGGGCCTTAAAGTTTTCCTGACATTTGTCTTACAGGTGAGGAAAAACCCCGATAAAAACCTCACCCAGAAAAACTTCCCCGACCGGGGATCGAACACGGGCCCGCTGCGTGACAAGGCAGCACGCTACCTCGATACCACAGCGGTGGACTTAATGAGCATAAATTTTAAAATTCTTATACAGTATTTCTTTTACATATTAACATCACTTTATGATGTATTTATGTAGCATAATTATTATTTTATGAATATTTATGATCTATGTTATTTATGATGTTCCCTTATAAATTTTCGAATATTATTTTTTAGTAATCATTAGTTTTTCGTCCAGCATCTTTAAATTCATAATATTTACATTAATTTATGCAAGTTTTAGAAACCGGAAATAATTTATATAATATCACCAAATTATTTGGCAACCTATTAATTTAGGATGTTGTATTATTATTGTTATTATTATTATTATTATTATTATTATTATTATTATTATTATTATTATTATTATTATTATTATTATTATTATTATTATAGTTTTTGTTACTTGTAGGGGAGGGGTGTAAGTCATTATTCTAATAAAATGTTAAAATCTTAATCTATACTTGATGTATCCGCCGTCCTTAACTAAAACAAACATATATTTAAATATTTCTTCAAACAATTAAAACGTGTTTCTGAAAGGCTAACATGTTTTAATTGTTTGACGAAGTTTTTAAACAGATGTTCATTTGATTAATGTCCACTAGTTTCACTTAAATATTTATAATAATCCTTTATTTCATTTTAAATACACTTCTTATTCTATAAGTTCTTTCCACTTTACAGTTCACTAATGTCTATATATTTGCTTGAAATAATTCATTTCCCACTAGCACTTCAATAGCAGTTTCTTAGTCACCGTCACTATAACTTTCCAACACAACTTCTGCAACTTGCCTTCACTACAACACTACAGCCGTTCTCAAGTCCTGACTTTATTACTCAGTGAAGCCGAGGCATGGGCGCCTGAATTTTCGGGAGACTTTGCTGAGACGTCGCCTGCGCTCTGCCCTCAACCCAAACAAAGCACTCGGAGTGGAATGCCAGCTCCTTCCACCTCTCGAGTGCCTTGCGCCGGGGGCACAAGTCCGGCCGCAAGCTACATTTCTATCGATGCCTGCAGAAAATTAACTGTCGTATTTTATTCTCCTAATCTATCTGGAAGAGTCGCCCTCGGGCGCCAATTAGTCTCGCCATATTGCTTCCTCCTCAGGATTGGAAATCCCAAGCAACACCTTTTATTGTCGCCAGTCAATTCAAGTGGCAACATGGCATGAATCTGGCCACATAGGTCCACCTTGGAAATTTCTTCTGGATTCCAGCAGCATATCTAGTCGAAGCCGACTTTCATCATGCTATCATCAAACTGTCACATCTGGCAGAAATCACCCTTTATCTGCGAGCGACTGGTCTTCCGCCAGCGTCGTTGAATGGTACTTCATACTTCCCCGAAACGTAGCACCCTTCATCCCATGTACACCGTAGCGTTATACATTCTTAGACCGTGCAACCACATGGTGACGTCCTCTGAAACCTGGCGACAAACGTTCACCATCGTGGCTTGCCCCCCTCCCCACGACAAACTCCATAACCCCCTAGATTGGCACGATGTCCCCTGACGGTGTGCGAAGCTCAAACGTCGGCAGTCGCGTCCTCTCGGTCAACCCTTCTGCTACATCAGGATGCGCGATGGTCAGCGTCGCTCCTGAATCGACGAGGACTTGGCAGTATCGTGCATGTATCTATACTTTCCGTTGGTTAAGGCGTTCAGCACAAACGAAGGATGGTGGTTGTGATGACAACACAGGTGGCCCCTTCTTCTTACCTCTCCATTTTTGTTTCTGTTGCTCCTTTGCGGGCCTAGGGTTGCATTTCCATATCACATTATCAACTTTTCCGCAGTTCCAGCAGGTCGTTCTTCCTTGTCTGTGATCCTTGAATGGCGGTGATGTAAGCGTCGGTTGTCTCCTCTTTACTCCAGACAAAAGTCTTTCCATCCCGGGCCTACGGTTGCAGTTCCGCATCAGGTGTCCCCTTTCTACGCAGTTCCAATAGGCAGCTCTTCCATATTCGATCGAAGCTTGAATGGTGGTGAACGTCGCTCCTCTATGTCAACTGCGATCTACTGTCGTACATGAGACTGTGTGGACTGGTCTAGATAACCTGTGATTTCCTTGGCAACGTTGCATTCAGGGTACTGTTGATCGTGAGATATTCCACCAGCTGCAGGCGTTTCTTCATGTCCCGGTTTCTTATACCACATACAAAGGTGGACTCCACCTCCTCTGAGTTTTTGCCCAGCTATTCTACTGTCATGGCGTATTCCTGTAGATATTCTCCGGCGTGCTGGACACGAGCTATTCCTCTTTAATCGTTAAATTAAGAAAGTATTTTCCCAAATATAAATACAGCACACATGGACTATATATGGTATGAATCTTAGATGAAAATAAATGTTTCTAGTAGATAGTTGAATAATGATAGTTAATTCTGACAAAATAAAAAGTTGATAAACGTTAGAACCAGTAATGAGATATTCAAACTATATTTATGGTAACTCACAGTTAATTGGTGAAATTAAAAGTTCAAGACTAAGGTGGTTACGACATATAGAAACAAGTTTTGAAAGGTCTTTACTATGAAAAATACATAAAGGACATCCTGACGGTAGAAGATTCAAGGGAAGGCCGAGGAGGATATGAAGGTGTGAGAACATGGAGAATATGATACAGGCTACAATATTGTAAGGCAGGCTCTGGTATTTAAAAGAATGTAAAGCCACAAGAAACCCTCAGGGGTCCTCATCTAGGGGATATGTGGATGGCGACCACAAGGTGCCCAAGCTGTGCAAAACATTTCTTCCACTTACTTTTGTTTTGCACTCTTTTAACTTTACTATCTAACCTCTCTTGGTTAACTCTTGTTTTTTTTTCGACCCCGACACTATTAGGGCATCCGAGGGCTAGGGAGTCTTTACTTTCTTCCATTTCTTCTTTCCTTTATTTTCTTTTCTTCTCCAGAAAAGCCTGACCAGAGGCTATAAGATGGCAGCCCCATCACTGGTCTTGCCTTCCTTTGGCCAGCAACCAATCGAAGGGACTATTATTATGTTTTCAAGTCTTATACGAGAATTTCCCTCAAACGCTGGAGGGAAAATTTTCTATAGGATCGTAACAGGCCTTGGCCTAATACTTGGAAGGAAGAAGAAGAAGAAGAAAGCCACAAGAAAAAGAAGAAAAATATAATTTTGCTCCTCCACAAATTTCTGTCTAGAGCATCTTCTTCTCTCAAATTCTTCCTTTCATACTACCTCTGACTCCATCCTTTAATATTGTATTTTGTCTTCCTTTTTGCTCTCGGCATTCTATCCTAAGATGATCTTCTGTATTCTTCCTTCCGCTATCCTTTTGACATCCCCAACCATCTCAGTTTCCGTTCTTCAGCTACCTCCAAATGTTGTTGGCGATTTATTGTTTCGTTTTATTTTTCTTAATGTGTTTGCTGTTATGATATAATAGTATATTACGATGCGAGGTTGAGAAATGGTTTTTACAGAAGCGAGGAAAATCTTTAAAAACCGAGCGATAGCTAAGTTTTTAATTTCCAAAATTCTGTAAAACATTTCACAAACGTGCGTTGCATATTATTTTTTGCGCGATGGTGTTTTCAAAATAATAAATAATAGTAAAATAATAACATCTTTGTTGGAAATGTTTGCGTTCATTATAAACAATTGACTAACGTTAACAGTGTAGACAATGTTTATTAGCTGAGACTACAGTAGGTCGTGACACCAATCAGTCATAAAATGGTGGAAAATACGTATTTATTATTTTATATTATTTCAAATAAAGTTAAGTTCATTTAAAATGCAGTGATTTGTTTCGTATAGCCTAATGCATATTAACAGTATCTTTTAGATATTTTTTGTATATACATTGTATGTAGTATACATAGAGGGCAGTGATTTTACTTCCCACACGTGGTTTGTAATATGTAATATTACAGTATAGTTATTTTATTACAGTATAATATTTAGGTTGGCAACCCCGAAATGTAGGAAATTGAACTTTCAATCATGGTCGCCATTGCTGTAAGTACGACAAAACGCACTATCGCGCAAAAAAGTTATTTTTACACTCTTTCCTTATTTATTGTTTTTCAACAGATTGTTATCCAGAACATGATAATGATAAAAATTGACTTGGACCGTGTTACCACGATCCATATAATTCCGATTTGTTAATGAAGCATTATGCTGCAGTTACTAAACTTAGTCTATATTGGTGCAAACTGATGGGTGTGTCGTAAATACATTTCTTCATAAATCACAATGTCAACAACAACAAAAATGCGAAACATTTATTTAATTACATAATTTGTATTTTTTATTCCTTATTGTAGAGAGTAATTTCGAAATTGCTGTACCACACCATAATGTGCACGTTATTTTTTTAAGGTCATTGTTCCAGTTATACAAATTCACTAATTCTTAGCTGAATGTAATTCGATCACAGTTCTCTCTTTCTCTCTCTCTCTATCTATCTATTTCTCTCTCTTTCTTTTATTCTCTTTATACCAAATTGCATTTCTAGTAAAGTTTTAGGGATTGATATGTGCTTCCATCCTTTCCACGTTTTCTTCGTAATACAAATTATATAAAATATACTTAATTTAAGGCGGCTCCGTGGTACCAGTAAATAGATACTAACCCTCTATATCTCGGATCCAAGTTCGCATCTTGGTCACTTCGTGCGACGTTCGTAGTGAACAGAATTTTCTCGGGGCTTCTCTCATTTTCCGCTGTGCCATAAACTTCATTCCATCACTTTTATGCCATCCATTTCGATTCATTTGACTTCATCTGCCCCTATGATGATGCGACAAGTTCGGTGAGCCTGCATCCGTATATAGCCTGTAATAGTCATTCAATAATATGCTTATAGATCGTTTGTGGCTTGCGAGGACATTTGTTTACTATATGATATTCAGCGGAACACGTGCCAATAGAGTTTGGCATATCTACATTATAATATTGATGATTTGTTATAATAATAATAAGAAGAAGAAGAAATAGAGCAATTAAACACAACAATGTTCAATCTTCGATTCTGTATATAAAAGAACGATCAAGAACTGTTGGTACCATCCATAGTAATTCTGCCCGAGGGCAGGTCTTTCACTGCAATCATAGCATTTTCATTCTTTGCTTTGTAGCTTTACTAGGGAATTATAGGTGTGGTACTTGCCGTTGTTTTCCACACCGGTGAAGGATGATAATGATAAGGGTGATGGTGATAACCGGATGATTTTCGGGGACCGTTGGGCACTATGCTTCCTGACATTTGTCTTATAGATGAGGAAAAACCTCATCCAGGAGTCTGTCCCGACCAGGAATCCTCCACGCTGCGTGACAAGGTAGCACGCTACATCGAGACCGCAGCGGTGGACAACTGTTGTATTTTAAACCATAACAGAAATGATCAGATCACCAAAGAAACTTAAGTTCCATTGATGAACAGGTCAACACATGCAGCTACAATTGGCTTTTGTATGTCAACAGAATGGATCGTTCGAGATTGGTTCGACAGGTCCGTGGATTTGTAGTGCCTATCTCTAGGAAAAATATACTCGAATCGGGTCAGATGGAAGGAGACTGTAACAGGCCATTGGGCCAACTGTTTTATCTAGATGATGATGATGATGATGGTGATAATAAAAGAACATACAATTAAAATGGTATTGCCATGTAAAAAGGATGACAACCGACAGATTCCCAAGAAATACACTAAACAGATGTCACATGGTAGAAGAAAAAGTCGGACAAAACTAACGTGGATTGATGGTGGTGTAAGTAGCATGAGGGAAAAAGTATTGAACGATGAAGCTTGGAATGACAGAGAATTGTAGAAAAGAATGGCAGTAAATAAATTGAGCGCGGGAAGATGTAAAACATTTTTAAATATGCTAAATAAATAAATAAATAAATGATAAATATTAGTGACACTTGACATTTTGGACCGTAGAATCTCCCAATTCTTCCTTCCATTGATCTCTAAGGCTTTACTTATGCATCCTCAAATTCCAACCTCCCTCTACTCCATCCAATCATTTCAATTTCTGTCTGCGGTATTCCTATGCTTTCTTCAGGTTTAAACATGGTAGGAGTGTCTTGTGATCCAAACAGTTTAGCCCACCAATCTCAAATTTACTGCTTACTGAATATCGATATTAGAAAATAATGAATACAGTTCATTATTACACCGTATACGCCAATTTCCTTTTCATTCATTGGTCAATTTTTTTTAGAACTTGTTTTTCAAAAACAGAGAGCTAGAACTCACTATACTAATTCCGAAATAAGTTCCAATTATAATGCAAACACAACAGCTGTATTACTGCATTTTATTGGTTGAATAACGATTATAGCTTTGAGCATGCTAAGAAAATTTAGTTCTCATTGTAACACTCGCAATAAAGTAAAATTAAAATATGTATTATCCAGCACATGTATATGTAAATTTTATAGCAGAATCTTAAAATATATAATTACAATTGTAATATATTAAATAAATATCGTCATCATCATCATAGTACATTCACGAATTTAGGTCATTTGTTGACCTGTTTCGGCTCAAGAGAAACACCATCCAGAAGTCTTTTGAGTGGACGTCCTGGTCTTCTTCTGCCTGCAGGTTGATATCTTAAAATGTAAAAATTAAATTAATGTTTTTATTACCTCACCTCATATCCTTTTTCTTCTAGACTGCAGATTCGGAGCTTATCTCCACCATCAGTAGCCTCTGGTCGACCGGTGTTATGTCGTTTCTTCTTAAATTAAACCTTATAGTGTTATTTCCCTGTGAAAGTTAAATCTTAACTTTTGTTTAGGTAGCATGTGATCTTCCATTCGATGAACATGTTGCATCCATCTTGACTTATAATCAGAAATTTTGTTTTCTGAAAGTTCCATGTGTAATTCTTCTAAGATGTCTTTATTTTTTGTGATCTAGTAGTGTATCCTGCAGTCCTCCGAAGGTATCTCATTTCAGCAGATCTAAGTCTCTGTACACCTTTCTGTTTAAATAGATAATGGTTGTTTTATTCTTACGCATGCACAGTGAGGCATATGTTGGAATTCCGTTATAAAAACGGCAGTTTCTGTAGAATTATAAGACATGGGGGGGGGATTAAAAAGCGGAGAGAAACAAACTATTTTGAATGCTTTCAAACAGTTTAGTAAAAAGTATCCTAAATTAGCCATTGAGGATGTGGTGAAAATAAAGCACAACTTCCAGGTGAGTCAGGATGGAGTATAAATTCTGTTCGTAATGAAAATGTAAATAAATTATATATTTCGACATCTACTCGTATTTTATTATATCTATCAACATCATCATCATCATCCTTCACGGATTAGATCTTTGCCTGTTCCGATCTCACATCTGTTCAGCCCAGCGCTTTCTTGGTAGATACAGTAGATCTATCTATATCTATCGACAGTATATCTACCGACATCAAAGGGTAAACATCTGATTAGATATATATATATATATATATATATATATGAATGAGAACGTTTTATTGGATTTTCCACGTCTTGGATTCAAGTTCGGACCCTGGTCACTGACTCCGACGTTTCGGCATGATCCCATATGCCATTATCAAGGAATGATAAGTTCGAGTCACAGGTTTAGGTCTTATATAATTAAACAAATAGAGTTTTCGCTGTGGTCCGTTTCCGAAGACGTACACCCATCCAAGGTTTAGTTTCTTCGGAAACGGACCACAGCGAAAACTCTATTTGTTTAATTATATAAGACCCAAACCTGTGACTCGAACTTATCATTCCTTGATAACGACATGTGGGATCATGCCGAAACGTCGGAGTCAGTGGCCAGGGGCCGAACTTGAATCCAAGACGCGGAAAACCCAAGAAAACGTTCTTATTCATACTTATATACATATCATATGGACATCATCATCATCATCCTTATCATTATGACCATCATCATCACCATCATCCTTCACCGGTGTGGAAAGCAACGGGAAGCTACCACACCTACACAATTCTCTAGTAAAGCTGCAAGCATAGCATGAAAATGCTATGATTGCAGTGAAGGACCTGCCTTCGGGCAGAATTGCTATAGATGGATATATATATATATATATATATATATATATATATATATATGGTATGATAAGAAAAATAAATGCCTGGACGGGATTCGAACCCGGATCTCTGAGTCTGTACCTCAGTGTGATATCCATTACACCACCAGGCGAATCCAATTCAAACACTTATTTTTCTTATATATGTATTATATTCTCCATTATATATATATATATATATATTTATTTATTTATTTATTTATTTATTTATTTTTAAATGTATTAATTTATTTGTTTATTTATTATTATTATTATTTATAGTCATGAATCAATAAGAAATGGAAGTTTCTAATTATTGATACCTTCTTACCTTGTATTCGGTCTTATTTCCCCATAAAATACGATGTTTACTAAGAAAAAATTTTCTATAATTGACAGTTCCATACACAATTCAGTCACATGGCGGATTCTCCCAATAAACGGTGTCGGCGAAGTAATACCTTAGGCAAATTGCTTTACTGTTTAACTGGAACTTAGCTGGAAACTGTTATAGCAGACCTTACCGAGAGAGATAATTTAACATATGGTAATTTTGTTGATGATTTTATTGTATGTTGATGTATTGTACCGATGATTTGTAACGGTGTTGATGATATGTGGTGATGCGTTGATGGAGTGGATTTCAAGTGACGGTTGTAACGCTCGAGTGAGTGAATGGAAGGTGTGATGAATGAATTAGAGATTCTACTTTGCTGGTATTGAATGAAAAGAGAAAGGAAATGGGGGTAAGGTGGGAGGGGGGCCTTTATGAATGACAGGAGCCACCTGGCCAGATACTGCAGAATGTGAAAGCTCTTTCTGTCACGTACTCTCTTACCCAATCATGAAATTAAGCGGTGTAAATAGAGCACTGGTTTCCGTTCACCAGTCTTACCCAATCACTACCTCTTCCACTCTTGTTCTCAGTAAAAATATATTTCTTATATTTGTTCAGCAATGGGTACTAGCACTTTTCCGGTGAGATAACTCCATGATCATCTCTTGTAAACCCGATATTCTCTGATTGACCATGAAGTACTTGTTTTTCTGTTCATTGTATATCTGAGTGATATTCCTCGATCTATTTTTCCATTACAAGGGTTCTTCTGAATAACATTTTTCTTATTTCTTCTTTCTGTTCCAATTTTTTTCATATATAATAAATTAAATTATCAGTCTCGAGGTAACGCGCTGCCTTCTCACGCAACAGACCCGGGTTCGATCCCCAGTCGGGACAATTTTTCTGGGTGATGCTTTTTTCGGCGTTTTCCTTCACCTGTCAGACAAATGTCTGGAAACTTTAAGGCCCAAACGGTCCCCGAACATCGTCTGGCCATCATTAACACATTCATTAAGTTTAGGATTAAGGCTTCTCCTGGCGCATCATCGCCTATCATAAAATCGGGACGGTGTAACTCCGCCTTCCAGGCGCCCCAACCTCAGAAGTGGTTTACAAGAACATTATTCCAGGAGAGAATACCAGAATGTCGAAATGACAACGTGGTGGCATTGAATAAAAAAATAATAAATTATCAATTACCAATTACCAAACAGTTAAACATATATTGTTCCTTTGTAATTATTTATAATGATGACCAGATGATGTTCGGGGACCGTTTGTGCCTTAAAGTTTCCTGACATTTGTATTACAGGTGAGGATAAACCCCGAAAGAAAACCATCACCCAGGAAACTTGTCCTGATCGGGGATCGAATCGGGCCCAGTGCGTGACAAGACAGCACGCTACCTCGAGACAACAGCAGTGGACTACAATATTATATATGTATAGCCTATATATAAGGAGAGGAAAATTAATGTTTGCACTGGGAACCTGACTAGCGAAGATGTATCGCTCTAACGTTTATTTTTATAGATTTCGAGTTCAAATCCCGGTTCAGGCGTTAATTTTTTCTTTCCATGTCACACACACGCGCACGCGCACATATATAATTATAATCTTCTTAATAAGGCGCTACAGGTTCAATTGAAGAATGTTTTGGCCTTCTCAACAAGTTCTTTTCACACTTTTCTATTTTGGACACATTTGTCCAATTTTTTATCTTCATCAGTTTGTATCAACAATTTAATTTATCTTGCTTGAATACATTTTATTATTAGTTTTAGTATTAATCTTAACTATGATTAACTTGTTGTATTATAGGTCGTAATATAATAGATATTATCTTATTGATCAAATCTTCATTTAGTATTTAATATTAGAGTTAATTATGATTGTTGTATTCTGTCCTGGTGAGTGGAAGAGAAGGCCACATTGCCTTAACTCCACCAGGCTAAATAAATAAATTAATTAATTAATTAGTCAGTGAGTGTGATGTATGAAAACAGTAGCAACCTTTCCACCTTCAAGTTTAAATGTACACAGTAATTCCATCCATAGTAATTCTGCCCGAAGGCAGGTCCTTCACTGCAATCATAGCATTTTCATGCTATGCTTGCAGCTTAATAGGGAATTGTGAGGTGTGGTAGCTTCCCGTTGCTCCATAGTAATTCTGCCCGAAGGCAGGTCCTTCACTGCAATCATAGCATTTTCATGCTATGCTTGCAGCTTAATAGGGAATTGTGAGGTGTGGTAGCTTCCCGTTGCTTTCCACACCGGTGAAGGATGATGATGATTATGATGATAATGATAAGGATGATGATGATGATAAGGATGATGGTCATATGATTTCGGGGACCGTTTGGGCCTTAAAGTTTTCCTGACATTTGTCTTACAGGTGAGGAAAAACCTCACCCAGAAAAACTGCCCCGACCGGGGATCGAACCCGGGCCCGCTGCGTGACAAGGCAGCACGCTATCTCGAGACCACAGCGGTGGACCACACAGTAATTAAAATGTCAATATTAGCGCCTTTTTGCAATACAATTAGATCACAAACTGTAATACTGTTATGTTGACAACAGATGAAACTTAAAGGCTGAAGCATGACTACATTATTTGGTAGCCTGTGACAGCTAGACTTCATAAACCGTGGAACTTTGAAACTGTCATGCCATGGATTGGATTGATTTTTTTACTGTGTATATTATCTTATAAATAAAGGAATGGGTGCCATGACTGGAGACTTAACAGATGTCGTATGAGGGTGAAAAGTGAGGCGAGGAAATGGGTTTAGTTTGATAATAAACCAGTCTCTGTGGGAACATAATCTGTTTTTAATTTTTCCAAGAAACAATCTGAAACTCCACCTTCTTATGGACCGGAAGCGTCACTCACATAGTAAAGTGTTTTCACAGAACTATTCAAAAAACCATTTGCATACTTACCTATACGTGATATTCCTACTTGAAAATAACTTCAAGTTGATCTGTTACAAACTGCAAAAACATGGAGCACTTGGTTAATGCTCGTACTGATAGTAAATATTACCGGTAGATTCACTCAGGTGTAAAGAGTGTTTCAGAGAGCGTGTTACTTTTAGAAATCACTTAAAAACAATTTTCATTAAGGAACCCATGTTCAAAAACGCTTCAAAATTGTAATAAATTTAACTTTTTTCTTTTAAACCAGGCCGGTTAATAAGTGCTCACTATTCAACCCTAGGTCGGACAAGCTGATAAGGTAAGGCACTGCTACTCAATTGTCAGTTGTGTTGTTTCATTGGGAGTGAACCTGTATGCGGGTAGGAGGAGGTGACCGCCTTTTCACACCTAGTGACCACTTATTAATAGCCCTGTTTAAAACCTTTATTGGTAATTTGATAGGAGCCATATTCGTATAAGGTCATGTTATTATTGTCGTCATTGTTATATTATTATTATTATTATTATTATTATTATTATTATTATTATCATCATCATCATAAGCATTATTAGTAATAAGGCAATTAATGAAATTAGATATATATATATATTAGAAGTAGGCCTATTATATGAGAAAATATTACAGTGGTTTGGTTGGGACATGTCATCAGAATGGAAGATGGGGGAGTAGTTAAGTAAGTGATACGATGGACGCCAGATGGGAGAAATATGAATGGAAAACCAAATTATAAACTGGATGGATGGTCTAGAAAGATCTATGGGACTTAAAGGACTACAATATACATATATTGGGTAGTGAACAATGGAGAAAGAAAATTAAAAAGTAACGTTTATTTGGGCTATGTTCAATTGTTAAAGGAAAACAGCATTATAGAAAGTCCTAACAAAATAAAAATTATTATAATATTATTACTTACTAACTTACTTACTTACTTACTTACTTACTTACTTACTCGCTCACTGGCACTATCGAACCCGTAGGTTTATGGCCGCGCGGACATAAGCTCTCCATACATCCCTATCCTGAGCTAAATGCTTTCCAATCATTCCCTGTATAATCTACTTCCCTCAAATCATAGTTAATGTTATTCTCCCACCTCATTCTTGGTCTACCAACTGGGCGTTTTCCCTCATTATAATAAATAATAATAATATTATTATTATTATTATTATTATTATTGTTGTTGTTATTGTTATTATTATTATTATTGTTATTGTTGTTGCTGTTGTAAGTGATTCCACTACAAGTCTTAGGAGACCCCTGGGGTACTAAGAGAAAGATACACCCATTTTTGTAAAACAAAAAGAATGGGCGCTTGATATCAGCCGGATTGTTAGCCCTGTCTGTTGGCCACCTTTACCCAATAACAAGCGTCTGGTACTCTTTATTGAATCGACTCCAGGGTCATGGAGAAGGTTTGGGTTAGTTCAAAATACCTGACGCTACCGGGACTCAAAACATCGACCTTCCGGCTTATAGCATATTGCTTTAACCAATTATGCTACGGCGCGCGAATAGTTTTAACAGCCACGTTTTTAAGCAACATTTGAAAGTTTTTACTTCTATAAAACTTTAAAACTTTGCTTAAAAACGTAAAGAAGTAAAGTATTATTACGTTTTAAGAATGCATAATGAATTTTAGAGTTTTAAAGTAAATCTTTCAGTCTAACCTTAAAGACGACCATTATACAAGGAAGGTCTAATCGTGTTTGGGCATTTCTTCTATCGAAATAAGCTTTTAGTTTTAAATACACTTGAAAATCGAAATCGTAAAATTAAATTACATATACACAGTATAGAATTGTTGGAAATTCCCTCCACTAGCTTCATTATAAGCATTACAACAACTGACTTTGTATGTGTCACAGCCAATTATTAACTATCCTGATATTCGATCTATCAATGTAACATAAACAAAATGTGGGTGAGAGATGGAAAATAGAGCCAGAGGTTATTTCGTGATATATTTTAAAAATTAAATAAAATACTTTTTAACGTCATTTATTTCTTGTATTCTGGAAGAAAGAATAGTGTACCTTATACTCGTATGAACACTAAAATCGAATTCACGCAACCATTATTTTTATCTTTAGGAAAAATAAATATTTTATCACGAAATAAACACTATATTACTAACCTGCCAAACTGCACCCTGTATCGTAATGTAAATCTTTGGATTATTTCAACAAACTAAATATAGCAAAGTGCAAACATCACCATGAAACATTAAAGAAATCATTGTGATTTACTATAGGTCTAACCTCCTTATCACTTGAGAATGAAATATTCAAATTACCAATCTGTTACCAAACAGCCGTCTACAGCACTTACAAATACTTGTACTTTTATCATAATAAGGAAATACATTACGTTTCACAGTAAAGATTTTGTTATTGCCATTTCTTCATTTGTGGGCTATTAAACTAACTCACTGACACTATAGAACCCATAGGTACATGGCCGCGCGGACATACACTTTCCACACATCCCTATCCTCAGCTTATGTATTCCAATCATCTCCTGTAAAATCTACTTCCCTTAAATCATGGTTAAAGTTATTCTCCCATCTCATTCTCAGTTTAGGCGATTAAGCTTATTTATTCAAAAAATGTCCACCGCTATGGTCTCGAGGTAGCGTGCTACCTTGTCACGCAGCGGGCCCGGGTTCGATCCCCGGTCGGGGCAGTTTTTCTGGGTGAGGTTTTTATCGGGGTTTTCCTACCTGTAAGACAAATGTCAGGAAAACTTTAAGGCCCAAACGGTCCCCGAAATCATATGGCCATCATCCTTATCATTATCATCCTTACCATTATCATTATCATCATCATCCTTCACCGGTGTGGAAAGCAACGGGAAGCTACCACACCTACACAATTCCCTAGTAAAGCTGCAAGTATAGCATGAAAATGCTATGATTGCAGTGAAGGACCTGCCTTCGGGCAGAATTACTATGGATGGAAGCCTATTTATTCAAAAAAGAATTCAATAATTTTAGTGGAGTTTGCATGGACTTCTCCCTTGATTTCAAAGAATTGTCTCTTATGATCTTTACTCCTGGCATTCTGTTGACATTTCTTTCCTCCTGGTGATACAATCCTCAATAGTGAAAACTCCACACTACTCTGTAATGTAACTTTTTGCGCGATAGTGCGTTTTTTCGTACTTACACCAATGGCGACCATAATTAGTACAAAGTTGAACTTTCAATTATTGAAAGTTCAACTTCCTACATTTCGGGGTTGCCAACCTAAATAACTATAGGCCTACTGCAATAAAAATAACTATACTGTAATAATACATATTACAAACATGCGTGTGGGAAGCAAAACCACTGCCCTCTATGTACACTATATAAATTGTATAGGGTATACAAAAATATCGAAAAATAAAAAAGAAAAAAACCAAAAATATTTAAATATCTTAATGAAACTGTTTCCAAAATTAAATCTTTAGAATAAAATCCCGCTAAAAAAGGCATTCCACATAATGCAAAATTAGAAATTATTAAACAAGATGAAGTTAAAGGCATTTGAGAAGATAAACCCCCTATAAAACGAATATCCTGCAAAAGGAAGTGTTAATATACATTATACGAAATAAATCACTGCATTTTAAATGAACTGAACTTTATTTAAAACAATATAAAACAATAAATACGTACTTGCCGCCATGTTATCACTAAATTGGTCGCATGACCTCCTATTGTTTCAACAAATAAACATTGCCCACACTGTTAACGTTAGTCAATTGTTTATAATGAACACAAATGTTTCCAACAAAGATGTTATTGTTTTAGTATTATTTATTATTTTGAAAACACCATCGCGCAAAAAATAATGTACAACGCACGTTTGTGAAGTGTTTTACAGAATCCCGGAAATTAAAAACTTAGCTATCGCTCGGTTTTAAACATTTTCCTCGATTCTGTAAAAACCACTTCCCAACCTCGCATCGTAATATACTATTTTATAGTCCTATAGAGAATTTTAACTAGTTTTCTTTGTGATTCGTTTTGATAGTTTCAGCAAGAATAAATAATTTATTAAGTATTTATTTGAAATTATGTCCACCGCTGGGTCTCAGGATAGCATCGCTGCCTAGTACGCAGCGGGCCCTTGTTCGATCCCCGGTCGGGAAAAGTTTCCTGCGTGATGGATTTTTCGTTTTTTTTTTTTTTCCTCACTTAAAAACAAATTTCGGAATAATGTAAGAGTCAAACGGTCCCCGAATATCATCTGGCAATCTTAATTATCATTATCATATTCGCCATATTTAGTATGAATATGTGTGCGAATAATGTGTTTTGTATACATGTTGTGTTGTCTCGGATAAGGCTCTGACATTGAGCTGATGACTCATTCGAGGAGGCCCTCCATGTCCTTGTGTGATCAAAAAATATTTGTGATCCATAGTTTAAATTCCCTCTCCCGTCAGGTCATGCCATTGTAAGGCCTGGGTGGCGTGTGGCCTATAAAAATTACCTATGAGGTTAGATATTAAACTAAGTAAATGGAATATGCATATTGTTTATCATCAACAACAAAGATTAAGCCCAATGGCCTGTTCCGATCTCATTATAGGTCGAATTGGTCCTTCCATCTCTTCAATGGTCTTCCCAACATTCTTCTCCCTTTTAGTTTATAATTATACATTCTTCTTGGTATGCACTGTTCATTCATTCGTAATACGTGCTCAAGATAAGCATTTTGATATTTTATTCTTTCACACAGATTAAATATATTAAGTTCTGTTCTTATATCTTCGTTTTTCTTTTTATCGGTCCTTTGGTATCCTGCTGTTGCTCTCAACATCTTCATTTCAGCAGCCTCTATTTGTTTACTATCTGCCTATTGTTTAAAACAGTATATTGACTTAGGCTTCCACGACCAGAGTTCGTATTATGACCTTGCAAAAGATTTTAAGGCTATTGGTCGTGGTCTTCAAGATCCCCGATGTTTCGCCGGAGACTACGTCCGGCATCCTCAAGGGTTGACTGAGACCAACAGCCCGAAAATCGTCAACAAGGTCATAATATGTTTAAAATACGTTTGGAAAATGTATTCTCATGATTAGGTGTGATGAAAGGCGGATTTTAAATTATCTATTTTCACTTCATTGTTTGTATTTTAAGAATACAAATGGGATAAAGTAAATTATCTAATTCACGATTATAAGAAAATAATGTGTTCTGCACCAATCTTAAATAATATGTAAATCTGTGTTTAGAAATATTGGTTTCTCACGGTCATATATTGAGATCTTATGCATATGTTTGAGATGACTATTTAACTCATGCCCCAAATGGGAGTCAATGACCAATCACATTTCAATGATTTTTTTTATTTACAACTATTCACAGTCGTGTTTCGCCTCGAATTTATCAACCGAAATGTATCATATTAAATAAGGCTGCTCCTTTTTAATGTTCTGAATAGGCCATAGCATTATTTTGCAGTGACTGACCCTCATAGAAATACAGCTACAAGATTGTGTGTGTATATGTAGTGCATGAATGTTAGCAGCTAGCGCATGCGGGAGATAATATAAAAACATTTGTAGCAATTGATTATATCACAAAAAAAACACTGTTTGCACTTTCTTAAACGAATTATTTTCCAGGAAATGACGCTGCAGAAAAATATAATTGACATATTTACATCATAGGACATCAGTAATTAATTAATACCTATGATGTTGGTTATAAATTTCTCCACTAGGGTGCATTCTTACAATATTGCGATCCTTCGGCAATAAATATTATGATCTGGTTGCAGTGATGAACAAAAGAAGCACATGAAGCGTACCAATCGTTTTTCATTTGTTTTCAAATATTGCCGTTTAATTAAATATAGGCTTATAAATATTTGAAAATAACTATAACTAAATAATGATTTGTGAGTAAACAGCTTAATTTTATTCGTTAAATAGTCCTAACAAATGCCACTCTTGATTTCCATTACTTATGATAATGAACCGCATTTCGTAGTTATATAATGAATTATTTTATATAGATCATTAGCTTACATTAATATAATGCATCCTATTATAATTTCTTACAAATTAAGTTTTCTAACATATAGAACGTCATGAATGATTTTCTGTCCTGTAAAACTGGTGAAAGTAATATAAACAACTCTAAGGTTGAATTAAAGTAAGAATCCTTGGCCATCATTTTACGGCCGCATGTTATGCATTGATTTAGTAGACTTGGCATGAATTGCATTTGGAGATAAGTTGGGCATTAAATTACTTTGATTTAGGTTTATATTGTTGCGTGTTTCCGGAGATCTTTGATCGCAAATGCCTTTTCAGAATATTAAGCAGCGTTCTCTAGAGTCGAAATACTGGTTCCTTTGCGTCAGCTTATATTTCATCCAGAAAGAATTACTTCTTATTGATACCGGAGATCCACGCAGCAGCCCATAAATTTTCCTTTTTTACTCTCCTACTCCCTTGTAAATCAATAATGGCATGATAGTAAACAATAAACATTAACAAAACTCTCTTCGAAAGTAATTTTATCTAAAAAAAAAGTTACGAATGTTAAATATTAAATCCACACCCTTTTTTAATGCAGTTCATTCTGTAACAGAAGCAGTTTATAAGACGTTAAATAGCAGTAAATAGCCCAAAATTATAGACGACTTTAACACCTAAAGTCACATTCCATTTAATATTCTTAGGTGTACCCATTAGGCTGTGTTTATATTCTGCTGATATTCATTTGTTTTTGTAATATTTACTAATATAATTTTAATAATGTTACGAAACGGATGATTATAATGAAATGGGCAATGTTAAAAAACTTCAACCGAGTCATAGGTTGCTTTATAAAAATATACTACTTCACTATTATTTACATAAATTTAGAATTTGTCTTTGACGACTGAGGAAAGACAGACAGAAATTATTTTTAATAAATTTGAACTTATATTTTAGCCTAGGACCTCCTGAATGCTACCATTTGAGTCAAATTGATCCGCCATAGAGTATTTGGCATGTTAAATTATCTGAAGTTAGAAGCACCTTCAAAAATATGAAATTTAATTAACGTTATATATATATATATATACGAACATTAATTGCTTCGCTTTTATATAGCTATATATTGAGAACTCTGCATCTTGATTAAGGAAATTAATTGAACAATATATATGCGTTTCTAGCTTAGTAATATGATGGAATTTCCCAGAAGAATATAAAACAACAATAGATTTTTTAAGATTAATGACCGTTTACTGCACAATTTATTATTCGCTGATTGCCAGATTATAATAGGATAAGATAAAGAAGATGTAGAATATATGAGTGGAAAGTTGGTAGATGCATTTGAGGTAGGCGGACTGAAGATAAATTATATTAAAACAGAATATATGGTAATCGGAGGAAATTCGGAAGACCTAGAAATAAAAAAATATGGTAATTAAATGTGTTGAAGAATTTGAATATATTGGTTCTATAATATATAAATCTGGTACTTGTGAAAAATATATTATTAACAGAGTAAATTGTGCAAGGAAGACGATTAGATCCATGATGGTCTTTTTTGGAATAGAAATCTGACCACAATAACAAAAAAAATTATACAGACAATAATAGAAAGTATATTTATTTATATATGTATCAGAAAGCTGGACAATAAATGAAAGGACGCAGAAAAGAATCTTGGCAACAGAAATTATGGATTACGGAGAAGTATGGGAATATCCAGGCTACAACATATTCGAAATACATATATTACACAAGCTATGGCTGCACAAGAAACTGTTATCGATAGGATAACAAAGAGAGCTTTACAGTAGTATGTACATGTACAACGGATGTCAGATGAACAGTGACCTAAACAAGTGTTAGATTGGATGGTACCAGGCAGAAGGAAGAAGACATATGGTATGAGGGAATATATGATGATGAAGAGGGGGTATGGAAGAAGGACAGTGGGAATATAGGGATCTCTGGAAAGCAGGAATTAAGGGCGAACTGCTATAAATGGAAAGCCTATATTAAGTTAAGTAAGTAAGAATTTTTAAGAAAATATTAGGTTACACAGCCTTTAATATTTCTAAAATTCATTGTAAATCACCTTTGAGGTTAAGTAGTAAAATGTTAAAATATTATAATAAGTACCTGATATATCAGTCATCCTCAACTAATCAAAAAACTTCAAGTAGTTGAAACCTTTTCAGAATCATGTTCCATCTTAAGAGTAGGCCTACATAGTTTTAACTATTTGACGAAGTTTTTTAAACAGAAATTCATTTTAGTTCAGATCAACTGATATATCAGGTACTTATTTTAATATTTTAACACATTATTACACAGCCTATCAAAATTGTAATGGGTTTATATTCTTGCAGGCCAGATAGTTAGCCAATAGTATTACAATATTTGGCCTGCTATAAGAAGTGTTTACTAATGTTTATTCAATCTATCTTAATATTACAATATTAATAATCATTTCATTCTTTATTAAAAACGCAGCGAAGAAGTGATTTTTCTTTATCCCTTTATGTTATATACTGGTAAATGTATTGCATTACAATTTACTAAAAATGTGTAAACATTTGTATAGATCTAATAACGAACGCCTTAGGAACGGCCACATTATTGTGGAAAGGAGATATGTACTCGTATTTCGATGTGACCCTGAGAGTTACGCTAGCCGAAGCCCAAGCTAAACTCAGTGGATTATTTAGGGTCGGTTTCACCAACAGAGATAACTGTATTACGCCAGTTTAAGCTATGCATTATACACGGGGAAAACTGGCGTAATACAGTTACCTCTGTTGGTGAAATTGACCCTAAATGGCAGATTATTTATCAGTCGTTAACGTTCCCACTATTTCCAGTCTTCTTCCGCTCCACGTTAAATTTAACTGTAATAATATGCAGATTTATCTGTTTTAATTTTACAGTAAATTCATAAACTTTTTTTTTAATTTCAGCACTCTTACTGTAAGGAGTGTGTAATATGAAAAATACGTATAAACCATCCAGCCATCCATATTAATTCTGCCCGAGAGCAGGTCTTTCACTGCAATCATAGCATTTTCATGCTAAGCATTGCAGCTTTACTAGGGAATTATAGGTGTGGTAGCTTCCCGTTGCTTTCCACACCGGTGAAGGATGATGATGATGATGATGATGGCCGGATGATTTTCGGGGACCGTTGGGCCCTAAGCTTCCTGACATTTGTCTTACAAGTGAGGAAAAAACCTCACCCAGGAGCCTGTCCCGACCGGGAATCGAACCTGGGCCCGCTGCATGACAAGGCAGCACACTACCTCGATACCACAGCGTTGGACTATATAACCATAGTACGTTTTAATTATAAAATAAAGTTATAATATTTCGGGAAATATAGGGCTTAAAAATGCAACTTTCACAGTTATGAAGGTAAAAAATATATTCCTTCCCTAGAACATATCCCTAACAATCAACATTACATAGACTTTCCGGGTGTAATATGTTGCTATAGCAGGACTGTTAAAAAGTGCTCACTAGGTATGGGGCGGTCCCCTCCTCCTACCTGCATACAGTTTCACTCCCAATAAAATAACATAACTGTCAAGTGAGTAGCAGTGTCTTACCTTGTCAGCTTTCCGACGTAGGTGTGTTTTCACACACAGTGAGCACTTATTAACAAGCCTGTTCTATAAGGATACCGTTTATATACGAACTTCTATCTGCGCAGGCAATAAGAAAGTTCCCGCCATCACTGTGATTACCAATCACTGTATTACCTTCTACCTCTCACTTTTTGCATTCCCCGATTGTGAGTGAAAACAGTGAATCAGAATGGTGAGTGGGAGATTTAATGTGAAGGGAGGAGATAATGACGTGATATGCCCTTGTCCTGCGCCTGGTGTTGGGCATACGCCTTTAAAGTTATTTATTTAACCGGTCTAGCTATATGTCTCAAATTGGCATTGTCGCGAAGTCAATCTATTAGTAAATGATTCTTATCTGCCATGAATTAATCCAGTTACTTTAGACAGGTCATAGGGCAGGGACCAGTTATCAATGTAGGGCATTAAGGGCTCTTAGGGAGTGGTGAAACACTTAGGGAGTGAACTTCGAAATCGAATCTCGGAAGTGTATGGACCATATCTGAATCGTAAAATAATACAGAAATGCATTTATTTATTTATTTATTTAATGCAGGATACTTGAAATACAGACCATTCACCCAATTGACAGACGTTATTAACATATTTACAATATATACAATAGAAATAATATCAAACACTATAAAAATATAAACAAGTAGATTAGGGGGGTTGCAGTGAGATAATGTTTCCTCTTGCCTCCCAGTAGCGTTGATGGAGTTGTAGCAGTTGTTAATGCAGGGCAGTGGAGTAGGTGAGCAGAATCCATATTGGCATCAGTCCTACACAGCATGCAGAGGATTGTTCAATATACAGAATAGAAGTGCACTATCATTCGTAAAATTTACGTCCAAGAAATGTAACAAACAAATGCATATAATATAAATAGTTAATATCCTAATATTTGTGTAATTATTAATTAATAAAGTACTTAGGAAAAATTTTGGACCAAAGAGAGATGAACAAACAGGTGAAT
The DNA here is from genome assembly GCA_030220185.1 of Diploptera punctata. Taxonomy (NCBI): domain Eukaryota; kingdom Metazoa; phylum Arthropoda; class Insecta; order Blattodea; family Blaberidae; genus Diploptera; species Diploptera punctata. Next base: position 1,415,911 of record JASPKZ010002722.1, on the reverse strand, counting down.
GGAGAAGACTTCATAATAATGAACTACATGGTCTTTATAGGAAGCCAGATACAATAAGAACAGTTAAGTCTCATAGACTGCGATGGGTACGACATGTTGCACGTATGGGGAATGAAAGACTTGCATGGAAGCTTGTTGTAGGAAAGGCAGAGGGAAGACGCCCAGTTGGTAGACCAAAAATGAGTTGGGAGAATAACATTAACTATGATTTGAGGGAAGTAGATTATACAGGGAATGATTGGAAAGCATTATCTCAGGATAGGGATGTATGGAGAGCTTATGTCCGCGCGGCCATGAACCTACGGGTTCGATAGTGCCAGTGAGTAAGTAAGTAAGTATCATTAAGGTATTTAAGCCTGAAATGTTCCCAATGTGTGATCCTCTATTCTCACAGAGGACATAGTTGATTGGAACAGATATTTAAACTGAACTATATAAAATTTGAAAAATAGAAGCATGAAGTTCAGATTTGCTCCTAATGTCTACTACAGAAAATAAAATTGAGGGTTAGTTTTTAAAAGCAATTTTAGTATAATGCTATTTGAAGAGACCCTTAACATTTTATGACATATCCTTTCCGGAAATTGTTATAATGAGTTTCGGAAACAAGAATTGGTGTTTACTGCACATTTATGAGAGGGGCGTAATTTGTTTTGGAATGCGATGTGTTGTGCGGAAGTTGGTGTCCCGACTGGCGCTGGCGGGGCGCTCAATGACTTTGACTCCAGTCAGACTGACTGATACTGGCCTAGTTTACCTGATTTAATCACGAAACCTTAGCACCGACGCTGTTACATGCTGCCCGTACACGCTAAAGTAGTTCTTAATAATGCTGAATAAATATGCAATATCCAATGTATATTTCGAAATCTCCCAACAAACCAGAGCATTGTGCCTTGTGTACCTTCACTTCTTATTTTTTTATCAATTATACAACAGTTTATTCATTCTGTGTTCTCTGTAACATATTAATTTGTTTTCTTTTGTCATTAGGAAATACATTTAAAGGTTGTAACTATTCTTTTCGGTACTTCATTATGCATTTAATGTGTTAATTTTATATGATTCAATTTTCAAAATGTTGCACTATGTATCGTATTGTTCATTTATATAGATATTATCATTATTATTATTATTATTATTATTATTATTATCATTGTTGTGAAGAGGAACAAGAATATTAAGAAGGGAGAAATAAGAAGTGAAAGAATTAGAAAAAATAGAAAAACTAAAAGAATAACACCTGTTATTAATTAAATTTTGAAGAGAAAATTTTGAAATGGTTTCGGCACATTTAAAGGGCGAAACAAATAATCCCGATTATAATATTGGAACTGGCGACTGAAGGCATGAAAAGAAAAGGAAAATTACGAGAACCATGGATGGAGTCAGATGGAGTATAACCTTAAGGGAAGTTACAGAAGATGATGTTGAAGACAGAAACATTTGGAGAAGTAAATTTTCCTTGAATGTGAAAAAAATATATATATATATATATATTGTCTATAATTCCCAGTCCCACAAATGTACGTAGAACGCAATACACTCTAAAATAGTCTACATCCATTTGAAATTATTATAGTTGCATCTAGGCTATATTCAGTTGCTGAAGACCATTTATTGCATGTGCACTATAAAAAAAATCCTATTAGGCTTACATATAATTATTAACACTTTATAGTGCGATCAGATAAATCATCGCCGTTTACATTAAACATATAAGTAGTTTAAAATAACTATATTTAAATAATTATTTGTGAGTAAACAGCTTAATTTTATTCGTTAAATAGTCCTAAAAATGCCACTCTTGATTTTCAAATCCTCTAGATAAATTGGAAATCACTCGTGGCATTACTTATGATAATAAATTATCACATCCTTCACATACTAAATAACAACTCAGTAACTGTATGTCAGGCTAGTACAATCAAACCCTTTCTCGCTTTTCCATTACAAAAATCAATCAACAATATTCACTTTCATATTCAGCAAAACATTGACAATAGGCCTATGTCACGTCATGTGAGTGATCTTAGAGGACTGTATTTTTTTTTCCTGAAATTCAACGCGGACGAAATCTCGAGTAATGACTAATATATATGATTAAAATAGGTAAATTCATGATAATGGTTATTTTGTGATACATATTAAAACCATTAATCCTGTCGATTATATTTTTTACGCAAACAAGGAATACTGTATCTTATAAATGCACAAAATCTTACCCTACAGAACCGTTAACTATTTTTAGGAAATAAATAAAAACACTTATCAAGAAATTACTAAAGTTACAAGTGTTTTTCGGGCTTTATTCCAGAATTACCATATTTAGGTATGAAAGGTAGGCCTATTTTTTTTTCAATGCCACCAGTTTTTGTCATTACGACATTTCTGGTATTCTCTCCTGGCATTGGCGTATTGTAACCCACTTTTGAGGTTAGGGCGCATGGAAGGTGGGGTTTACGCTGCCCTAATGATATGATGGGTAATGATGCGACAGGAGATGTCTTAATCTAATGAGGCGATTATGATAATGGTGTTTGGGTTTCCTTATATTTGTCTTAAAAGTGAGGAAAACCCCCGGAAAAAACCTCATACAGGAAACTTGTCACGACCGGGGATCGAACCCGGGCCCGCTGCGTGACAAAGGCAACAAGCTACCTCGAGACCACAAATGTGACAGGCCTAATGTTAGTTCGGCAATTACTTTCATATGAGAATTTCGTTAAATATGTATCATAAATAATTTATCTTTCTTCCTTCATAGTCTAGAAGTATGAAGAGATTTTTGTTTCAATTATTTGCGATGAAATCTAAATATAATTTATATCATTATCAAAGAAATAGACATAGGCCTACTATTTGAGTAAGCAATGGTTTTGGATTAATAAATTTGTCCTGGCCCTGTAGTCGATATCCATAAAATCCGAAAAGTATTCTGGAGGGTAACTTTGTAAATAATATTATTTTCAGATACACTTCTTGTTTAATAATAATTTCTAATTCTGTTGTATGTGTATGGAGTTTTCTTGCAGGCGTTTATCCAAAGAATTTAATTTTCGAAATGCTTTCTTAAGTTATTTTAATGCCTTTATTTCATTCCATAAATATTGTTGTAACTTTATTACAAAACATATTGTAAGTTGTAAGCGTAATTTCTCCAAAATTATAACATTTCTTTTTATGGTTAGAAAGGGTGTTGTCTACTATGAGTCGTGTAAACTTAATTTCTCTTGCTATAATACGACTTTTATATCTTTTGTGGATGGTATATACTTCAGCTCCATAATTTAGAACAGGTCTAACCAGTGTTTTATAAATTCGCATTCTTCTATGCCTCTACGCTATATTTGGTTTTGAAATTTTGATTTATTGCGTCCATGAATCTTAATAATTTATATCAGCTGTATTTTTTTCTAAATCGACATGTTTTTTACCTTCATAATATACAATTCTATGATCTATATTCACTGTTCGTCGCTATGGCATTGATCGTTAGAATCACTTCCTTCCACTACGATATCTCGGGTTCGATTCTCGGCGAATTGGAATTTTTAATCTGTAAATTTTCTGGATGCGTGTTCTTTGTGATCTGACGTCCTGACGTTCTTTGGTAGAAGTGGCTTATAAGTATTCGTCATAGGTATATATCTTAGAAAAGAAGGATGGATAAAAATAAAAAAGCTTGACAAATGATTATATAATATTTACAGAGCCTTTTTATTTTGTCTTAAATTTGTCTTTTTTTAAATTATGTTCAATTCATGTGTCTTATTGGCATGTGACTTCTGATATATTAATATTCATTATTGATTTTATATTACTATTAATAAAGAAGAGGTGACTGCAAATGTGATACAAGTGGAAAAAAAGTGTAAAAAAGCTAAAAAGAAATAGCCATTTCCGGGCCCATAAAAATGCATTTACACTGAAAGTATTGTTATGCAATTAAGTACAACTTTATTCGTTTAAAAATAGCTATTTTTATTTTATTTTTATAACTAAATATGAAAATTCATAAACTGTACCTTATCTTTATGGATAAGAAACATGGGGATCTACAATATATTATGGGAAGAAAACATGTTAAAATTATACGAAAGCAGGATCACAAGGGCAATATTCGTTCCTATAAGAGGTGAGACTGAATCATGGTGGAAACTTTACAGTGACGAATGTCATGTTTTTTTTATCGTTATAGAAATTGGAAAGGGAGTACGGCAAGGATGTTATCTATCACCTACTCTTTTCGACATCTACCTAGAATATCTAATGAAGAACTGGTTCAAGAATACGGATGGCGTAAACATGGGAAGAAGAAGAATTAAGTACACGAGATTTGCTGATGGTATGGCTTTGCTAACAGAAGATGCAATGACACTGAGGAACATGGTGATGGAGCTAAATGACAAGTGCGAGGATGATGGAATGAAGATAAATATAAATACGACGAAGACCATGATTATAGGAAGGATACCATGGAAGATAAACGTGAGGATTAAAGATGAGGCCATTGAGCAAGTGGGGAGCTTCAAATATTTGGGTTGTACTGTCAATACTAACATGAACTACGGTCAAGAAGTAAAGCAGAGGATAGCAATGGCAAAAGACGCTTTTAATAAGAAGAGAAGCATTTTCTGCGGACCTTTGGCAAAAGAATTACGGAAGAGGCTAGTGAAGTGCTTTGTGTGGAGTGTAGCATTGTATGATGCGGATACTCGGATATTACGACGGAATGAGGAAAATCGACTGGGAGCCTTTCAGATGTGGATATGGAGAAGGACGGAACGTATAAAATGGACATAGAAAATTAAAAAGAAAGATGTGCTAGACAGAGTGGATGAAGGAAGAACAATGCTGGAACTCACATAGAAGAGGAAAAGCAATTGGATTGGCCACTGGCTAAGAAGAAACTGCCTGCTGACGGATGCCCTAGAAGGAATGGTCAATGGAAAGAAAGTTAGAAGCAGAAAAATACATCAGATGATTGACAATATTAAAATAAATGATTTGTATGCAGATAGAAACAGGAAGGCTGAGTTAAGGAAATAGTGAAGAATGTTGAGTTTGCAGTGAAAGGCCTGCTCTTGGGCAGAACACTTTGAATGATATGCTAATATTAACAAAGTTGTTAAGCCCAGAATATTAAGATAGGCAGCTCAAATGAGTTACAGTAGAAATGTTTTCAAAATTTAGATTGGGAAACCGTTCGGTAAAATACCATTGGGAAGGCCTAGGCGTAGGTGGGTAGATAATATCTGGATGTATCTTAAGAAACTGAATATTCCATATAGGCCTATAAATTGGTTTAATTGGTTGAGTATATGTGTCAATGAGGGCCTTAATGTGTGCGATATTGAACCGCTGAGCCAATAATTATGCCATTATAGTAAATTATTATTTTTAACTTGTTTCATTAATAAATTTCAGAATTGAATATTTAGGTGATATTGATTTGTTCCGTAAAGCTTCTATCAATTTTCATATGTTATTTAAAATCTGTCCACCGCTGCGGTCTCGAGGTAGCGTGCTGCCTTGTCACGCAGCGGGCCCGGGTTCGATCCCCGGTCGGGGCAGTTTTTCTGGGTGAGATTTTTATCGGGTTTTTCCTCACCTGTAAGACAAATGTCAGGAAAACTTTAAGGCCCAAACGGTCCCCGAAATCATATGGCCATCATCATCATTACCATCGCCATCCTCCTTCACCGGTGTGGAAAGCAACGGGGAGCTACCACACCTACAATTTCCTAGTAAAGCTGCAAGCATAGCATGAAAATGCTATAATTGCAGTAAAGGATCTGCCTTCGGGGAAGAATTACTATGGACAGATTTAAAATGTGTATATATGTAACAGTTTTAGCGTTATTTCATTCAAATACCTCTATATAAGGTGCTTCATCTCATCCCTCGACTCGGCCCTGAGTTGGACACGAGTTGAGGATACTATATATGGATGCGAAATATGGACTCTTGTTTTAAGAGAGGAAAGGAGATTACGAGTATTTGAGAATTAAGTTCTCAGGAATTGTTTTGGACCAAAGAGAAATGAACAGGTAGGCGAATGGAGAAGACTGCATAAGAGTTAGCTACATATCCTCTATCTACAGGAAATCAGATATAATAAGAACAGTTAAGTCTCGTATTCTGCGATGGGCATGTTGCACGAATGGGGAATGAAAGAGGTGCATGGAAGCTTCTTGTAGGAAAACCAGAGAGAAAACGCCTTGTTGGTAGATCAAGAATATGGTGGGAGAATGACATTTACCATGATTTGGGAAAAGTAGATTATATAGGAGATGATTGGAAAACATTGGCACAGGATAAGGATGTATAGAGAGATTATGTCTGCGTGATCATGAACCTACGGGTTCGATAGTGCCAGTGATTTAGTTTGTTAGTTATGTAACAGTTTTAGTTTAATATACGTTTATTCTGAAATCCTTAGTTTAAAACGATAAAAAGCTCTACAAGTGAGAAAATGCATTTACAGTGGAATATATAAATATTGAAAGCCTGACTTCAACTATTGGAGATGTTGATTTGCAAGTACGTAACGAGCATACATATGTACGTGGATCACACCTGTATGTCCGACCTCCAGGAAATCAACACCACACTGCCACTGTTTGCTGACAAGCCCGTCTTCTCGTTTTGTTTTATGTCATCAAACGGAATGTTTCGGACACCTGCCATTTCTTTTCTTCACTCACTCCATTATTTTCAAATTTTATCTTCAACTTTTATAAGATTCTCGTAAAAAAACAAAAAAGGAAGAACAACATAACCAACATAACTAAACCAGAAAAAGAATCTGACAACAACAAGAAAACATGGATAACACTTACATACACAGGAAAAGAAACGACAAAATTAGCCAATGCACTAAAGAAAGCCGATAAAAACGTAAAAATAGCATACAGAACCAATAACAAATTAAACAACATAATAAACAATAACATTGAAGAAAATAACATTTTCAACAGCAAAGGAGTTTATAAACTGACATGTAAGGACTGCAACAAATTTTATATAGGAAGGACAAACAGGAGTTTTAACATCAGATTCAAAGAACATTTTCGAGACTTCATTCACGCAGGAGGTAAATCAAGCTATATGCAAAACACGTTATCCATGAAGGACATCGCATGTTAAATATTGAAAACACCCTAACAGTAATGCACAGAGAAAATAATCCAGCGAAGATAAACGTACTCGAAGAGATGGAAATCATGAAAGCAGCTCACAACGACAGCCTGATAAACGAAAACGAACCCAATACATGTAACCCCCTCTACCAGATCTTCAGTGAAACACCAGTTTAGAATCCTGCCGATGATGGGACAAGTCCCGAAAGCGCTACAGTTAAATGATAATTAAGTTGAGGAGACGGACCTTTCAGGTGAATATTCTATAATTTTATATTAAATTTTATCTTGTTTATTTATTCTGTTTTGTGTGTCTATTCTCTTTAGTTTGTCTCTCTTCCTTTCTTTTCATTTTTAACCATTGCACTTTGTTATAATACTATAAAAGTTTTCCTACTCTATTGATTCCCGAACGATTGTCCACCACAATATCTTCAAATTAAATATTTATTTTCAGTAGTAGTTGTGGCGGCGCTGCGGTAGGATTTAATTTGATCCACTCTTTAACAACTTAAATCGCTATGGTCTCAATTCAAATTTGGGCGTCAGGGACGACAGATTTTACTTAGACGCGGGCTTGAAATTCTTGTACGTGCCATAAATCTATGAAACGGCACTGAGACTTTCTTCCCATCCGAAGGAAGCCATTCTCGAGATTTGACACTGGCCGACATGGGTAACTTCTAGTCTAACAGGACCAAGGAATGTATGTACCCTATGTGTATATATATATAACTCACTCATTGGCACTATCGAACCCGTAATTTCACAGCCGCGCGGAGATACCTTCTCCATAGTCCCTATCCTGAGCTTGTGTGTTCCAATCGTCCCCTGTATAATCTACTTCCCTCAAATCATGATTAATGTAATTATTCCACCTCATTCTTTCTCTCTCTCTCTCTCTCTCTCTCTCTCTCTCTCTCTCTCTCTCTATATATATATATATATATATATATATATTGTGTGTGTGTGTGTGTGTGTGTGTGTGTGTGTGTGTGTGTGTGTGTGTGTGTGTGTGTGTGTGTGTGTGTGTGTGTGTGTGTGTGTGTTTTACCACTACATGCCTCAGGAGGTCCTAGGGATTGGAACGTTGAGGCTCCCACCTTTTTAGACAAAAGGCAAGAGATGTCAGTCGGGTTTTCAACTCTGCGCCACGTTCATCTTTACCCCCAGAACAAGTATCTGGTACTCATTTCCGTTAGAGGCTGAGTCGACTCCAGGGTCATGGTGCCGCCAGAATGTTTAGGGCAGTTTTAAAAAGATAGACTCCGCCGGAACTCTAGGATATGAAGAACGTCTCTTACAGAATTTCAAAATGTAAGAATTATACTATTTATACTATAGACTATATAATTGTAACAGTTTATCGAGTTCGAATATGATATAGACCATCGTGGACTCTATCTTTCAAGACTTCCCAATCAATATATTTGTCCCCCTTCATACGTATAATTCAGAAGAAATTAATAAATTTTCTCATTTTTTATAAAATGTTGGCAGGATTATATATTTGTATGTTATTATTTAGCAATTTGTTGTGTAGAAGTTAGAATTTTACCATAGCGTGTTTGATATGATTGGAACCCCTGTGCACTTGTAGCATGCGGAGTTTGCTCAGCTGGGAGTGGGCAGGTGTTTGAACTCTGAAGAGATGCCCCCAGCAAGCTCCACCCCTCGCGCCACCCTCTCCATGTATCTCTTATGTACCATTTTATTACCAACCAACACTAAGTACATAGACGTTAGGTTGGCCTAATTATTTTTGTTAGTTTTGCAGCATTAACTGCCCTTATAAAAATGAAAATAAACATTTATTTTCTGAAGCATGGAAAGTAATATAATATAGAATGTTTACAATATTGTGACTATTCTGAGGAACAAAGTATTACATACTATGGTTTTCTCTAATGGAGTTCATTCACAGAACGAAGTTTCCTTGAACGAATTGCTGTACATAGTAAACTGTAACTTATACTCAGGTATCGAGAGAATCATTTGTACGTTATCGACTATCTCTCTTATGCGAATTATAACATAAAGGGTTCTATATTTATTTTAATAGATATACTCAATTTAACTTCATTGGTTATAACAATACTTTTTGTAGGTTATGGCAATTATTCTGTTTGGTCTACCCTCGGCGTTCATTCTGAGACTAGACACCTGATGTCCCGATCGGAGCGCCCTCTCTGTGCCATGACTAATACGGACACTTGAAAGTGAGAGGTTTCAATATTTAGTTACACCTATTATGACATCTGAACTCTTTAATTATATTGTATCTCTGGTGGGCATACTAAACTATTGTGAATTAGTTGAATTCCATGTACTTTTATAAATTTCTTCTTTTTCTTCTTCTTCTTCTTCTTCTTCTTCACTCCACGGGCTAGGCAAACTTCTTGTTTCGCATCCCAGTTGTCCTGTCTATCTTTTACTGGCCTTTCTACATTCCTTGAACACCTTGACTTCTTGTTAAATGCTGTTGTTGCTAATCGTGTTATATTCTTTCTTTCTACATGTCTAAACCATTTATCTCTATATTCTTTGATTTTTTTTTCATTCAGTGGATGTATATTTACTTCTTTATCCAACCCAATCTTGTGCAGCCTTTTGTTCTTGTAAGGAAGTTTATTTATACGCTTTGTATTCTACTTTGCAATTTTTTTGTCATTACCTAAGTTTCGTTCCCATAAAGTAATGCAGAAATTGCCTATATTTTATAAAACTTCATTCTTGTATCTCATCTTGTTTTGTTCGTTAATGTTTTATGTATAGTTCCGCATATCATTTGAAATTTCGACAGTTTAATATCTATGTCTCTTTCAGGTTTTTGTGTTTATAGTAAAATTACAATCCAAATAATTACCATTTGTTACTTGTTTCAGATGTTTATTGTCTAATATGATTTTTGATCTTACATGTTCATTTCCCCAAAATGCTATTATTTTTGTTTTTTTTTTTTATATTTTAAAATTATATTCTTGACATAACTGATTAAAATGATGTAAAGAGTAGGCCTACTGAAAATTATTTTCATTTTCTTGAATAATCACCACATCATCAGCATACATAAAACCTTTAATATTTTAAAACGGTTCATTCTTATACCTATATTAACATTTCTTTTCAAATTTTGGATGATGCCATTAATGTATAAATTAAAATGGTACGTGATAAACTATAACTTTGTCTTACACCTCTATTTATTAAAATAGCTTCAGTCTTTGATGTACCTATATTTATTATAATTTGAGATTTTACATATAAACTTTTTATGACGTAGGCTAAATTAATTTTCGGGAGCCATATATTTTCATAATTTTCCATAACTCATCTATATCAACACGATCGAACACCTTCAAAAAATCAATAAAAGCAACGTGTTTGTAGGTTATGTTCTCGTTTTTTTTTTCAAATATTTGCTGTAATATGAATAAATTATTTGTTGATCGTCCCGCTCTAAAACCACTTTGTTCTTCTTCCAATATTACTTCAGCTATTATTTTAAGTCTTTTATTTATAACTCTTGCACAAATATTATAAATTGAATTAAGTAGGCTATTTCCTCTATAATCTTTACATTATCTTCTTTTATAAATCTCGTTAATATTATTAATGGTAATTATGATATGATATTTTTTAGGATGGTTATGACTCGAATTCCCTGGTCTTACCCTTAGTTCTAAGGAAAATCTTGTAACATTTCAATAGGAAAATTCAACCCTGCGGGGAATCGAATCCGGGCCTGGTGTTTAAGAAATAAATCAGAGCGGTGTCCCATGTATTTTTTTTACATAATTATTGTTATTCAAGGGTATATCTTTTTATATTCTTAAAATACACATTAAAAATGTATTCCTTAAAAGGTCGTTATGTAACTTATGAGTAATAAATTATCAACTCTCTACAAGAAATAGTTGTAGTACCCATGATAAAGAAAATAATATTGAGATGGTTTGGCTGTAAGTTATTCCGAAACGAGACCGGTGACCGAAAACACTGGAGGGCTCTCCAGAATTACCCAGGAGGAAAATTACTTGGCAGGACAAGATTTCAGTGAAAGGACAAATTGTAGAACACTTTATTCTACAACCACTCCTCTACACTTGTTTCTGTTTACAATACAATTACACATCACTTACGAAAAGCGGTCTGCCGAAATGGTGCGGAACTCGAAGCATGAAAAGTGCAAAGAAAACAGTAGACAATAAATCAATATCCTGAAAGAGATTGAAATTATCAAGGAAGCAGAAAATAAAAATATGCTAAATGAGAACACACCCAACAACCAAAGCCCTCTGTATGAATTATACAAATAATTTCAGTACCATTAAGAATTCCTGAGGATGAAGCATGTCTTTGAAAGACCTTGAATTTTTATAGTATGACGGAAGTTTATAACAGAAGTTATTATAGTTGAGGATGACTGTTTTATAAGGTACATTTTTTTTAATTGAAATAATTTTAACCTCAACGGTGTTCAAATATGTTTATTAAAAGTATAGATACACTGGAAAACACGCACATTTACTTCAGTGGAAGAGTATTATTGTATAGCTGGCTTAACTTGGCAGAGAGAGAGGTGGAGATACAAGGGTAGATCGTTGACCGCTTTAGGGTAAATTTCACCAACAGAGGTAACTGTATTACACAGTTTTCCCCGTGTATAATGCATAGCTTAAACTGGCGTAATACAGTTACCTCTGTTGGTGAACCGACCCTTAGTCCTATACAAAAGAAAGAACCCACCCGGTTGTCAGTTTTCCTCTCCCCCCTTTCCCCTATTAATATCTGGTGAAGAAACACCGACAACACTGGTGCGAGTGAGAGAGGCGAGTACAGTTGTCTCATTCTACAAATTTCTCGTAAAGTTAAACCAGAGAGACTATAGTTGTCTCTTAGGGTAGAGTTCTATTGTGACCCTTCATGTTTAAGACAGATACAGCCTCCGCTTTAGAAAACCCTAATTGAGTAATGGATTGAAATTTTAATGATTTTATTTTCATTTATCGACTTCGAACGTTTGTTGAGTTCGAATATGATACGAGTATACAGACCGCCCTTTGACCAGATACATCAGGATGTAACATCAGACAACGATCTTGGTAATCGGATTTGAACCTGGAAAGCTGGAGTTTTTCTTCATTCGTTCGTGATATACTGGCTATGAGGCTTTCTCGTCTTCTGTAAATGAGTGTGTTACTTCGAGCGGGGCATATGTTAGCTACTTTAAAATGCCGTTGGCTGAGAATTCTTACATACATTTCCTTGTAGGTCTTCATGGCTTTTAAAATGCGTAACTTAATTTTTTACAAAATAACTCGTGGGCGTTCTCATAGTTAACTGATGAAAATTGGATCGATAACAATCTGCAATGATTAATGCATTGGTTAATGTTCAGTTAATTTACTACCAATGCATCGTTTCGTATGTTCGATTAATAGGTAAATTTAGTTGCATTTAAATTTAAATATATATATATATATATATATATATATATACACAGTATATATTTTATATATGTCTTTCTTGAATTCTATTCTAAGATGCTCAAATCTGTGATCGTATCGCATGTACAGAGTGATTCACAATAAGTATTACGGACTTCTATGGGTTGCAGAGGGTACTTAGTAGATACAATTTTGATAAGGAACCCATCTCCGAAAGCGTACCATTTCGATGTAAAATAGGTTTGAAGGTCGGAACCCAATGGGCTGATATGGCGTGTCTTGTATTTCAGAATAAGTATTACAGACTTTTAGGGATTGTATTACAAGTGTGGTTCCATGTGGCGACCCTGTTGTTCCTTGCACAAAGTGTACCTGCAACACATGTTTTCATACACACGCCCTACAAGACCTGGTGTGCTCAATAATTTCTGCTACCGCCAGAATTCGTACCAGAAGATCTTCCTCCGATTCGATAGGTGTAGTACAACCCCAAGAAGTCTATAATACTTATTCTGAAACACAAGACACACGATATCAGCCCATTGTGTTTCAATATTCAAACTTATTTTACATCATAATGTACGTTTCCGGACATGGGTTCCTTCTCAAAACTCCATCTACTAAGTCCCCTCTACAACCCCTAGAAGTCTCTAATACTTATTGTGAATCACTCTGTAGAATATTTCTATTGGTGCCTGTTTTAATATATTTTCTGCAAACGTAACGGATAAAACGGATAATAGCAATCACATTTAAACTTAGCATTTTCCCTTGACAACTGAAGAAATCATTCAGTCTAGTCGGAACCAGGATTTGAACTCGGGACCTCTCGAGTGCGAGCATCAAACATTACCATTACATCAACTTGTCCGATGCATTTCAATCTTGTGTCCTAGCCACATAGAATATTAAAAAAAAGTACCAATGAAAAAAGCTGATACCAGGGTTTGTTTCCTGAATTTTTAATGTATCCAGTTTCTTCTAGATACTAATGGAGACATCAGGATGTGAGCTCGTATAAGAATTTTCCAAGATTATGAACATCAGATCCTAAAATTATGTTTTATAGTGCATTTATACACCAAAACTTTTTACTTTTTTCCATATGATACCGTGTTCTGTAAAAGTGCCTTACCTGAAATATGTCGCTGATCTTTTCGGTACCGTACCCGTGCACCTCGGATCCTGAGGTGGATCTGATACCGCTATTTAAACAAAACTGAGAAACAACCGACAAAATATGTCGGCCTATTTTAGAAATGTCCCCTGTAATATGAGTGTATAATACAACAGTAAATTCTGTTCTTTTTCTTCTACTTCATGAAATTAGGCCTTTTGACCTGTTTCCACATCAAGTGGGATTTAATGAATCTTCCCATCTATTAAATGGGGGTCCAACACTTCTATGTCATATTGGTCTGTACTTTAGTAACAGCTGGGGGATTCTATCTGTATGCATTCTTTAAATATGTTCATACCGGTTGTTTCTCATATTGTCAATTATATTAGTTAAATTAAAAATATTTAAGTCTTTTCTAATGTCTTCATTTCTCTTTCTGTCCAAAATTGTCACACCTGCTACTGATTTTGTTCTTCTATTAACATATCTCAAAAATAAGTTTGCATCTGGCCCAGAATTGTAACCAGGTTTTTACTCTGACATTGTGCAAACTTGTCATTTAAACTAATACAACTGCTGAATTGGTAGGTCGGATAACCCTCACTACCTTTCGTCCGTGTTTCGTCCCGTCTCACTCCACTCGGTTTTTACTCAAGTGGGGACGTACATCTGCTCCTTACAGCCGTACGGTATGTTGTCATTGCTGGATTCTGCCTTCGATTTCTGTGCCTTGTAATTAAAAGCGGCAGATTTTTTATACGGTCATGGTATACCACTACGCTTTTCTGGAAGAAATTTCAAGGTAGGTTTTAGGCATGAAATGGTTGACAGATCCCTTGTAAGATCACTTTTATATGTATCCAATAAGCTGTATGTAAGTTTCTAATCTTGTGATTTAAAAATCATACTATGAAATGGTGATTATACGTAAAATAGATCCTGGTAATTAAATTGTAATTAAAAATTTACTCTTACGACTCAGGAAAATCAGGAAAAATCGGGCATATGGGGCTGGATTTTAGTGTGGATGTTAGTGCCTTACAGGTAAAGTTTTTTTTTAGTTTTATTTATTTATTTTATTTATTATTTTTTCTCACGGCCTTGGTACATCATAACGCTTCTGTGGAAGAAATTTCAAGTTAAGTTTCGGCATGCAATGGTTGACAGTTCCCTTGTTAGATCCGATATTACCTTAGATATTAAAGCGTATATAAATAGGAATGAAGATATTGCTTTGTAATTAGAATGCCCATAAAACATATTTTTATCACAAACACGCGTTTACTACATTATAGCATTCATTACGTCTTCCCCCCCCCTATATTTCAAACAAGTTTATTTTATATTTGTTTCCCTTACCTCTATTTGCCTTTTCTTTTTATATAGAATATTTTATTTTGGCGTACTAATTAGTTTCATTATGGCATTATTTGTGTCATCTTTGGCGTTATGAGTACTGGGCGTGTCAGTTTAGAGTTGGTTCAAAAGCTCTGCTCTACTTAAATTTTCAGAAATCTAACGATCTTATTTATAATTACATAATAAAAAACAAAAGAAATCGCCATCCATAAATACACTGACAAAGCATCATCCCAAAAGCGGAAAACTTTCGGGAAAGCGGGACATTTTCCAAAAAAAACGGGATGAATGGACACCCTAATTTAAGATAATACACACCATTCACTCACACATTCATACTAAACACGGCGAATATAATAATGAGATTATGATGGTTAGGGGATAATTTCGGCCTTAAAGAATCTTGAAATTTGTATGTAAGAAACCCTCCCCCCCCAAAAAAAATCATCACTTAGGAACCAGTCCCGATCGTGGATGGAACCGCTAGGTACGAGGCCACACACACTTTATTACATATTTAATCGTATATAACAATTGTTGTTCAATATTTAATTACCCATTGTATTATACAGTCTTTCTTGGTGCATTTTCCTCTTCCTTCTGTAATATCTTATTTATATATAGATGTAAATGGTATGTTTGAATTTTCATTGTAACCAGTTCTAATTTAAGAACATGATTTCTCTTCTTCATTCCATACCTCTTTATCCTATACCATACCTCCAATTAATTTTCTTGGTACAGAAACAGAAATTTAATACGTGTACTTTTTTAAGTTGATATATTTAGAACAGATGGCCAATACTTGTGGCACGAATGGGGAATGAAACGTCTTTTAAAATACGTAACTTTCCAAAATCTGAAAATGGAACATTTTCCGAAAGACCTACAAAGACTTTTAACTGACATTTTATTTAGTAGAGGGAGGCTCAGATCTCAGGTACTGTACATATTGCATTACTTTAACCTTTCATTTTATTTGGTCCGGATCCATCTGTATATTGGGAGTAGATTGGAATCATCGTACATTAGAGTATTTTAGTTCCCTTACATATTTTAAAGTCCCATGCCGAGACCTAGTGGTTTAAGGTATCGCATCATGGTACACAGCTACAGGACACGCATGGTTCAGTAGCCATGGAAAGCAAATATTCTTATGGAATTTCGAAGTGTATGGGGGCAGTGACCATTCGGAATCTTGAGAAATTTGGGTGGCACAACATGCTGACTGCATGTCACTCCTGTTCTAGCTTTCACCTCTGTGATTAATACATGGATATGAGGCCATATATTTATTTATATGTATATTTATGTAATATATTCTCGGTATCTTCGTTCTCAATAAGATATATTTATTTATTTTTATGCAGATTTTGAATGTTTACACATCTTTCTGTGCCTAAAGTTTTATTTTCCTTCTCCGCTCGTTTCTATCCATCCACTCCATGTCCTCCAGTCCTCTTGTTCTCATTCCAGTTCTTATTTCTTGCATCCACGAGTTTCGAGGTCTTCCTTTCCTGCTTCTTCCAGGTGAACACCATTCCAATGTTTTTCCGGGTAACCTTTCTTCATGCATTCGTCGTACGTGCCCATACCAATTTAATTGCTTGTATCTTATATAATCTACTTTTGAATACCGGTGTCTAATATCAATTTTTTTCTCGTATGACAGTATTTCCTAATTTTTTTCTAATTTTGAATATCTTATTTATTTATTAATATGATATATTTACTTCTTTATCAATATGATATATTTATTTATGTATTTATACATTGTATTCATTAAACAATAACGTATTGATTATAAGCCAGAACTTTTCTCTCCGATAAAGATTTCTCCTTGAAGATAGTTGAAGTATTGACCAGTGCGACAGTGTTCTTGCCCAGGTGGCATTCTAAATGCTCATGTAGTGTAGGTTCTGCATTCAATAGCGTTTACCTTCATTTCCGGTTCTTTTTTAAGAGGTGGGGCTCCGAAGTAAACCTGTATAAAAGCATATGTGCATGCATGATATTTATTGGTAAATACTGGTAATGTATATTTATATATTCTCGGTATCTTCGTTCACAAGCTATGTTGATTATCATTACTGATTATGAATTATGTCATAGCTGGTTTACTTTACGATTATGTCTTCCGGTCTTCTCAGTTTTTGCGGAATTTATACGTAAACTCGTGAGAGCCAGTTTTCTACGTACAAGTTAATCAAAACTTCTTACAACAAACTTTAACCATTCATAAATGAAGCACTGAATGGCAAAAAACAATAAGGGACATTTTACAGTGTACTAACTAACTCACTGGCGCTATCGAACCCGTAGGTTCATGGCAGCGCGCACGTAGGCTCTCCATACATCCCTATCCTGACCTAATGTTTTCCAATCATCTCCTGTATAATCTACTTCCCTCAAATCATAGTTAATGTTATTCTCCCACCTCATTATTGATCTCCCAGCTGAGCGTTTTCATTC
Source organism: Diploptera punctata (assembly GCA_030220185.1). Classification (NCBI taxonomy): domain Eukaryota; kingdom Metazoa; phylum Arthropoda; class Insecta; order Blattodea; family Blaberidae; genus Diploptera; species Diploptera punctata. Next base: position 1,398,365 of record JASPKZ010002722.1, on the reverse strand, counting down.
TGGTTTTCCTACAAGATGCTTCCATGCACGTCTTTCATTCCCCATTCGTGTCATATGTCGTGCCCACCGCAGTCTATGAGACTTAACTGTTCTTATTATATCTGGCTTCCTATTAAGACCATGTAGTTCACTGTTATGAAGTTTTCTCCATTCGCCTGTCTGTTCATGTCTATTTGGTCTAAAAAAATTTTCTAAGTACTTTATTCTCAAATACTCTTAATCTCTTTTCCTCCCTTAAAGTAAGATTCCATGTTTCGCACCCATATAATATAACTGGTAGAATAACAGTTTTATATATTTCAGTTTAATGTTTTTTAAAGGAGTTGGGACGACAAGAGTCTCTGTAATGCATAATAGAACGCATTTCCAGAATTGAGCCTACGTTTAATTTCTTTGTGCATCTCATTCCTATTTGTGATTATTGTTCCTAGGTATTTGAATTCAGCCACTTCTTCAAAATATCCCTCGTTTGTCATTAGCTGTGCATTTCCATTATATAATGTATTTCTATGCGTGACTATATATTTAATTTTATTGGTATTTACTTCCAGTCCCATATGCTTAGTGTTACTCAATAGTGTTTCGCATTGTACACTGCTCGAAAATCGGAGTAACGTCTTGAATTTCTTAAGAAATTGCATTTTTGACACTAATAATTACATAAATAATTAGTAAATGTCGGCCGCGGTGGACTAGTGGTTATATTTTTTTACCTCTAGTTCCGAGGGACGTGGATTCAAATCTCCCGGCTCGATGGAATTTTAAGATGGACAAATCCAAGGCACAAGTCCTCTAGGAGGGCCTTTAAGCCGTGGGTCCTGGTTCTGAAGATTTTCAGGCTCGTAAAATAATCTAAAGCCCAAATAAAGAGGCATCTGTGATAAATTTACGGACCGTTATCCATCTGAGTAATACCTTAGTTGCTCACTAGGTGTCTCGCGGAGGCGATACACTGATTCCATATCACTCGCTGGCAGCTATGGGTAAATAAGCGTAACTAAATTAGCTTGGTTAACACTTCCAATAGAGAGCGCTTAGGAGTAAAGTAAAGTAAAGTAAAGTGTTCCCACTACAGGCCTCAGGAGGCCCTTGGGGTAGTGGGATGTTAAGGCTCCCACTATTTCTAGACAATCGGCACTTGATGTCAGCCCTGCGTGACGGCCGCCTTTACCCCAGAACAAGCGTCTGGTACTCATTTCCGTTAGAGGCTGAGTCGACCCCAGGACCATTGTGCCTCCAGAAGGTTTGGGTCAGTTTAAAAATCCTGACCCCACCGGGACTTGAACCCTCGACCTTCCGGCTTGTAGTGCAGTGCCTTAACCACTACGCTACGGCGTGCCCCGCGCTTAGGAGTGCGAAAGGTATTTTATCACTTACAGCCACTTTTCGGATCATAATTTACATCAGTACCAAATGTATTATATTTTCTGTTCATTTATGACTCCCCAAGGCCCATGCTGATGCTCCTGTAAGAGGATCAATAAGGAATGCCTTTTTTGGCAGGGTTTTATTCTAAGGATTTAATTTTGGAAATGGTTTCATTAAGCTATCTAAATGTTTTTGGTTTTTCTTAATTCTATTGTTGTACAGGGCTAACTGTATGTTATTCACTTCGTTTACTCGTAACGTATATACACACGCACATACACACACACACACCCATATATATATATATATATATATATATATATATATATATATATATAATATATGGCACTGCGAGCGATGTCCCGCTGCCCCCCTTATGATGGGGGAGCACTTAGGAAAGAAAAAATAATGTTTGCACTGGGAGCCTGAAATTCCAGTTTAGGCGTTAATTTGTTATTGAGAAACATTTGAGGAAAGTGCTGTTAGGAAGATGGGCATAAGAGGAGGAGAACATTGGGTTATATCTTAGGAAAATGGAAATTATATATATATATATATATATATATATATATATATATATATATATATATATAAACTGTGGTATTGTATGGGCTTGAAACATGATTTCTTATACTAAGGTAGGAAAACAGATTAACAGTGTTCGAAAATAGCATCTTAAGTAAGGTATTTGATCCTATAAGGGACGAGAATGGAGCATAGATATCCTTCACAATGAGGAATTTATAATTTATATCGCAGTCCTAATAAGTACGTATTACATTCAGGAGATTAAGATGGGTAGGTTATATGGTTCATATGAGAGTGAGAGAGGAAATTCATTAATTTTATTTAGAATCCCTTGGGGAAAGTGCTATTAGGAGGATGGGCATAGGGGGAGGATGACTTTGGAGTGTATCGTAGGAAAATGGATATAGATGATCCTAACAGGATTGGTGAGGATAGGAATCAGTTGAGGGCCTATATTAAACCTGCGGTTTATGTAAGCCATAGAGGGAGTGAGTTAGCTAATTAGGTAAACAGCTATAATTTAGCTTCTGAACAGTAAGATCGCAAGTACATTACTCTTAGGCTACATATTTATGTCAACGGTTTAGGGATTAAAAAAATTGTGTTTTGTATCAGTTATATCTAGTTTTGATTTATGTATGTATATTATGTGAAATCAATTATTTAAAATAAATAAATAAATAAATGCACTGCTAGAGTATCGTATATTCACATTTGAATTTAAATTTAAATGAATTTTAATTTATTTTTTTGTTCAAAATAAAAGGTGGGGTTATTTTTGAAAGGTTAATATGGCGTGGAGTTTGCCCTTAAATTATTTCTACTGTGTATAGGAAAATATAGAGGTATATTATTCTTTAACTTTCTAAGCTACTGGGCGAAATATTATGAATCTTCTGAGCTAAATTGCTACCACTAATTATTATATTCGTCACAGCTGTATGGAGTTACATAGAAAAGGATTTGACGACCCTGAAATGTGGAACCACCCTTCATTATAGTTATTCCTTTGTACTAATTGTATTTCCTTCCTGGAACAATTCTCAAGTCTTTAGTAACACTCTTCTTTGCAACTTGGGAAATTCAATCATTTCTTGGCAGAGCCAACAAAACTTTATACATTGGAAGTATATGACTTCACAAGCAGAAAATTACTGAGCGTTAAATTAATCACATCCTTGATCTACTTTGTGTATCGGTTAGCATATAAGGTTGACATGCTAGGGTTCCGACTTCGATCCCCATTTATTCCATAGATGTAAGGTCCACACAGCCTCGTGAGATCTACTTACTGAGTAGCTTCTTGATACGAGCAGATAAGAAATCAGGTTAAGAAAACGAAGCTAAACTTGAAACATTATGTCAGCTAACCGCTCGACTCCCTGTACTGTCATCTGCTAGTCAGTTAAAGCAATCGCTTCAATTACCCTTGGTTCTTCGGAGCGGTCGAGCCAAGGATTTCTTAATTGTTAAATGAAAATTTTAATTAATCTTAATTTCGTATCTCACATAATGATATTGCGTACAGAATGGAACAGAACTCTGCGGACAAACGTTCACAGGTTGTTCAAAGATTCTGAGTGAGTGCTTTGATACCTTGAACTCATTGTCCACGAGACTTGTTACAGAGTAATGTCATGTACACCTTGTATGTCCTTTGGGCCGTGATAAGATGGGTTCTAATAATAATTGCAGAGACAATTTGAAAATTAATCAACTAACATCCACCTTACGTAAATCTAAAAAGGTTGTCCAATTCCAGCGAATCTAACTTTATTATGTCCTGTCCGATTTCAAATATGAATTATCTGTGTTTTAAAAACGCCTACTCCATGTAATAATAATAATAATAATAATAGCTTTATTTTACGTGGCAGAGTTAAGGCCTTAAGGCCTTGTCTACCACTCAACCAGGTTTAAAAAAATACAAAAGAAAAGTCTTAAATCTAAATTACAATATATAAACGATTACAAGTTATGAATACAATACAATTAATATTTAAAATGTATTTTGATTTACTCTAAATTTAACGAATGAAATATATATGATATGTACAAGATATATAAAAAAACGAGGAAAAGATTAATGACATAGTATAAAATTAAATAAATAGAGAAAAATTAATTATTAGACAACAGGTAACTGTATAAGCGTGACTTAAAGGTGCCAAGTGTGCGGCAACCCCTGATATCATGAGGAAGGAGATTCCAGGAGCGGGCAGAGGCTACTGTGAAGGAAGTAGAATAGGAGGAAGTGCTATGAAGAGGAATTGTTAGCAGACTGCTATCTTGTGACCTAGTGTCAATATTGTGGTAGGAGGATAACTTCTCAAATCTGGACGCCAGGTAAGTAGGAATGTAGGAATTCAGAAGCTTTAAAAGTAGTGAAAGAGAGTGCAATTTACGTCTGTCAGTAAGACGGAGCCAAGAGAGGTTATTAAAGTGTTCGGAAATATGGTCATAACGGCGGATATTGAAAATGAATCGAACGCAAGCATTATGAACACGCTGCAATCTCTGCGACAAGGCATAGTTTAGATCATTATACAGGGCTTCCAATATAAAACCGGTCACGCCTCACGGGGTTTCACCCGTCAGGCTGCGCTCTCTCCTCGTCCGCATTTCACTCTGCCAGCCGCAGAGTGTCCGGTTTTATACTGGAAACCCTATATATTATTATTGTTCAAGTGATCATATTTCTTTGGACACTTCAGTGGGCTTTTGTTACGTTAAAGTTCTCCGCATTCTGTATCAATTTGAAGTAATGGTCATTGATATCGTTTCATTGGGTTTTCTTCCCCATACGAACAAAATACGGTACAAGTACAGTAAAAGCGGGGGATATGTTCCGCAAATATGCCGCCAATACAGAAACCGTGAGTATGGAATGGTAATTTTATGGGTATATAGGTGATACGTTCCAAGGTTTCAAAATAAAATTAAAATTATCAAAATAAAATCAATTAATGAGAGATTTTGAACAGTTTATATTAATGATTACTGCCAGGTTTAGGCAAAGACTTAAAGAACTTAGTTTTTTTTTCTTCCTGTTTTACCGCTTTTAAAAGGTCTTTCAATTAATATTGATATTCATCTGTGAATTCTGAGATAGAATTCCTTATTTTGTCTTTGGATTTCTTGATTCATTAACATTGAAACAGCGTGATATAAGACGCAAACGACTCGCCAACGCGTAAACGGTCAAGCATTTCTATTTTTTCTTTAAGCGGCAACACTACTTTTTTCCGCTTCGGAACTACTTACCTTTCCTTTTACTTGACGTTATAAATTGGCAACAAAGCAGAAGAGACACGTGTTATTCAATCAAAATTATTGCAACTAATTGCAAGTAGAAACAATAAAACATCGATCGTGGCGAGGGCGGCATTTATCAACGGACATAGCAGCACGTCAAATACTGCGGCGGTGACTTTTAACAACGAACTTTAGGCTTAGTGACAATAAGGTTTGTTTTACTCTGATATTAATTTGTCCATTTGGTTTGAATCACTCTTAGTAAAAGCCGCCTTGGCACATGTCTGCAGTAAATAAAGTTGCCGATGCGTTAATTAAGGATACTAATCCTTCTACCTATACCGACTGGATCCGCGAAAAAGTAAATTTTTAGCAGTGTCGCAATTTTTTAATCCGCGATTAATGAAAACGCGAATAAGGGATTCGTGAATAAGGAGCTTTTGCTGTACTTCAACTATAAATGTACTTATTTACTCTTGTATACAGCAGTTACGCATAACCAGCCCAAGAGAAGCTGAACCTACCATGTTGCGGCGGGGAGTGGAAATGAAACACTGTCAAGTTTTTCTCTTGCTTGTGTAACTCTTCTTCTGACTCTTTGCACTCCGCTTGACCAGATTATATGTGTCGCATTTTTAATGAGATGCCTATAAGGACTGCAATTTCATGTATAATGTATGTAATTTCTTACAAAAATCTTGAATAATATAATTATATTGTCATGGAAAATAGTAAAAAGTTAGAATATTAAGATTTGTGACCTGAAATATCAGCCGTTAAAATGTATTAAAGCGGTGAAGGCCTTTCAGATCTTGCTGTTCTATCCTCAGCAGATCTTGTTCCTACCCAGCTTTTGAGGATGGAACAAGATGTTCTGAAAGGCCTTCGCTATTTTAGTGAATTTTAAATTTGTTAAAGACGACTACTATTTCAGGTACAAATTTCAATTTTTTAACTTTTTACATAACCTCAACGGTGGTTCAGATTGAATTTTAAAAATATGAATGACATATAGTAGTTATATCTCTGATTTTTAGGGATTTCGCAGAAACTAAGTTTAGATAATCTTGGGCCCGCTCTCTGTAGATAACTGCTAGTTGAAGAACCTTCCGAAAGAATTTTGTTGTTTTATAATCGCATTAGTCTTTGATTCTGAAAATGGCAAGATATTTTAAGTATAAATTTGGTGACTAATACATCAATTTAAAAAATTTCATGTTGTTATGCTAGTGGTCAAGTTCACCAATGAAATTCCAGAAGCTAATCACTTCTGCCGAATTGTAAGTCCATAAAAAAATAATGTCCTCATTTCTTGGAAGATATGATGGTAATTTGTTTCTACTTTTTTTTATGTTTTGGTTTGTTAATAGACTATTTCAAGTGCCACTCGCTCTCTTCTCTAATGACTCTTGGGTCTGATTTGTTTGAAAAATTAATATTTTAAAATAGATAAATCTATTTAGTTTCGTATTCAATTAATTGATTGATCCTATATAAAGTTTTTTTTTTTTAATTCGAGGACTTAAAAGAGGCCTTCTGTTGGTTGGTAACTATTAAATTATTATACAATTACAGAGAAAACTTATATTTTAAAATAAGGTAAATCTACATATTTTCGTACCCAATTAATTGACTGGGCCTATGTATAGTTTTTTTTTTAATTCGATGATTTAAAAGAGGCCGATTGTTGGTTAGTATTACATTATTACACATATTATCAAAGGAGCTAGTAAATATAATTATGAATTGTGTTTTTTTTAATAATTTTGGTTTATTGATATACTTATTTCTTTCTTTATTTATTTACTTTGGTTTAACCTTTCCCTTTGCAGTTAATTTTACGTGTCCTATGCTGATACTCTTAAAAATTATAGATAACATTGACAATGTTTACAAGACGAAGGCAGAATTAGAATTTACAAATTAATAGAGCTGTACCGAGCGAATTAGCGCAGGCGGTTTTCCTGAATCGTCAAGACATTTGCTAGGTTAGAATTGTATTACCAAGACCCATTTCGTTCTAATTAGCATTTTTTATGATTCAAACACACACTACTAACACACAATAGAAATATTGAACCGAAAGTGTGATTTTCGGCTCACTACTGCAGTGTCGTTATCCTTCCTGGACAGTAAGATTCGTGAACTATGCCAATATCCTTTCTCTATGCATCTACCCCCACTCTCCCTTTTTACCTCTCCTGGTGCGCTGTTTCTACGGCGCATCTCCCCTTCTACCCTCGGAACGCTCAAATACGTTATGCACAGCGAGAACGTTATCATTCATTCTTTGATGGGATCGGAACTTTAAGTGGACAAGGTCGTCTGGAGCCGCGAGCGGCGGAGTTTAAGTTGGTCCTGAAGACCGGGGAAAGCCACCCTGGCTTGGACTTTAGCATGAATGTGGTGTGAGGTATGATGTGGTTTTTTTTTTGTCATGTAAAGCATTATTATTTATTTACCTTTTTGAATGATCAAATGTTTATCTTTGTTATGTTTTTACTTCAGACTTCTTGTTTACATTAAATATCATTTTTATACTTAATGTTCAAAGTGATTTATGTGCATGTGGCTGTTTGATATTCCTATACGGAAACTCACTCATTTAGGAGATCATTCTAGCTCCCTTCATTTTTCTGTCTAGCTTTCCTGATTAATAATTATAGTGAAAACATTCATTTTAAATCACTCTGCTGTTTTGAGAACTATTATTGAGTTATGCTTAAATGCTTAGGAAAGAAAGATGAATCAATCCTTGCCTCCTATGGGCCCGGGGCAAAAAAGCGTTGTGATTTATAACCTTGGATGTAATAAAATCTACGCTAGTAGAAGCAACGGAAACAAAAGACGATCGCCGGCACAAATGGTTGCGCAGAGCGAGGTTACAACCCGCACAATATGCCAACTAAGGATGCTGGACGCAATATAATTTTAGACGTTGAAGCGTACACAAACAACAATTAAATTAAAAAAGCTGATGTAGATTTACGAAATTTAAAAGCATCTTAAGCCTGAAACAAGAGGCCTCTGAGTAATAATTATCGGTTCTGAATTGCGATGCTAATAACCTTAGTTGTTAAATAATGTAATTAAATAAAGTATAATTATTGTTAAATGAAGTACTGTAAACTATTATTATTATTATTATTATTATTATTATTATTATTATTTATCTGACCTTGTTGGAATTTGCATATGACACAGAATACAATATATATATATATATATATATATATATATAATTGAAAATTTTAACATAAAATATAAAAGACGTATAGACCCCTACTAAAAATGTATTTCCTTGGATGAAAAATTAAATTCTATCTATGTAGCATAGTGGTTAAGGCACTGCGCTACAAGCCGGAAGGTCGAGGGTTCAAGTCCAGGTGGGGTCAGGATTTTTAAACTGACCCAAACCTTCTGGCGGCACTATGACCCTGGGGTCGACTCAGCCTCTAACGGAAATGAGTACCAGACGCTTGTTCTGGGGGTAAAGGCGGCCGTCACGCAGGGCTGACAACCCGGCTGACATCAAGTGCCGATTGTCAAGAAAAAGTGAGAGCCTTAACCTCCCACTACCCCAAGGGCCTCCTGAGGCCTGTAGTGGGAATACTTTACTTTACTTTACTATCCGTATATAGGTTATAACTTCTGTTTCTACCGACTTTTATATTTTATATTGTCTTCACCATTTAGAAAAAAAGTTATGTTATACCTCTCGTACCAAAGAGAAGACCGATCACAGAAATGTTGTTGATTTATTTTTCTTGAAGGTATGGTAGTCTGGACTCATAGATATTCCTTTTTTCTTGATTAGCCTCTTCAGGTTGTATAGGCCTACTAGAGGATTCAAAACTAATAGTAAGGTCTACGATGTTGCCTTCGCTTTTCTTCTTGTTAATGTAGATAGCACCAATGCGCCTGTTGCTGTCTTTATCAACTATACAGTGCACTTCCCAATGAACTATAAATACTTTTGAACGGAGACTATTCGCCAGGAGAGACCTTGCAACGTATATTCTAATTATTCCTTTTGATAGTGCAGAATTATGAATACTGTTCCGTAACTACGCTGTTACAGTGTTCGTGTACAATCTCTAGTACGAAATTAGGTAAGTTTATCTTAAATTGCTATGAATTGGGATTTTTACGAAGTTCTTAATAATGTGGCGAAAGTAGGCCCTACTAATTACATTAAAACTTCTTCTTCTTCTTCTTCCTTCCAAGTATTAGGCCAAGGCCTATTACGATCCTATAGAAATTTTTTTCCTCCAGCGTTTCATAGGACGGCCCAGTGATCTTCGTCCTCTTGGTATATAATTATAAACAGCTTTGGGGATCCGATTTGAACTCATTCTTTCAAGATGGTGTTTCCAATTTAGTTGGTATTGTTAAATATATTCCAAAATTGGCGTAGTCTTCAATTCTTTTAAGATATCGGTGTTCCTTTTCCGATCCCATCTGGTGTAACCCGCTGTTCTGCGCATGAATCTCATTTCACAAGCTGTTATTCTGCTTTCATGTTGTCTTTTTAGTGTCCATGCTTCACTACCATAGATCAACACTGGTCTAGCCCAAGTGTTATATAAACGTAATCTGGTGTTTTTTTTTGTACAAGGGATGGTTTCATAACTTGATTAATAATTCCCAAACTTTTATTATAACTAGTAATTTTTTTCAGGGATATCCTTTTCATCCCAGATAGAGAGATAATATCCAAGATATTTAAATTGATTGGATCTCTCTAAAATTTTATTCTGGAGACAGATTTTACTTTGTATGGGGTCCTTCCCATGAAATGCCATAATTTTAGTTTTGTTAATTGATATTTCCATATTAAATTTGGCACCTATTTTTGTAAAATTATAAATTGATCGTTGCAAATCATTTTCGGAAAGTGCCAGAAGAGCTAAATCGTCTGCAAAAAGAATAGCATCAAGTTTGAGGTTCCTATTGATGGGTATATATCCCCGTTGTGTTTTCCTCCATTCGTTTATTAATTTATTCATATATATAATTAAAAGCACCGGTGAAAGTCCACATCCCTGTCTTACTCCAGTGTTGATCTTTTACCAAGAAGATAATTTGCCATCTTGTTTAACAGAGATTTCATTATCTTTATAGATGTTGAAGATATTAGTAATATATTGTTGTGGAACGTTATCGTCAGCTAAAATTTGTAGTAATATATTTCTGTCTACTTTGTCAAAAGCCTTTATGAAGTCAACGAAGGCGATATGAGTTTCTATATTGAATTCCTTGTGGTTTTTTAAAACTAAGTCTTCGAAATTATTTTAAAACGCACCATTGTAATTAAATTCAAAACACAACATTTTAAGAGTTTATTATCGGGTGAGTACTGACTGCGCGCGAAAACGTGAAAACATTTTACCAGTTGCACGCGAACAACCAACTGCACACAAGCTTTAGGAAAGGAGTTCATTCAGAAATTAATTTTCAAATTCAGACATAGAAATAATACAACTTCAATTTCCTCGAAAGCGTTTCGTATTACGTATTATAGTAAATAGTGACATAGCATGTAACGGCAACATTTTATTATTTTGATAGAAACCCATTTCGGGTAACGTTATTTTATTTTCTTGACAAATACACAGTATCAGAGTTTGAGATTCCATCTATAGTAATTATGCCCGAAGGCAGGTCCTTCACTGCAATCATAGCATTTGCATGCTATGCTTGCAGCTTTACTAGGGAATTATAGGTGTGGTAGCTTCCCGTTGCTTTCCACACCGGTAAAGGATGATGATGATGATGATGGCCATATGATTTCGGGGACCGTTTGGGCCTTAAAGTTTTCATGACATTTGTCTTACAGATGAAGAAAAACTCCGATAAAAACCTCACCCAGAAAAACTACCCCGACCGGGGATCGAACCCGGGCCCGCTGCGTGACAAGGCAGCACGCTACCTCGAGTTTGAGATTATTATAAACATTTCTTAACCATTCTTATGACCCAGCATGGGATAATCAAAAGAGTCTCAACTCCCTGAAAAATGGAAGAAAAATGTATACTCCTTGCGGGCAGTTGGTCTGACCCAAATACTGTGATCGCCACGGACTGTTAGACTCTTTAGAGCACGTAGATTTTTTTCCTCTTATAACAGTTGTAACATGAAAAAGATATTCAATTAAGTAAACTTGACATAATATAGACCTACATGCAGTACCTTCAAGGAACTGTGACTCTTTAAGATTTCGTTGAACCCGGTTTTAGAAAAAAATGTATATACGAGTATATTTAGTAATCAGTGCTACCAGGTTGCCATGGCGTACCACTCCTGATATGGGGGTGCCTGGAAGGCGGGGTTACGCTGCCCCGATGATATGAAAGGTGATGATAACGATGCACCAAGAGAGGCCATAAACTCAACTTAATCTAATGAGGCGAATATGATAATGTTTATAATGATGGTGTTATGGGATCGAAATACTTTTATTGATAATCTTTTTTTTTTTTTTTTCAAATGCCCCAGGTTTGTCTTTCGACATTCCTGGTTTCTCTCCTGGCATGGCGTACTTGTAACCCACTTCTGAGGTTGAGGCGCCTGGAAGGCGGGGTTACGTTGCCCCGATGATATGATGAGTGATGATGATAACGATGCGCCAGGAGAGTCCCTAATCGTAAGATGAATATGAATGATGATGATTGCGATGGCCATATGATTTCGGGGACCGTTTGGGCCTTAAAGTTTTCCTGACATTTGTCTTACAGGTGAGGAAAAAACCCGATAAAAACCTCACCCTGAAAAACTGTCCCGACTGGGGATCGAACCCGGGCCCGCTGCGTGACAAGGCAGCACGCTACCCCGAGACCACAGCGGTGGACTTATTGATAATCTTGTGGAAACTATTAAATGTGTGTTTAATTTGCATGTTTTAGGTAAAGTGTATGCAGTGCTGGGTAGACGACATGGGCGAGTGCTCCATGGTGATATGCAAGAAGGTTCCAGCACATTTACTGTTACTGCAGTATTACCAGTAGTGGAGAGTTTTGAATTCGCTCCAGAGATCCGAAAACAAACTTCAGGTCTTGCCAGTCCTCAGCTTGTATTCAGTCACTGGGAGGTAAGATATATTCATCTGATTCACTAACTACTTTGACAAGATTAATCGTAATGTCTCAAATATCATGATTTAACAGTAATGCAATTCCAGTTTTGTAAGAATCAGATACTGAATTTTAAATATTTTAGATTGTACGCATTTTGATTTAATATTCTTGCATTGCGATTTAATTCTACTTGCACCTGCAGTTAAAACCATTCTTAACATAAACAAAAGTGATTTGTATGAATCTGAAACTTTATTTTACTCCATTTTTTAAATATGTTGCTATACATAATCGTTCTTGTAAGAGTTAGGCATCTTGTCTGTTCCGCCTTCACAGTTTTAGGACCATCTCATTCTCGAGCGACTAATATCTTCCATTAGGATGGTAGTTATTCACCAGAGCTGGGATTCTTTCGTAATCCATGCTACCCATTTGAGGTTTCCAGTTACCCCTGTACTCTTTTATTTTTTCTATTTAGACTGTATTCTTCCATCCTATGACTCTTAAAACTTAAGTCGGGCCCTGGTGGGGTTTCTTAACCAATCTGATTTAGTTACGCTTATTTTCCTACAAATGTCGTGAGTGATATGTGGTTGGCATGTCGCCTCAAGAGTAAGGTATTATTTGGATGGTAGGATGTCAGTTAAATTTTGCTCATTGAGTTATTTTTTCAGGCTTAAGAATCTTTTACGACCAGAGACATCTAGTAGGGAAGTAAGGTATTGGTTAGAATGTAGAATGCCAATTTATTTTTGCTCATTGGCCTATTTTTTCAGGCTAGAGGATATTTTACGACCCTGAAAATCTTCAGATTCGGAACCCACGGGTTAGAGACCCTCCCGGAGGACTTCTTCCTTTGTTTTTTTCCATCTTAAAAATCGATCGACCTCAGTCGGATTTGAACCAGCGACCCTCGGAATAGAGCAAGGTGCGTGATCACTAGATCACCGCGGCCAACTGTGTAGAAGGTGTAGGGAAAATTAATCATCTTAATATAGAACCCCCTAAAATAACTATAATTAATAACCCTACTATTCCTTACATCCTTTTAACTATGAGCCGTCTCATGCCAGTTGACTTAAGCTTACTACATCCATAGTAATTCTGCAGGTCCTTCACTGCAATCATAGCATTTTCATGCCATGCTTGCAGCTTTACTAGGGAATTGTGTAGGTGTGGTAGCTTCCCGTTGCTTTCCACACCGGTGAAGGATGATGATAATGATAAGGATGATGATGATAAAGATGATGGCCATATGATTTGATTTCTTACTACATAAAGGCTAGCATTTGAACATTAATACTGGCACAACCATAATCTTATAAAATGTTACTTTTGTATTTGTTCGCGTTTTATATTCAAGATTTATATTTATTGGATCACATATTGACTGAAAATTGTTCAATTTATTTTAACATATTTGTCTCTATCATAACATAAATTACATCCCAGATAATTAAAATCATATACAGTACTTGTTTCAATATTTTGTTTTCTATTATTATTTTTGAGGACACCGGGTATATACCTCGACGTGTTGTAACTTTTGTTTTTCTTACAGATTTTTTTTAAGTCGTATTATTTTCCGATATGATTAAATTATATACTGAACTTTGTAATTTTTCTTTACTCTTCTGTATTATTACTTTATCATCTGGATATAGCAGTGTTTTCCCCAACTTATTTACACTCATTGGTTTATCTGGAGATACTTCATTCTTCTATTTATTAATTATATCTTCATTATAAATACAGAACTATGTAGGTGACTAACTGCAACCATGTCATATTTCCATTTTTATTTTATAAGCCTTCATAAAGATAAAAATAAATGGATTATAAGTTATAATTTATAACTAGCTGTTAAAACATCTGCTACTTGAACGCAAGGTTGCCTAAGCATCGAATCATAAGTACAGTGCAGTGTACGCAACTCTGAACTCTGCACAGTGGTCAGATGTAAACAAAGTGTGTTTTAGGTGTTCAGAAAACTATAATTAATTAGGAGGAATACAAAAGTTGCACATTGCCTGTTTGGAACATTTGAAATGCAATGTAACCATTGGTATAGTTAACTATTCCTGCAGCCTTCTGGTTAGTAGGAGAAAATACAGAAAACATTCTAACCCTCCTCTCACTGACTTCATTTACCATGTCCACTCCAATCAGACTCTGATATATTGTTTACGAAGGGATTATTTCATCCCTAATATTATAACTTCTAAATTGCTGCCAAAAGGGCTATCCATGTCGGACAGGTGGAAGGCGATAAGCCAGACGAAAAAAGTATAGGTCGAAGGAGTGATGATCTTTCACCGTAAAAATACAACCGTCACATTTCACTGGTGAAGGAAACATTAGGTCAGACTTGACCGTTTGAAATAATATTTTATGAAATAGTTATTCAGGAAACGAAAGTTATTCTATAAAGAGCATTGTATAACTTAAGCCAGAATGTAATATGTTACAACTATCTGTATCTCAAACAAAAGAAAGACAATGGCTTTTAAAAGGAAGAATTCTGATAGATCGAAGATACTAATAAATGTAAAGATATTTGAACAGGTAGCCCATTTCAACTATTTAGGCTGTCATATTAGTCATTTTATGATTGATCATATGGATGGAATGAGTAAGGAGAGATATCCATTGTTAGCAAGAAATTATCAAGCAAGAGGAAGACGTGATGTTGGAAGACCTAGAAGACGTTGGACTGATGCATTATGAAGTCGGAACGGGCAATTGCCTAATCCCTGGAGTGATGATGACGATGATGATGATATTAGTTTTAAATTTGACAAAGACATTGAGAAGAGAGTTGATAGATTTCAAAACATCTGTTGAACAACGGGAAAAATTTTAGAAAGAAAAACAAGAAATAAACATGAATGAAATTGTTTAATGTTGTGGGTGTGCCTACTCTCATATGCTGTTCCGAATCATGGACAATAACAAAAAGAAAGATCATGTATAGTCTGCAGAGATAAAATTTACGAGGTACGGAGAGTGCACTAAAGCTGATAAAATAAGAAATGAAGCAATAAAATCATATCTGAATATTTTCTCAGTTAATGAGAAGATAGAAGAAAATAAACAGAAATCGAACAGCAGTATCTACGGTGTTTTGTGTCGATACCGGCCACCTTTCGGCGCCATGACGAAATATTTTGATACAATGGCAGTAACAAATAATATATTGAATTGCTGGCCATTCGGGTAGAGAGATTTGGATAAATATCGTAAGAGATGGCTTGACGATAGAGACCGGAACAGGTGATATCAACCTAATCCTTGAAGGGAGCAGAGTACTTCCAACAGGTTTAATTAAATCACCACTTTTAAACAATCAAATTTGTAGACGTGTGATGACATTCTGCCACAGAATCCATATGGCAGTTTCTCCTACAATTTTATATTGCTTTATTATATATACACACACACATACCCCATACTTCCCCGTGTGGGATTAGGGCGCTCCCTAGTAGGAGGGTTATAACGTTATAACCAAGACAATTTAGTTACGCTTATATGCCTACAGATGTCATCGAGCGATACGTGGTCAACATATCGCATCAGTGAGACAACTAGTAGGTAACTGAGGTATTACCTGGAAATTTTGAGATTAGGGATCCACGGCTTAAAGTCCCTCCCGGAGGACTTGCCCCTTGGATTTTTCCATCCTAAAAAAAATCAACCTACCCCGATCTGGATTTAACCCGCGACCCTCGGAACTAGAGGACAAGGAAAATAACCACTAGCCCATCGTGGCCGACTATTGCTTTATTAGTCTATATAATTATTGATTTATTAAGTTACATATACAGCAGCTGAGATGAGATTTTTAAGAAATATAGCAGGTATACTCTGCTGGATAAGAAAGTAAATGAAGATATAAGAAAGGAACTAAATATTTTCACCTTACAGACCGAATAATTAAATAGAGGAACGACTGGAAAGAACATATTGATAGAATGCCAGAAGGAAGATTTCCAAAATTATTGCTAAATTATAAACCATACCGAAGGAGAAACGTTGGACGCCCACACAGAAGATGGTCTGAACAATTTTAACAATTCTATATTTCATGAAACCGGAACGAGCCAACAGGCATAATCCCTGGTTGATGATGCATATCCCTATTGACATATTCTTATTTGCTCATGATCAGACTGTAATGGCTTCTTTAGAGAATGACTTACAAAGAGCTATTTTGAAATTAAATAATATTGCACAAGGTTACAACCTAGAAATTTCTTCAACAAAATCTAAAGTAATGGCCCAGTGTGGCAAAGAAATGGAAAGAACAAAAATAGTACTAAATGTCAAAACGCTACAACAAGTAAAAGATTTCAATTATCTAGGTGTATATTTAGTCTGTAATAGAGAAAAAGACTTACAAATATTCCAATTTGCATGTGGCACATTTAAAGGATCGCTGAGAAAAAAGTAAGAAAAGAAACCCATTTACAATTTAATAAAGCATTGGCTGTGCCTGCAATATTGTATAGCTCCGAAATATGGACTCTGAATAAAGAGACAACTAAAATAATAGATGCTGCAGGAATGAAATATTTACGATTTATGGCAAGGTATACTTTAATGGATAAAAACAAAGTGAAGTTATTAGTAAATAACTACAAATATTCAGACAGATTAAAATAGAAGAGTATAAAGAAGATGGTATGAACATGTCTGCAGAATGGATACTTTGGAAGAGTCTGAACTATGGATACCAACAGATTGCCTTGGAGAAGTCTGAAATAAGGAAGGCTTACAACTCAATTGTATTAATAAACTGTTAGTTTATGCTGATGATGTAGTACTATTGGCCGATAGCAAGGAGATACTAAAGGACAATACGAACACACTATTGAGTAACACTAAGAAATTAGGACTGGAAGTAAATATCAATAAAACTAAATATATGGTCATACGTAGAAATACATTATATTATGGAAATGGACAGCTAATGACAAATGAGGGAAATTTTGAGGAAGTGGCTGAATTCAAATACCTAGGAACAATGATCACAAATAGGAATGAGATGCACAAAGAAATTAAACATAAGCTCAGTGCTGGAAATGCGTGCTATTATGCAATGCAGAGACTGTTGATGTCCCAACTCCTTTCAAAAAACGTTAAACTGAAAATACCGTATATAAAACTGTTATTCTACCAGTTATATTATATGGGTACGAAACATGGACTCTTACTTTAAGGGAGGAAAGGAGATTACAAGTATTTGAGAATAAAGTACTTAGGAAAAATTTTGGACCAAGAGAGATGAACAGACAGGTGAATGGAGAAGACTACATAACAATGAGCTACATGGCCTTTATTGGAAGCCAGATATAATAAGAACAGTTAAGTCTCGTAGACTCCGATGGGCAGGACATGTTGCACGTAAGGGGAATGAAAGACTTGCATGGAAGCTTCTTGTAGGAAAGCCAGAGGGAAAACGCCCAGTTGGTAGACCAAGAATGAGGTGGGAGAATAACATTAACTATGATTTGAGGGAAGTAGATTATACAGGGAATGATTGGAAAGCATTAGCTCAGGATAGGGATGTATGGAGAGCTTATGTCCGCGCGGCCATGAACCTACGGGTTCGATAGTGCCAGTGAGTAAGTAAGTAAGTAAAGTCTGAACTATCAACCGAGAAGAGGAAAAAGAGATCGGTGACGCCTACGAAAGAGATGGATACAGCAGCTATGATACTTGTAGCCGAAACGAACCAATAAGGTTTAATCCTTGTAAGAAGAAGAAGGCGAAGAAGTTACATATCACCGATTAATTTTATAATTTATTTATTTTGGTATTCAGTTAAGAATTAATTATTAGATATTTGATATGTTTTATGGAACCTGGATTTATGCAGACAGACGAAACCCGGATTGATATAGAACAGTTGATGAGACAGCATGAGAACCGGTTGCTTCTGCCCGATCTGCGGTTTGAACCTGATCCCCCAGATCATATTCCACCTCCTCCTGTTACACTGGCGTAGCGGTTCGCGGTTTTCTCCTCCCGTTTCCTAAGATTCAATGTTACCACCATAATCATCTAAATTGGCTTTACTTGAGGTAACAAGTGTTTGAATGCACGTCTAAGTTTTATTCATAACAGAACATTTTATCTAAGCTTATTGGGACAGTTTTATGTACTGGTATACTATCATTTCTGTATCTAAAACACATTTACATAAATCTAACGCAAACCATTCTTTATGAAATTTGATTGACATTCATTTCATCATTTTTATTAAATACTCCCCTAGGCTTCAACATGTAGGCTATGTGGATAAAATTATTTTTTTGCGCGATAGTGCGTTATGTCGTACTTACAGCAGTGGCGACCATGATTGAAAGTTCAACTTCCTACATTTTTGGGGTTGCCAACCTAAATAACTATACTGAAATTAAAATAACTATATTGTAATATTACTTATTACAAACACGCATGTGGGAAGTTAAACTACTGCCTTCTATGTATATACATACAATGTATATACAAAAAATATCCAAAAGGTAGTGTTAATACGAAACAAATCACCGCATCTTAAATGAACTGAACTTTATTTGAAACAATATAAAACAATAAATACGTACTTGCCGCCAATTTATCACTAAATTGGTCTCACGGCCTGCTGCTGTTTCAACTAACAAACATTGCTCACACTGTTAACGTTAGTCTATTGTTTATAATGAACGCAAATATTTCCAACAAAGATGTTATTATTTTACTATTATTTATTATTTTTTAAAACACCATCGCGCAAAAAAAAAATGTACAACACACGTTTGTGAAGTGTTTTACAGAATCTCGGAAATTAAACATCTCGCTATCCCTCGGTTTTTAAACATTGTCATCGATTCTGTAAAAACCACTTCCCAACCTCGTATCGTAATGTACTATTTCATTGTTATTATTTTATTAAAGACACATTCCGATTTATCTTAATTTACAGGACAGGTTAAAGTCTTGAATAAAACTACTTTTGCGGAACAGGATCACTGTAATTTTTTTTTTCTTCGTTATAGATTCGTTAAAGGGCTCAATTCCATACTACGTTATGAGAAACATCGATTACGATATTTACTTTGTAATTAAATTGCCACTTTCCACTCGATATTAGCTAATATAATCTAACCAGAACAGTTCCCCAAGGAAGGTAGAATTTAGGAGACAAGATTTGTGCTCGAATATCCCACAAATTGTTCATGAATTGTGTTTTGGCAGAGGAAAAACTGTATTTTATTGTAAGAGTACAATCCACCGCGCTAGTTCAAGTAAGCTTGTTCGTTGACTAGCGGGTCCAGGTTCAATACCCGGCGAGATTAGAAATTTTAAATGTAAAATGTTGTATCTAGTGTTAGTAAGGGTGGTGGCATACAGTTTCTATTTGCCACTAATAAATTCCAATTCCATAATACACATTTTGAAAAGGCGTGTGGTATTGTTGATAGCGATTCGTCCATCGGGCGATTCCCTCAATGCTTTTCGACAGTTCATGCAGATTTGTAAATGGCAATCTAGCGATTGTAATTTCTACATCACTACCCCTCAAACCCCACGAGATTGAAAATTGCACTATTTCCCGCAAAACATAAACTACGAAAACTCTTAAATATGATCTCATCCTACATTTCTCCCCTTTAAATAATACAAGTAAGGATAATCTACGTATTATACGACACAGCGGAACGTTTACCTACAATCATAGCAGCACTGTTGGTGCGTCGCACGGACATAGATACTAACCATGTATAGCCAGGAACATATAGCAAATGAAGCACTTACCCGGCTTACTTAGGGTAATAGCTGCACTCCTCGACGCCACAGACTGACGTGAAGCGAGTGTACGCGGGATGACAGGGTATTATTTCGCTAATCATCCACAAACCAAGCAGGTCAATGTTCCGCTGTGTCGGATAGTAGCTTAGTTTATCGAAATGGTATGGAATTTGAAAACATATCAAATAAACACCATGAAGAATGTAGTACGTTAGCATTCACGTATACATATTTTATTGAATTGTACTGTGCTCGCATGTAATGATGAAAGGTAGCTGAAATAAAGCGAAATAAACATCTATTTAATAAACATATAACGACAAGATGAAGTCATTACTGTTACGTATAAACAAGGCCGTTGTGTGCTATTCTCGATTGTGTAAGATCTCACTATTTTGTACGAATGCACAAAGAATTGAAATCAGAAATGACATAGAAAAAACTTCAACATTTTATCTGAACTCTTAAACCTTACATGGATTGTACTTACAAATTACAGTGAGATATGTCTGTTTTTGGGGACTTCTCTAGAAAATTTAGAATTTATTGTTGCAAAATTTACTGCTTTTCAAAGTAGGTAAGTCTACTAAATAATGTATTCTAAAGAAACCATATTCCATTTATCTGATAAAAAGACATTATGCTAAAAATTGTATTTTTCATTATGCTACCGTCGATAGATTCTTTAAGATAGTATTTGTGTAAATAATAACTATCGAACCCGGAGGTTCATGGCCGCCAGGGCATAAGCTCTCCATACATCCATATAGATAGATCATCGGTTGATTAATGTCTTTGACATCATCCGATTCCCAATAGCCAATTTTGTCGGTCCATCCAATCTCCATCCAATCCTGGTTGTATATGTTTCTCCTTCATGTATAAATATATTCCCTGACTCCAGGAGGTTTTAGGTCTTCCTCTGCCTCGTCTTCCCTCAGGTTCCCATTCCAAAACAGATTTTGGTAGCTGATCCTCTTCCATTCGCTGGACATGTCCATACCATCTTAATTGCTGAGTTTTAATATAATCTTAAATAGTGTCTTCAGTCTTCATTTTCTCCCTTATAACTGAGTTCCTATTTTTTTCTCTTTTTGAAATTCTTGCTGCCCTTTGTATAAAATCCATTTCCGTTGCCAAAAGATACTTATTTGTTTTTATTTGGCCAAAGTTCTGCTCAATAAGGAATGATGCTTTTAACAATTGTATGATACATATGGCCCTGGGGTCGACTCAGCCTCTAACGGAAATGAGTACCAGACGCTTGTTCTGGGGTAAAGGCGGCCGTCACGCAGGGCTGACAACCCGGCTGACAAAGTGTCGATTGTCTAGAAAAAGTGGGAGCCTTAACCTCCTACTGCCCCAAGGGCCTCCGGGTCTGTTGTGGGATCACTTTACTTTACTATATTCATTTTATTTGTATTACATACATCCTGAACCAATAGTTTCCAATCATTATATATATATATAAAATCATCTCCCTTAAATAATGATTAATGCAGCAGAATACCTCATTCTTGGCCTGCAATATTGAGCTATTTCGCTTTGGTTTCATACTTAAATATTCATGCCCCAGTTTCATTCCCACGCGTGCCAAATATCCTGACCATCGCAGTCTACGAATCTTAATCATTATTACATTTGGTTTCCCATAAAGACCATGTAGCTCACTGTTATGTAATTTTCTTTATTCACCTGTATGATCGTCTCGTCCACCGATGTGGTCTCGTGGTAGCGTGCTGCCATGTCACGCAGCGGGCCCGGGTTCGATCCCCGGTCGGGGCAGTTTTTCTGGGTGAGGTTTTTATCGGGGTTTTTCCTCACCTGTAAGACAAATATCAGGAAAAGTTTAAGGCCCAAGCGGTCCCCAAAATCATATGACCATCATCATCATCATCCTTCACCGGTGTGGAAAGCAACGGGAAGCTACCACACCTACAATTCCCTAGTAAAGCTGCAAGCATAACATGAAAATGCTGTGATTGCAGTGAAGGGCCTGCCTTCGGGCAGAATTACTATGGATGGATGATCGTCTTCTTTGGTTTAAAATATATCCTAAGTGTTTTATTCGTATTTTTTCTCCTCTCTTAAAATAGGAAAGCATATATTGCGTTTATGTAGTAACTAATAAATGAAAAGGCGCCGTTTTATATATTTTTAGTTTAACATTTTCTTTCAGAGGAATTGGGATGGCAAGAGTCTATAAGAGCATGCGTTTCTGGAGTTCAGGCTGTGTTTAATTTCTTCCTTTACCTCATTCATTTTTGTAATTATTGTTACATCAATAATACTGTAGTTATTTTTAGACCATGACCAATTTCAATGACTATTAAACTCGTGCCCCAAATGAGAGTCAATGACCAATCACGTTTTAATGAATTTTGTTTTACAACCAATCACAGCCGTGTTTCGCCTCGATAATTATCGAATTTTGATTACCAAAATAAAGAAAGATCCTTCTTTTTATTGTTCTGAACAGGTCAGAGCATTTTTTTTTTTTTTGCAGTGACCGACTCTCTAACAAATTCGTTGAATATAGCAAATAATGAACACATTCCTTCAATCCACACATTTGATAATTGTGTGTTCAATAACTGTATTTTAAATAGTGATTTTACTGAGTTGTTTCCGTAACAAATTAATTAATAACCTTTAATGTTGGCTATAATATACAGTTCGACGTGTTTCATTTTTTTTCTCCATTAGGGTGATTTTTTACAATATTGCGATCCTATTTGGCAATAAATAATATGATCAAGTTGCAGTGATGAACAAATGAAACATAACAAAACGTTTCTCATTTGTTTTCATACATCGCCGTTTACATTAAATATATAAATATTTTAAAATAGTTAGATTTAAATAATTATTTCTGAGTAAACAGCTTAAATTTTATTCGTTAAATAGTCATAACCTCATAACAAATACCACTCTTGATTTCCAAATCCTCTAGATAATTTGGTAATCACTCGTGGTATTACTTATGATAATATGGTCCATGCCAAGTATAGTATTATCGAGTTAGATTTTGTTTTACCATAAGGCACCTGTGACAAAAGAAAGGCAGATCCTTACCTTACTGTATAACTTTATCGAGTAATTGGAAGATGGTATAGTTCGATTGATGTACCTTTGGTCAGTAAAAAGATAAAATAAAAATACATTCTATTATCACTTGATTTATTTTCTATTTATTCTGTTAATGAATTAGTTGGATGCAATTATTTTTTTACAGTTTATTATTATTTTAAAACAAATGCACATTTACAGTGTAGTGTTATGTGTCTTGCTTTTTTTTCTGAAAAGATGTATTTTCACTTTTTCGTTTGTTTACATTACACCATGCAAAAACATTATTTGTCACGTCAGTTACCTTTATTTCGTATAACTACTGATTAAAGTTTATTAGGACGTAAAACTCAAAACATGTATTTTGTAACTCCTCCTATACACACTACATTTACAATTGCTTATTGAAATAAAATTGAAACCCTTACAGAGATTATTATTTTACTTTCATTCTGTAAAACATAATTCTACAGTTACGTCAGTTGCCGATATAAAACCGTACATTTTAAGTACAATATTAAAGATATAAACTCCATATTTCTGTTATATTTTTCACGTGATATGGCCTTTACTCTAAGGGAGGAAAGGAGATTACAAGTATTTGAGAATAAAGTTCTTAGAAAAGTGTTTGGACGAAAGAGAGATGAACAGACTGGTGAATGAAAAGACTACATAACAGTGAACTACATGGTCTCTAGAGGAAGTCAGATATGGTAAGAACAATTAAGTCTCGTAGACTGCGATGGGCAATACATGTGGCGGCACGAATGGGGAATGAAAGACGTGCATGGAAGCTTCTTGTAGGAAAACCAGAGGGAAAACGCCCAATTGGTAGAACAAGAATGAGGTGAGAGAATAATATTAACTATGATTTGAGGGAAGTAGATTGTACAGAGAATGATCGGAAACATTAGCTCAGGATAGGGATGTATGAAGAGCTTATGTCCGCGCGGCCATGAACTTACTGGTTTGATAGTGCCAATAAGTTACTTAGTGCCATACTTAGATATGACCTTGAATGTTAAAACGTACTTATTAGCCTATAAATAAAATTATATTATTTCTTAATACATCAAGTTGTGTGGAATTGCAGAACATAATGAAGTTTTCTGCATTCTGCCAAAATTTCATGATGGATTTTCACCGGAAGCGTATCATGTAATTTATTACACATGGCTATATACTTTTCCTGCCCCATGGGAGTGTTCTGAACGCACCTTTAGGTATAGAAAGAACAATAATGTCTACAGTTTGAACCATGAAATTGATTTTCTGGACTTGATACCACTGGCCATTAAATTTCAAATAAACATTTTCTGCTCTCCCTCTTTCTTTCAAACACTACGCATGAGAAATTAAAACGTTCAGAATATGGGAGTGAACAACTGTCGGAGGCTAAAAAATATTATTAACCGTGTTAAATCAGACTATAATAAATGTTTCCTTGTGGAAGGAAACCTATTAAGGTTGGTTGATGGGTTATAGCTTTTGCCGAACAAGTTACCTTTGTTGATAGGACGAACATTTAAAATGCTACCAGATCTATCTCTTGCATTCGTATGCAACTCAATAAATATTTATAATTTTTGTTAATCAAGTCTATAGGCCCTAAACTGATTATAAAATTAGAAATAAAGGATATAAGTACAAATATCTTTTTAATATTCGTCATCCCATTTGATTGATTTTATTTCTTCATCTTTTATTAGTTTTATAATTTAATACTTGGCACGTTATTAAAGAAGACCCAAGGCCAATTAAATTGGTTGATGTCATTGGCTAGCCGAAGACAGTACAAGAGTCTCGTGGCAACTGTCACACAGTTCATCAACTTTAATTCCAGTTTTCTATATCTAATTTCACTAATTTTCATATCAAGTAGCTATTCAGTTCCACCATGTGGCTGAAAATGGACCCTGTTTCAGATCCTATGCTGAAAAAATCTATATCAGCAAGGAATCTAACGCGGGTCCCATGAGATGCTAAGATGTTTTTCAGACCATCAGCATCTAATTGATATAAAAGTTAGTTAAATTAAACAAAGATCAAAGCCAAAACAGCTCACAGTTTGGGGAGAAAAACTCCTTAAAAAAAGGAAGGAAACTTATGAATTTTTTAATTCCCGGGGAATTTGATTTGATTCGGAGGTTCATTGGTCCACCAGCAGAGGGAGTAAGAAGCAGTTTTCCTGAACGATATAACGTCGGTCGAGATATTGCTAGATTTTGAAACCGGTATAATTAGATGAATGGATGTGAGGTGAGCTATAACGAATTTTAATTTAAATCTTAAATTAAATATCATAGTGATTTTTCCTATAAAAGTTCAAATTAATATGGAAATTCACATACTTTTTTATTCACTATAACATCAAATTAATTAATCAATTGCATTGGCATTTACTTGATGAAAATCCATAACTTATTTAATTAAATAAAAATAAAACTTGAAGTTTTATGTGATTTTAATAAATATGAAAATCACATAAAACGTCAAGTTTTATTTTTATTTAATTAAATCAAATTAATTGTTTACTTATTTATTTATAGTGTAATTATTGCCACTTTCACTGCAGTTTTAAATTCGAGATTTCTACTACTGAAAACGTCATCTGCAGAGGACTGTCTCTAATGCTATTTGATTTTAGAAGTATATCTCCCTGTCGTGCGTAGTATTTTAGAATTTAAATCGTATTTTATTGTTGAGCTTTTTACTAATAAGCTTCCTGTGTGTATACAAATTAAGAGAGGAAAGTTAATTCACGAATAATATTTTCGTGGGATATATCCTGTGAACTAAATTATATCTAATTTATGCAAAATGACTGTTTTTCGTTATTTGATTGGACTCCTAATTATAGTGGATTCATTCATATGTTAGTCATACGTGTGTAAAATAAAAGTAACTTACCCTTATAACTTACAATAATTTGTAGTTGTTTCCGGTGCCCCGAGCTGTGTTTGTAACACGCTACTGTAATACGATACTCAACCACTCGGCTTCTTATTTTCTTTTGTTTTAAAATTCAATCTACCACAAATTAATGTTCGTATAAATTATTCATCGAACATAGCCAATCATCTCACAGGTAGCAGAAACAATCACATTCTGAAAATGTTATAATGGCAATAAAAATAGATTCGTCTTTATTTTCATGTTTTTCATTAACTAAAAAGTAAAATTATGCTTTACGCGTATGCTCATATTTTATAATCATTGTTTTCTTTCTTAGTTTTATTTTATTATTGAATATTCGTTTCCTGTTCATATTGGCTAATGAAAAAAATGATCCCAATCATGCGATTTACCATTGAAAATGATTCAATAATAGAATGTTGTTTTATCATCTTCCTGTCTCTTGGCCTGGTACGGTCTCATGCCATATTTGAGTGGTCTTCCTAGAAATGTTTTTCTTCTGGGATGGTAATAATTTAAAATTTGACGATTCGATCCAAGCATTGAAGGTATTGCTGCCAATTACTTTATATCAATTATGTTTTTTTTTACTTTATAAAACAGTCGTCCTAAACTACAATAACTTCTGTTATAAACATCACACTATTAAAATTCAAAGCTTTTCAAACACATGCCTCATTTTCAGGAATTCTTATGGTACCGTTTTAAATCATCATCATCATCATAAAAAATTAGACCTGCTGGTCTGTTCCGATCTCATGTTAGAATTGGTTCATCCGTCTTTTATTGGGTCTTCCAACATTTCTTTCGTCCTAGTGGTTTGTAATGAAAAATCTGTTTCGGAATTATATTGTTATCCATTCTATTGATGTGGTCCATCCATTCATCTCTGTATTGTGTAATTCTATCTAATAGTTAGAATATATCAATTCTCATTGTATATCCTACTTCGCCTTTGATCCATTATTGTATAGCCAGCTACACTCCTTAGAAACCTCATTTCTGACGTTTCTATTCTTCTTTCCTGGTTTTTGGTTAAGACCCAGTGTTCCGATCCATACAGTAGTGTTGGAACCGCCATTGTTTTATAAAATTTTAAAAATGATTTGTATATTTTATTATTATCCTTCATCTTCAGGAATTCTTATGGTACTGTTTTAAATTATATGTAGGCCTATATTTTATACAAATAATTTAAAACAGTACCATAAGAATTCCTGAAGATTAAGCATGTCTTCGAAAAGTTTTGAATTTCAATAGTGTGACAACGTTTATACGAACAGAAGTTATTATAGTTGAAGACAACTGTTTTATAAGGTACAAAAAATGTTTATAATTGAAATCATTTTAACCTCAACGGTGTTCATACTTGATTATTAAAAGTATAAATACTTAATTATAAACATAATCAGTGACATGTGATGGATATCTTCCTTTATGAATAGTATGACGTGATTCGCATTCAGGAAGCCAAATATAATAAGAACAGTTAAGTCTCGTAGACTGTGATGGGCAGGATATGTGGCATGGGGAATTAAAGAGGTGCATGGAAGTTTCTTGTAGGAAAACCAGAGGGAAAACGTCCAGTCGGTAGACCAAGAATGAGATGGGAGAATAACATTAACTATTATTTGAGGGAAGTATATTATACAGGGAATGACTGGAAAAATTAGCTCAGGATAGGAATGTATGGAGAGCTTATGTTCATGCGGCCATGAACCTACTGGTTTGATAGTGCCAGTGAGTTAGAGTTCGATTCGCCTTCAGGTTTAGCCTGCTTAGTCACTATGGGAAATAATCTAGGTTCTTATAAAAGTTAATTTCAGAGTCATGAAAAAGTGGCTAATATAAATATCCGATTACTTTTTATATTGGTTATTGTTATCATTCATTCTACCATATTTCGATTAGTAAAATATTCAGGTAGGTTTCTGCCCAACATTTCCTCTAAAATACTTTTGAATGAATAGTAGTTCGTGATGAGAATATATTTAGTGCTGGAAGAATGAGGGCCAATTCACAAAAGGTAAAATATCTATGTTAAGAGTTGTTGGAGTTCTTTACATTGGGTATCGTATTATGATATTAAAATAAAATAGGGATTATTATTGAATAGCTTTGCTTCAGATCTTAATTACAGGTTGGATGAAACCCAACTATAAAAATTAAATCATCTGAATTTTCAAAATTCACATTTTTAAGAATGTGGCCTTTTTACCATTCATTGTAGCAAATCATTTAAAGAATTTTGAATTAATTATTATCGGCAATTTTACAGAGTCGCGAAAAAATTATATTTTTATAGTTGGTTTTCATTCAGTCCCAAATTAAAAATAAAGTCATCTCATAGCATTACCTATTTAATTTTATCACTGCATTGTGAGGATGAAATGTGAATAACTGATAACTCGATTATTATTTTTTTTAAACTCTGAGATCACTATCTAAAATTAATTGGTTTTAGGCAACTGCTCTAAAAGTAAGTACATTTCTTGGGTTTTAATTAATTTACATCTCGTGTTAGATTCGTTACAACTCCTGTATTGCTTATCAATTGTCATTATAATTGCATATTCCCACGCATATCCTTTATTTTTCCAACTTCAAAATGTGATTTGTCAAAACGGCAGTTTTTAAATCCATCCTTCTCCCCGAGGTCATTATTTCATGATAAAAAAAGAGTAAACATAAATGTTTCGACTTTCCTCGCTGAGATAGAAGGTAATCGAGCACCATTGCTTATACACATACTTCTATCTTATATGTAACGTTCGCACGCACACAATTTTAATATGTAGATCCTATATTGGTATATCCATCCATCCATAGTAATTCTGTCCTAGGGCAGGTCTTTCTTTACATTCATTGGTATATATATATCTTCTTGTATCTTGTAAGCCCATGTTTCCCTTAACAGATATTTAGGCGCTCTCCCCCTACAGGGAAGAATTTGAACCATACTAATTTAGTTACATTTGTTTTCGTATAGATGTCATTTGAGTGGTCCGTGGTCAGCGTTTCGCCTTATACTGACATCTAGGAAACCAAAGTATTATTAGGACGGGACAATTCGGTAAATTTTGCTTAGATGCCTTTTCATTCAGGCTTAAGGATCTTTTAGGAGCCTGAAAATCTTCAGACTCGGGACCCACGGCTTAAAGTCCCTCCCGGAGGACTTGCTCCTTGGATTTTTCCATCCTAAAAAATCCATCGACCCCGGCCGGGTTTGAATCCGTGACCCTCGGAATCAGAGGCAAGGGGCATAACCACTAGTCCACCGCGGCCGATTACACACACACACACACACACACACACACATATATATATATATATATATAAGTACATTTTAGATTGTCTACACGTACTGTATGTAATACAGTATGTATATTATCATAAGTAATCATATAGATTATGGTAAAATGTTTCGATAAATATATTTCTACTCTATAAATTATTGAACAAACTAAACTGATTTTAATTCGATTATAATCGAATAGTATATAAATAACAAAAAAGATTAAAAAGGATTTTATGAAAAATAAATGTATGCTCTACGCAGCAGTGTATCTCCTAAGTTTTTTTTTAATATAAATAATAGTTAACTTCCCTGGGGTTTCATTTTATGGTATACGTTACTACAATAAAGTTACGTCTATCACAACACCTATTATCTGTACAAGAATCAGGGTGTCATTAAATAAACAAAAATAAATCACTAGTCGATAAAAAAGGTAGATTTTTTTGTGTTTTCCGTACATTGGTTTGTATTTTAGATTAGAGAGTTAAAAAAATTCACTTCACAAGGCCGTTCCATTCATTATTTTCCTGACCTGCAAGAAGTGATGGTTTGATTTTTTTTTCTCTCTCTCTCTCTCTCATTCAGATGTCAGATCTGATAGATCTTGTCCAGTGGCGTACAATAAGTAAATTCTATAATCATACTTAATATTTCATAAATCGTTTATTCTCTCATAAATTAACTTTTAAAAGCTTATTATATTCGATTATCTAAATTATAATTCGATTTCATTTTCATGCAATTGAATATCTGTTCATATATTGTATCTCTGAGTGTGGCCTATACTAGTAGGCAGAGAATGTCTATTAACATAACTAATCTTAGCTTCATCCAACCAAGTCTTAGGCCTATAGGCCTGTTACGATCTCACTGCTGAATTTTGTATCCAGCGTTTCCTTGGGCGGTCCAGACATATCTTCCCTGTTGGACAATAACGAAGCATGACCTTGGGAACTCATTCGTCGCAAATGATCTATCAAGTTGTTCTGGTATCTATGTATGTATTCAATGACCGGTTCTAAACGTAGTCCCTTCAAGATATCATTATTGCGTTTGTGATCCCATTTGGTATATCCTGCTGTACACCTCATGAATCTCATTTCACTAGAAGTTATCCTGCTCGCTTCTTCTTTCCTCAAACTCCATGCCTCACTGCCGTAGCAAAGTGCAGGTGTTGCTATGGTTTTGTATAATCGTATTCTGGTATTTCTCTGGGCTAGCGAAGGTTTCGTTATTGAATTTATTATTTCCATGGTTTTACTAAAATGAATAATTTTATTTGCTATGTCTACTTCATCCAAATATGTTAATGTATGTAGGTAAATGAATATACTCTTTCCAGTATTTTTAGGGCTTTTTGCAAAATGTTCAGGAGATTCCCGGAATGAAGATAGGCTATAAGAGAGTTGTGATACTCAACTCCTACACCCTTAAAAATTGTCCTTTGTAGTGGAAAACGTGAAAAAAGTAGCTCTTTGGACGCTTAAATGGCTTATGCTGCCTAAACCATAACAAATACACAAAATTGATGTACTCAGAATTGAACATCTCAAAAAGCTCTACAAAAAAAAGTCCACAGCCGTATATGTTTATCTCTTACGGATAACTCACAATAACCATTTTTGTCTTTCATTGATGCCAAGAAGATCGAGACAAGTACGCAGATTCCTCTGCAAGCATAGCATCACATGACGGGTATTCTTTTACGGATAACTCACAATAACGAATTTTGTCTTTTAGCTCATTTATGCCAAGAAGATCGAGATAAGTAGATTCCCGGGCAACACCGGGTAATCAGCACGGTGAATGTTAAAATAATTACGATATACATTAATGATTATTTTTCATTTTACTTATTCAACTAATCATAAGAAGTACTTTAATTTTTGTCTTTCAGCTCATTTATGCCAAGAAGATCGGGATGAGTAGATTCCCGGACAACGCCGGATAAACAGCCCGGGATATCTAAACATAATTACGATATAAATGTTTCCATTTACTTACTTAACTAAACATAAAACACTTTAATTTTTGTATTTCAGCTCATTTAAGTCAAGAAGATCGGGATAATTAGATTTCCGGCTAACGCTGGGTAATCAGCAGCATGGGGTGTCTAAAAAATATAAATTTATAATACGAGGGCGGATCGGAAAGTAACGCACAATAATTTTTTTCTGCCTTGGTATTGCAGCTAGAATGTTGAAATTTCACAGAGATATAGTTTGAAGTTTTCACTACAGATGGTATTTTTTTCTCAGGTGCACCTCTTGCGAGAGAAGCTTGAACTATGCAACAAAGATGGCGCGCATACTACAGTCGTCCACCTGTGAGGAACAGAGAAGTGTTGTTCGATTTTTGTGGGCCAAAGGGCATAAACCCAGTGAAATTCACAGGGACATGCGTGGCGCGTATGGGGATGATTGTATGGACCGTAGCAATGTCTCCAGGTGGTGCACATTCTTCCAAGAGGGACGCGTGAACCATACTGATTCGCCACGTGATTCGCCTTAGTGATTCCTGGCCGGCAAACGCTTTGAGACAGATAATAATAATAATAATAATAATAATAATAATAATAATAATAATAATAATAGCTTTATTTTACCTGGCAGAGTTAAGGCCTTAAGGCCTTGTCTACCACTCAACCAGGTTTAAAAAAAATACAAAAGAAAAGTCTTAAATCTAAATTACAATATATATATATATATATATATATATATATATATATATATAAACGATTACAAGTTATGAATACAATACAATTAATATTTATAATGTATTTTGATTTACTCTAAATTTAACGAATTAAATATATAATATGTACAAGATATATAAAAAACGAGGAAAAGATTAATGACATAGTATAAAATTAAATAAATAGAGAAAAATTAATTATTAGACAACAGGTAACTGTATAAGCGTGACTTAAAGGTGCCAAGTGTGCGGCAACCCTGATATCTTGAGGAAGGAGATTCCAGGAGCGGGCGGAGGCTACTGTGAAGGAAGTAGAATAGGAGGAAGTGCTATGAAGAGGAATTGTTAGCAGACTGCTATCTTGTGACCTAGTGTCAATATTGTGGTAGGAGGATAACTTCTCAAATCTGGACGCCAGGTAAGTAGGAATGTAGGAATTCAGAAGCTTGAAAAGTAGCGAAAGAGAGTGCAATTTACGTCTGTCAGTAAGACGGAGCCAAGAGAGGTTATTAAAGTGTTCGGAAATATGGTCATAACGGCGGATATTGAAAATGAATCGAATGCAAGCATTATGAACACGCTGCAGTCTCTGCGACAAGGCATAGTTTAGATCATTATATATAATGTCACAATAATCGAAGTGTGGTAACAACAAGATTCTGCACTAGGATTTGTTTTAACGAAACTGGGAGAAAATTCTTTAAACGTCTAAGATAATGTAAGATGGAGAAAGTCTTTTTACATATGTGTTTCACTTGTGTTTGCCAGGTTAAATTTGCGTCTAGATGTAGTCCAAGATCTATTACTGAAGAAGTATAAGGGATAATTATATTATTTATAGTAATGTTTGGAAGTGTAGATATGTCAAAGGTTGTAAGCAGTCTTTGTTGTCCCATTAGAATTACTTGTGACTTGTTAGGATTTAGATTTAGACCGATACTTGAAGACCAGTTAAAGATGGATATGAGATCGTCATTCATTTTCATCAAGCTGTTATAGAGAGAATGAGGAGGTGAATGTAGGTAAATTTGGAGATCATCAGCATAGAGGTGATAACGGCAGTGCTTTAGTACAGTTGGCAAATCATTTATGTAGATTGAGAAAAGAAGAGGTCCGAGAACACTGCCCTGGGGGACTCCAGCCGGCACGTTACGCCAAGTCGAAGATCTAGAGTTTAATGAAACGTATTGTTGACGACCGTGCAGGTATGAGTCGAACCAGGATACAGCGCTGTCAGACAAATGTAGGTGCTTGACCTTTATCATAAGTAAGTCGTGGTCTACTGTGTCAAAAGCTTTGCTGAAGTCAAGTAAGGTTAAAGGAGTCAATTGACGTCTGTCCACGGCTTCACGAATATCTTCGGTAATTTTTAGCAAAGCTGTGGTTGTGCTATGACCAGATCTAAAGCCGGATTGATAAGGATCAAGGAGGTGATTTTCTTGGAGATAATCAGTCATTTGCTTATGTACAATATATTCCAGGGCTTTAGATAATGTCGGAAGGATGCTAATCGGTCGGAAGTCATTACAGTTAGTAGGTGTACTTATTTTTGGTATAGGCCGAACTCTAGACTGTTTCCATACAATAGGGAAGATATAAGTTATAAGGGAAGCATTGAAAATATGAGTCACTGTGGTATCAGTGTATTAAATGTGTCTACTTTTTCATCAACTGATCTAAGATTCCATATTGAATACCAAGGTAGTTCTAAAGCGTCTGATTTTAGTTTAGTATCGTCTATGTTTTGTAAATTTCTGTACGTAATTAATTTAGAGCGTCTTTTAGGACATTGGAGTGAGTATTCTACGAATACAATGTCATGAGCAGATATGCCAGGAGCAGGAATTTGTCCATATGACAGTACTTTCTGTGGATGTGTAGTCACAATTAAGTCCAGTAGTGTGTCGGAAGTAGCTGTATGGTGTGTGGCAGAGAGAGGAACAATGGTCATTTTAAAGCTTTGGAACATATTTTTAAGTTGTATGGCTGGTGAGTCAGTCTGAAGAAGATTTGTATTAAAATCGCCTGCGACAATAACGTGTTCATAATGAGGCAATGAATCGTTCAGAGCGTTTTCTAGATCCGAAAGGTGCCAAATTTTTGGATGTGGAAGTGAAATCAGCAGTGCGCAGATGGCTACACTCCAACCAAACGGACTTCTACGAACAGGGCATATTGAAACTGGTAACACGATGGGAAAAATGTGTTGAGAAAGTTGGTGACTATGTCGAAAAGTAGGTAAAAGATGTAAGTTCATTTGTGATTTTTTTCCTTTTTTTTTTTACTATTAAACTTTTTTAAAAAAAATTATTGTGCGTTACTTTCCGATCCGCCCTGTGGACGACTGTAGCATGCGCGCCATCTTTGTTGCATAGTTCAAGCTTCTCTCGCAAGAGGTGCACCTGAGAAAAAAATACCATCTGTAGTGAAAACTTCAAACTATATCTCTGTGAAATTTCAACATTCTAGCTGCAATACCAAGGCAGAAAAAAATTATTGTCCGTTACTTTCCGATCCGCCCTCGTACTCGTAATTTTTCCTTTCACTTATTCAACTAAACATAAAAGCAGCGCACCGTCAGTATTAGCTAGTATATGATAAATAAAAGTGGTGATGGAGGGCATCCTTGTCTCACTCCTGTATATATTTCATGCCTTTGCGATAGTTTATTGTTATATTGTTTATTAGTTATTAACATAACTGATTTCTATGTATATTATCCGTGCTCACGTGTATTCCGTAAATATTGCTGTTATATTTATATTGTAGCAGTCAATTCTAGTTAAATTCACATTTTTTTAATTAGAATATCCTAAGATTGTTCTTATCGACACGATCCTGAATAACTGTTATTACGCCCTGTCCGCTCTTAAAGTAATCATCATCAAAACAAAACCATGTGTCCTGCTCGTTTTTCATTGGTTATGGACACCGACGTACGTTGTAGACGCAGTATCCTTCCTTCATTCGCGCCACAATTACTGTCACTTTTGACAGGGAGATGACACAGCAACAGAAGTCTCGATACTTTCAGCCATTTTGTTTCATGACAATCGATTGAAGTATGACTCAAATGCATCACCCATATGTAATAAACTATTTTAAGTTGTAATTATTGATTAGGTAAGTTATATTTTAGAATATTTTGTATGTTTTGAATATTATTATTTTCATTCACGAAGAATAACAGTATATTCAGAGGACATATTTTTAATTTAATGAAGGGAACTACTTTTTCGCTTACTTATTGCTTCTACAACGTCCGTCGGTGTCCATAACCAATGAAAAGCGTGCAGGTCACATGGTTTTGTTTTGACGAGGATCGTTTTAAGAGCGGACAGGGTATAATAGAACAATTTCACCAAATACATAGGCCTTTTTCATATATCCTGCCGGGAAAGTTTCTTCACTTGTAACATCGATATGCTCTAGGGGTAACATCGTTGCTTCTCTCACAGCGCGCCGTTGATTTTTTTAATGAAATTGCTCAGGATTGTCCTAATTACTAAGGAAAAATGTTTGCAATGTGCTGAGAACGCATGATAGACTGGAAGGAAGTCTGTGAATTATCATGTACATAACATCTCAATTCAAGTGCACAACTTCAATTGCAGCAAGAAAAATAACATATCGTTGTTATAGAGTATATTGAAAATTATTTCCTTGCACCGCTATTTTTTATAAATAAATAAAGCATTATTATATTTTTTGTAAGCCCTTGTTTTTCTCAACGAGACTTAGGCGCTCTCCCCCTACAGGGGAGAAATAGGCTACAACCATACTAATTTAGTTACACTTGTTTTCGAATAGATGCCATTGAGTGGCCCGGGGTCAGTGTTCCGTCTCATAGTGACATCTAGAAAACCAAGGTATTACTAGGATGGAAAAATTCGGTAAATTTTGCAAAATGCCTTTTTATTCAGGCTTAAGGATTACGAACCTGAAAATCTTCAGACTCGGGACCCACGGCTTAAAGACTCTCCTTAGATTTTCCATTCCCAAAAAAATACATCGACCCCGGCAGGGTTTGAACCCGCGACCCTCGGGACCAGAAGCAAGGAGCAAAACCCCTAGTCCACGCGACCTACATTATTATTATTATTATTATTATTATTATTATTATTATTGTTGTTGTTATTACTAGGTTGAGAAAAGAAAATTAGCTATACAACCTTAGCTCCCGA
Organism: Diploptera punctata; assembly: GCA_030220185.1. NCBI lineage: Eukaryota > Metazoa > Arthropoda > Insecta > Blattodea > Blaberidae > Diploptera > Diploptera punctata. The sequence continues at coordinate 1,362,183 of JASPKZ010002722.1, read as the reverse complement.
CATCCTGACCATATGCCTCCTTATACTGGGTGGTTGATGGTACACCTTTGTAATTAACACATATGGTTGTGAGACCATCAGCCGGCTGGTAGGCCGAAGATCTTTTATAGTTGCTTACTCACAAGAAGACAAGCGGTTGTACTGTTCAACTGCTGAGTACAAGCATCACCACACTTGGATTCCCTTCCATAATAATGACGGTACCATCCATGCTTACTGTATTGAACAAATAGTACAAGGAAAATAAGTAAAGAAAATATTTATCTCCAGTGGTTATACCTGTAGATACACTTTCTCATATAATAGTTTATTCCCCGCTCCCCCCTGTTCACTCCCCGCTAGTCTTCTCGCGAGTAATAATGAACTAGGCATGTCGCGCCGTCAAGTTGGGAATTATATGCATGCGTTTCAATTGAGGGGTTATGTACATGAGATTTCACCGACTGACGATTTATTTCCGTCTGCCACGCGGGTCATTTATTCACGACACATCACATAAATAAAGACAAAGTATAGTCATACTTTGTTAGTTCCATCATAGGTTACGTGGAAGATCGTTGCATGTCAAGTGAGATTTGAAATTTCCAGCCCAGGGAATACAATACGAGGTTAAAGACAGGTTTAAGAGTCTAGGTTGAGTTCGGACATACTGTGGCAGTTATAGTAAGTTAGCTTCAAAATGCATTAGCAGGTTACCATCAGTGTGCTGCCACTTAAAACTAACTTTAGAATTTTTCCATTTGATACATTCTGAAAGCAAGTATCCAACTAACTCTTCTTCTTCTTCTTCTTCTTCTTCTTCTTAAACATAATTTGTAGGATTTTCATCCTGTTTATTTCCAAAATCCCTCCTCGGAGGAAGGCGTATTGGATGTGCATTCATTGTCTATCCATCTCTTGGCTTGTTCTTCTCCCGTCCATTGGTCTACTATCTTCTTTAACTCTTTTTGCAAGTCTGTTTTCTTCCATTCTTTCTATATGACCCTTGCAATATTTTCTTCTATCTATAGTAAATTTGGTTATGTCTTGAATATTACATTTGTCCCTAATGTCTGTGTTGTGTATTTTTTCAAATAATGTTTTCCCCGTAATAGTTCTTAAGATTTTCATTTCACATGTGCTTATTATTTGTTTAGTTTTTGTTGTATCAGCCCTAGTTTCCGCACCATATACGATAACTGGTCGAACTATCGTTTTGTATATGCGGGTTTTGCTTTCTATTGACATATGTTTGTTGCGCCAAATTAAATATTTAATATATCCTGATATTTGTGCTGCTTTATCAGCTTGTTTCTTCTTTTATTACAATTTTAGTGTTTGTTATTAATACACCTAAATAATTAAATTCTGATACTTGTTCTATAATTTTTCTTTCCACTTCTAATTTGCATCTTACTGGTTCTTTTGATATTGTTAAGCATTTTGTCTTATTCATGTTAATTTCCATATTGTATGTTCTGGCATTTATATTAAATTGATGTAAAGATCTTTGTAAATTATCTTCAGATTCTGAAAGGAGAACGACATTATCTGCGTAACATATTAAGTGAAATCTAGTGTTTCCCATTTAATAACCCAAATATGGTGTTTATTTTCAATAAGTTTATCCATTATAATATTAAATAAGAATGGACTTTAAGAGTCGCCTTGTCTGATGCTCTTTGTTAGCGTTATTTCCTTAGTTTGCCAACTAACTCACTGAACGTAATTAACAATATCGAACCTGGAGATTATATCGCGCGGACTAATCTCTCCGAATATAATATTTTTTTTCAATCATCCCCTGTATAATTTTCCTCCCTCAAATCATGGTTAATGTTATTCGCCCACTTCATTCTTGGCCTTTCTCTCTGGTTTTCCTAAAAGAAATTCCTATACCCCCATTTAATTCTTCATTTGTGCCACATGTCCTGCCCATAGCAGCCTATGAGTCTTAACTGTTCTAATTACATCCAGTTCCCCATAAAAATCATGTAGCTTACTGCTATATATAGTCTTATCCATTCACTTGTCTATGTCTATTCGTCTCTCTTCATCATCCTTCAAAGGTGAAAGTTTTGGCCTTCTCAACAATCCTCCTCCATGCCAATCTGTCTCATGCCATATTCAAATAAGTTACTTTCATTTTCTTTAGATCGTTCATTGTGTCATCCCCCCATCTGATCTTCCATCTTCCAACTGCTCTGCCTCCTATAGGTTTCCATTTATAGAGCTTCTTGACCAGTTTCTGATCATCCATTCTTATGAAATGTCCAAGCCAACTAATTCTGAGAAATCTTATATGGTTTACTATGTTCTGATTTTTGATTAATTTGTTTAGTCCGTTATTTGTTTTTGATTCTGCAACAGTTATCAGTTCCTCTATTTGGTCCAAATATTCTTCTTAAAATTAATAATTTCTGTTTTATTGATTCTTTTATGACCCAAGTTTCACTAGCATATGCAACTACTAGTCTGAGTGTTTTGTATCATCTTATTTTTGCTGTTTTTCATATTAATTTGCTTTTAAATAAGGTTATATTTCTAAATTTGTCTCTCTTAGATCCAAAAATTTTCGTAAGAACTTTATTCTCAAATATTCGTAATCTTCTTTACTCTCTTAAAATGGTCCATGTTTCGCATCTTGGTAATATAACTGGAAGAATATCAGTTTTATACATTTTTGGTTTAATGTTTTTTGAGAGAAGTTGGGATGACGAGAGTCCCCTGTAATGCGTAAAAGCGTGCGTTTCCCTATTTGATTCTATATTTAATTATCTTTACAAACTCATTCATATTTGGTATTATTGTTCCAAGGTATTTGAAATCAGCCAGTTTTTTTTCTTCAAAATTTCCTTAATTTATTTTTAACTGCCCATTTCCATTATATAGACCTTTAATGCATGTCTATATGTGACTATGTATTTAGTTTTATTGATATTTACTTCCAGCCCTAATTTCTTAGAGTTTTTCAATAGAATATGCGTGTTGGCTTTTAGTGACTCCTCGCTATCGCTTAATAAATATTACATCATCAACATATACCAACAGCTTATTAGTACTGTTGAATTGTACACCATCTCTATCCCACAAAAGATTAATTGGCCGTACAAAATTGAATACGTAGTAAAGGATATAGTGACTTCCTTTAACCCGTTGTGAATTTCAACTGTTTGGCTATCCGCACGCTACTCTTTGTACTATTCAGACACATTCGAACCATTTTCTTATGAATTTTAATTTACACATTAAAATATATGCTATCCTTTTAATAATGAAACCTAGAATAAATGTTATTATTTCGGAAAAAAAGGCATCAATGGAAGGAAAATACTATTTGTAAAATAATTAGTAATTATATGTTACGAAATTTAGAAGTTTCTAAACAAAACTAAAATAATATCCTCAACTCATGTCCAACTCAGGGTCGGGTCGAGGGTTGAGATGAGATGAAGCCCCTTATATAGAGTCTGAGAATGACAAGAGTGCCGGCCGACCACGGCTGACGCACTATCACAGGTGCAGATAAACGAAATGGATGAGATGAGTATGGAGAAACGCATTTAAAATAATCAAATAACTAATTCATAAAAAGAGAAAAAATGCAAAATGTGACTTTCCTCCCCTTGTTATTTTGTTTTTAAATTAGCTACAGCATCTGATGTTTTGATTGTGACGTTACGCCACTGAGACGTTTTTATAAATCAGTGCACGCCAACAAGCAGGTGTTTGTCTCTAGTTAACATCTAGAACACAAGACCAGTAGCCAGGTGCGGGTCCCATCTCCCCATCTCTACACAAATACCCTCACTAACTTGAATTTCTAATCGTTTAACCACAACTTGACGGTGAAGGTCATTGCCAGGGACAAGGGTTGCTGAGAACCCCTGCCATCCCGACAAATGAGTCTATAAAATTTTATTATTTTCAACTTCTTCAGTAAGATACAATTAAGGATCACATGATGATAACGTTTACAAGTTCGAATACTGTACGCCTTAAAACCCCTCATTTTTATCTCCCCAACCCAAATCTCGGATTTAAATATCTGACGATTTCCTATTAAATGTAATCTGTATATTTAAACATAATCCTAATAAAGATCCAAAATTTCACCATCTTCTAATATTGGATGGGGAAGGTAGATCGATTAAAGCGTTAAGATGCAAAATAATAATAACAGTAATACTAACCATCGGTTATTGCATTTGATATACCAATAGAATGGAAAAGATTATTGGTGTGACCATATATATTTCAGTATAGAATGATATGTATTCAGCTTCGTGAATATAGCTGAATAGCTATTTGATATAAGAAGTGTCAAATTCATAAAACTGAAATTAAAATCACGAAAATTCCGTTATTATCTAGGCCTACTGTCATCTTCTTAGGCCAGGACAACAACCACTTCACATGATATTGTTTTTGGAGCTGTTGTGCCATAGATTTTGTTAAAGGGGGGTAAATTATGTATAATGATTTATAAATTACTGTATATAAATACTGGCTATACCAGGCGTTAGTGCTCCTTATGCCTTCTTTTTTTTTTTTTTTTTCGTTTTATGCGAACTCCTACAATTAATGGTTTAGAGTATAAATAGATAGCGGCTAAACACTCAACGTACCAGAAAAATTGTACATAGGCCTACATTGCTACGACTCAAACATGGCGGTTGTTAGTGTTTTATTTTAGGATTTCTGATATACCCCAACTTATAATAATGTCGGATTTCACTGATTTTATGGAAAATGCCTACCTTTGTTTATTTTAGTACCATAGCCTATATAGATATCCGTTGTGAAATATCGAACATTGCGACCACTGGAACGATTTTAATTTTTTTGTTTCAGGTGAACTCATACGCCTGATGGTTATAGAGTATAAGAGCGGCTTGTTTAAGCGCGTATTCTAATGCAACGTTTTGTGAAAATTTCAAATCAATCGACCGATTACATTTCGAATTTTGTTTTCACAAACATACGCAGACTGAATTTGTATATATATATATAATATATAGCCGAGTTTGCATTTGAAGAAAATATTTCGTTCCAAGTAGTAACATGCCTCCTTTACAGATTAACGAATCTGGGTTCGACAACCTCCGTATTTGAAGATTTTAATTGTAATAGTTTCAAACCTGGAGCTAAGATGGGTGATCGTTTACCATTCTAATCGCTAATTTGTGCACCAGATGCCTCAAGTAAGTTCCAAACTCCTCCGTATTATATATGTTGAGCAGGCGATATTTCTTTGATAGGAGTATGTTACATGCCGGTACAGGGTTTCACCTTTTCCCTTCTCTTCATCATCATCATCCTACATCCAGCACATTTACACTATTCACAAACACATTCACTCATCTCATATACCTCTCTGCACTCTATACAAGTGCACCTCTCTGTACTTAATACAAGTACATACCACCTATGCAGGGTCTGACGAAGTGAAACTTAAATTGAAAATATACCACATTAACACAATCTATTTGCCTATAAGTCCACCGCTGTGGTTTCGAGGTAACGTGCTGCCTTGTCACGCAGCTGGCCCGGGTTCGATCCCCGGTCGGGGTAGTTTTTCTGGGTGAGGTTTTTATCGGGGTTTTTCCTCACCTGCAAATGTCTGGAAAGCTTTAAGGCCCAAACGGTCCCCGAAATCCTATGGTCATCATCATCATCATCCTCATCCTTAAAGCAACGGGAAGCTACCACACCTACAATTCCCTAGCAAAGCTGCAAGCATAGCATGAAAATACTATGATTGCAGTGAAGGACCTGCCTTTGGGCAGAATTACTATGGATGGATTTGCCTATACTAGTTCCGAACCAAGTTCCAATTGCATTGTAAAGCAGGATTTTAATATCACTAAATAATAAAGTTAAAGTTAATCAACAATTTTGTATTTTAAAATTATTTTCTTACTTAAATATAACTTTAAATAAAAATCTAAATATTTCATTGTTAGTTATTGTCAAATAAAAAATCTCTTAATATAATGAAAATATTTTACTAGATAAAGATGTTCTTAATAATGCTTTTAAAATTGTTTTAATTCATTGTTATCAGAATTCTATTAAACTTAAAGTAAAATCTAAATAACTTTATACTCTCATTAATGAAAGTAAACTAAATTGTGACTGGAATTAAAAACACTTTTTTTTCTTATATGACCATTCGGATTTAACCTTATTTTTAATAGAATTATTAACCAATATACATTATGTAACGTAATAATGAACTTAATATTATAGCATGTTAATTTTATTCTTTCTGTATCAACGTTTTGTTCTGAATGGAAGCAAGAATAGCTCATCAGATAAAATTTTATAATCTCTCCGATTCTAGGATTGTGAAAAGTTTAATTGTATAACGTTGTGAATAACAAGAATTGATTTTAAATATATGGTGAAAAATATTACCACCGGAATTAACTTGATCTTCTTGGAACTCAAGACTTGGAATAAATCTTAATTAGTTCTTCAACAAACATTTTTTAAGCCTCTCCTATGTACCAACTTCCGACCCCTGAGAAGAGAATCCAACACTACCGCAATTTACCCAAATTAATTCCGATATTAATCTACACCCAACCAGAAATCCTTATGGGATAAAAATCCCCTATCAACTGTAAACAAACTTGCATCAAGTATTACTCCGTCTATTGGAGAAACTGTGGTGCTACTTTCACCCGCCATATGATTGAATTGTATAAGGAACTGCCATGGATACAAACATTGTTCTTAGGCGACATCGTATTTTACGGGTAATAAGACTAAATACAAAGTAAGATGGTATCAATAATCATGAACTTCCTTCATTTCTTATTTATTTATTTATGAAAAAAATTATACATGGGCCTACCTAATCAACGTTTACGTTTTTTCCATGATGTTGATAGATATCCTATACTTACAATTTCATTACGAGCAGAATATATGTTCTATGCTGACTCACCAGTAAGTTATGCTATTATTTTCATCACATCCTCAATGGCTAAGTATGATATTTTTCACTAAACTGTTTGAAAACATTCAAAATAATGTTTCTCTCCGCATATCAAATTATTTCTGTCATTTTTAAACAATAAAAATCCCAATATATTATTCATTCGCGTGCGTAAGAATGTAACAATATTTATTGAAGCTGTTAAAATTGTAATAATATATTTTAAGACTATCCCATATCTTATATAGGCATGTGCTAGATAATACTTTTTTTTCGGGTGTTAGAGAGCGAACTACATTTTCTTACACTCTTAAAAGAAAAAAAATCATTAATCGACCAATGAAAATGCAGTAATGCATATGGTTTGTTTACATTACAACTGGAACTTAGCTGGGGATCCGAAGCACAGAAAGTACAATGGATGGCATTGGAACACACATATTTCGCCATAACAATATATATAGTAAGACGTCAATCTCTGTCCAATTAATTAAATATAAATTTAATTTGACGACTTTTTGATCTGGCATGGAGGGGGACTATTATACAAGGGTGGAAATATAGGCCTAAGATTTCGAATTCCAAGATGTAAAACCACAAGGAATAAAACGTCAGGACAGGCTAATGATTAACAATTTTGGTAGGTATGTTTAAAACTGAATATAGGCGTATATATTACTTGCATTAGGTTGTTGATAAAATGTATTAATTTATGGGCGAGAAAGCGTTAAATGTGAAGAATACAATACAAATACGTATGGATACGATTATGGCTAGAACGAAAATTGCAAAAGTCATGTTCAAGAGAAACATTTCCTGGCTCGATTTGTCATTACTGCGTCATTCATAGCACGCAACTTACTACTTTTTCTAAAACAGAGTTGTTTTGCTGTTCATTACGTCATCTGTATAACCTCTTCATAACTATACTATCGAGTATAAACTGGATCCTCATAAACTCCAAGTAAATGGACATATTATTATTATTATTATTATTATTATTATTATTATTATTATTATTATTATTATTATTATTATTATTATTATTATTACTATTATTAGCAGCAGTAGTAGTAGTATTATTATTAAATACAGAAGATTATATTGTCACAGATGGCACAGGGTTTTCCTTGAACGTATTTGGACTTAAATAAGTACACAGTTGCTATATAAAATTTTTATTTTCACTTTATTTTCTTCTCACAATTTTCACTAAATCTTCAATCACAATTTATTCTTACAAGTATTCTTCTTTGAAGCTTTATTTGACAATCACTTCTAACACAGTTGCAGACACAGTCCTTCCTCACAGTTTCGCTCACAATTAACCTCTCGCCGTCCAGTACAAGACTGGGGTCATTCCGACCTCATAAGCGAGTAGACGGAAATTTCCAGGTCCATGAACGGGATATTTCTATATGGAACCCTCTCGTCTTCGATGTTTCTCGAACGGGGGAATAGATGTTCGTAGAACTCTCTGGCTTATTAGTCGAGAAAATTCGGTGGATCCCTCGACTCATGATTGGCTATTCGCCAATCCAGTCCACCAATGAGAGGTTTATCTCGCCGGCCCGCGCATATTAAACGACGCTACTACAACGCGTCACAACTCTTGTGATATTGTAAGAAAATTGCTAAACATTATACATTGTAGTGGAATTTGTTTTAGTGAATTCCGAAAGAATGAAACTATTGAGGTTGTTCTCATGAAAATATTTTTTAAACATTTTTTACAGATATTCACTGATTCTATGTTGTAGACACCGAAAATGACCATGACTACAATGTGTATGTGTGTGTGTATATATATATATATATATATATATATATATATATATATATATGTGTGTGTGTGTGTGTGTGTGTGTGTGTGTGTGTGTGTGTGTATATATATATATATATATATATATATATATGACATGATAAGAAAAATAATTGCCTGAACGGGATTTGAACCCGTTATATATTAGGTCGTCCTTATTTACAGGGATGGAATTAAAATGTCGTCTGACTTGAACGCACAGTCTCTATTTTTTCCTTATTTTCTGCTGCGGACCTTTGGCAAAATAATTCTTTGTGTGGAGTGTAACATTGTATGGTGCAGAGACTTGAACATTACGACGGAATGAGGAAAAGCGACTGGACGCTTTCGAGATTTGGATATGGAGAATGATGGAGTGTATAAAATGGACAGACAAAATAAAATGAAAATGTGGTAGACAGAGTGAGTGAAGGAAGAACAATGATGGAACTAATAAAGAAGAGGAAAAGAAATTGCATTGGCCACTGGCTAAGAAGAAACTGCCTGCTGACGAATGCTCTACAAGGAATGATCAACGGAAGGAAGATTAGAGGCAGAAAAAGACATCAGATGATAGACAATATTGAAATAAATGGTTTGTACGCGGATACAAAAAGAAAGGCTGGCTTAAGGAAAGAGTGGGGAATGTTGAGTTTGTAGTGGAATACCTCATCTTCGGTACAACACTATGTATATATTCGTCCAATTTGATACTGTATCAAATTTCATTATAATAAATTATCATTAACCCATGCCGCACTGTGCCTAAATATATATATATATTATATATATATATATATATAGCCTATATATATATATTATATGTCCACCGCTGTGGTCTCGTAGTAGAGTGCTGCCTTGTTACGCAGCGGGCCCGGGTTCGATTCCCGGTCGGGACAGTTTCTTGGGTGAGTTTTTTAGGTTTTTTTTCTCACCTGTAAGACTAATGTCAGGAATCTTAGGGCCCAACGGTCCCCAAAAATCATCCGGCCATCATCATCATCCTTCATCGGTGTGGAAAGCAACGGGAAGCTACCACACCTATAATTCCCTAGTAAAGCTGCAAAGCATAGCATGAAAATGCTACGATTGCAGTGAAAGACCTGCCCTCGGGCGGAATAATTATGGATGGGTATGTAGGCCTATATATATGTATACATGTAAGCCCGTGTTTTCCCTGAACAGAGATTTAGGCTCTCTCCCCCTACAGGGAAGGATTTGAACCATACTAATTTAGTTACACTTGTTTTCGTATAGATGTCATTTGAGTGGTCCGTGGTCAGCGTTCCGCCTCATACTGACATCTAGGAAACCAAGGTATTACTAGGACGGGATTATTCGGTAAATTTTGCTTAGAAACCTTTTCATTCAGGCTTAAGGATCTTTTAGGAGCCTGAAAATCTTCAGACTCGGGACCCACGGCTTGAAGTCCCTCCCGGAGGACTTGCTCCTTAGATTTCTCCATCCTTAAAAAAATCCATCGACCCCGGCCTGTTTTTAAGTCGCGATCTTCGGGACCAGAGGCTTAATTAACTATTAAATTGCCAATGTTTCATAAAATATATATTAGTTTAATTTATTTAATATATTTTAATAAAGCAGTAAAAAAATGAATGAATAGGAATTATTTAAATTGTGTTAAATTATACAGTAGAAATATACAATAACTTGCGATAATGCATGGTTTGATTTCATAGCATATTTAACTAAAGTGGCATAATAAATTTAATTTATCTAATTTAAAGATATACAAAATTATATATTCCGTAAGCTAGCAAAATTTGACCATAAATTCGACGTTTTGAGGGATTCCCTTAGTTTAAGCAATACTTGCGAGCCGTACTTTTTATGCGTACATTTTTTTTTTCAGAATTATAATCTGTGATTGCGATACAAATACCAGAAAAGATGTTAATAATAGACGACGGCAGAAACAATAATATTAATAAAGTTACTGTGAGGAAACTCAAAATTATAATATACTAATTCTGAAAATGTAGCTATATCTTAACGATAAATTTGAAATGACCACCAGATGTCTGGATTTTGATAGTGCAGTTTTTTAGAGGTTTAAACCATTATGGTGAAACATATAAAGAAGTAAATAGATAACATTTAATATATTATTAATTAATAATAACAATAAATAATTAACAAGACTACAGTGGTTTACGTAATGTTAAATTTGGTAAAATTCAGAAGGTGAAATTGGGCAGAACTTACATTACTTAAAACTGATTTGCTGATTTATTTCATTGAAAACCATTGCCAAATATTAGAACGCCTGCAATAATAGAATTAGACTACATGTATTACAACATAAGTTCGTGTTTTATTATACAGACTTTAATAATTAGTGAAAGGATTTTAAGGTGCAAATTTTGGTCGTAAAACGGGGGAAAAAAGGTTTTGAAAATACATACAAAAAGGTGCAAAAAATGGTTCTACTGAAACAACTGTATTAAGGTTTAAACCAGTTATATAAACTCAGTTTCTAGAAGCACCATTTTCTCTTATTTATAGAGTCGTTAAGAGGTGATTCATAGTTCTTTATCCAACACTGTAGTAAATACAATAAGTAAATATATTTAGGAGGCAAACATAACCATTTACTGGCTCAACGTATTATTATATTGGATTACACACAACATTTCTATGTTTTTGACAGTAAGTAGCTGGCGCTTTGAGCTAGGAGATCCTTGTATGTAGAGAAACTGCGCTCGACATCTACAGACACCAGTGGAGCATATCTTGTAAGCACTCGTAAAGGAAGTTGAGTTAAAGTTGCGAAGGTTTCCACATTCGGATTGTTCTTAAATTCGAATTTGACTTTGGCAAATCCATTAAGTTTGTCCCTAACACTCAACAACTTATTCCACTGTTTTTTCTTCTCCATACTTTCTTCTTCCAAACCCTGAATCACATCAGGCAAATACTTGTGGTAATGCACTGCGAAAAGTTCCAACTATAAGTCTTCGATGTTGAGTAACTGTTGAGCCTGCTTGATGGCTGCTGCGTCCGTTGAATCTAGGGCATATATGAAGCATTTTATTTTTTTCATAAGAAAACTGCGCATCGTATCCAATTACCCCACCTTGTTATGACAGGGGATTGTGGAAGGTGGAGCCTAGTGATTTCTTGGTACAAAACTTGACGACATGAGGCCTTTACAAGAATCTTCTTCAGAGCAGGAATGAAGTTATTTATCTTGCTGTAATTCTCCCTGATACTTTCACAAACACGGTGTAGTCCATGTGCAATACATGTCTCATGATTGAGGTTGGGGTATATGCCCCTCAGTTGCTGGAAAGCCGAAAGCATATAGCGTGCTTGATCAGTCACCACAAGTCTAACTTTCTCGTATTGTATGCCCCCTGGCCACAGCTTCATGCATGAATCATTGAATGACTGAATTACTGTGCAGGCATTTGTCTTCTCGAGTTCATACATCTTAAAATGCATAGGTTTCACCCACTCACTAGATAATGGAAGCACCAACACATTCAAAATATATCTTTGCAGCTCATCAGTAGTTTAATCTAAAATGAATTCCACTTCATGTTTGCCCACAGTTCCTTTTATTTTGTCGAAGAAGTTCTCATAAATTGGCCGTATGCAATATTTTCTCAGAGTACTCTCATCCGGTATTGAACTTTGTATATACTTCTAAAGGAATTGTTTGAATGCAGGATTGTTTACCTTGTGGAGTGTAATTCCTGACTGGATTAATGCCATGGTAAGATCCGAAGTGAATTTAGTCAATGACCGCTGCTTTTCAGATCCTGGAGAGAAAGCGTGTATCAAGGTAGTGTGCTTAGGTATAAACTTGCGAAGTTCAACGTTCTTCGCATTTTGCAATATTGGATGTGCTGGTTTATTCTGTTTCTTTGATGCTTTTCATCGATTGCAATATTTGCTTTGCAGACGGAACATCGAATAATGATGGCATCAGTTTCGATAAATTGCATTTTGAATTCTTCTGCAAGTGCGTACAACTTATCCTTCTTAACTTTTGCCATGTTATTGTGAAAACCCAGTTGTAATTCTAATAAAAATACGTTGTGATTCAGACTAGTAAAACACAGCCAACAACAGAGTTTATAGTTAGAAAACTGTTAAATTATTGCCAGTACAGAACAAACTTATTTTAAACTGTTGCAGAAACACTTTGAAATTTAAATTTGAACTTCACATCTGGAAATTGACCATTGATGCTGGGATATAAAATACTGATGGTTTATATAAATTATATTTTAGTATTTATTATTTACCATTGTTGACTTCACAGCTGCACATTGGCCATTCTCTCTGGGGTATAAATTACATAAATTATATTTTAATATTTACTATTATTGACCTTTGTTTAAACGAGATTTTAAAGATCTGTTCAAGAAGAGAGAGAAAAAACATTTTTCTTCCGTCTTTTAAAAACACAGAGAAGAATGAAGGAAAAGGTTTTGAAGCATAATAAAGGAGGGAAAAGGTAGCGAAATGTAGTAACGTCAGAAAGGGTGCAAAAAGGTGCAACTAATTGTTTTCATTTCGCTTCATTTCAACTTCCCAAATACATATATTGAACTATTGGTATGAAGACAGCTATATTTTTTAGAAAGTGAAGCACCTCAAAATCCTTTCCGTATTAATAATAATTGCATGTAATACGAATTAATTAATATAGCACATATATTCCATGATAGTATTGGGTCTCCGCTAAGTCGGTATCTCGTGCATTCTCATATGGTGAGCTAACCCATGTAGTTATTGTCCCAATGTGTTTGCTGAGTCTATATTGTCTACAACATATCTTACCAATACTGTTTTACAGCCCTAGTATTGCACTCTTAAGTTTTCCCATAGAGATTAGATCTACTTTCCTATGACAGCTTCCTATATATAACCTATCCGCTCTTAGAGTGATCCTAACATAAACAAACACCAATTGTATCCTTCCACCATTCGCACCACAATTACTGTCACATTGACAGGGAGCACGTGAGTAGTATATAAAACATGTGATCGTTGAATGCGGTAGAGTACAAGAAAGCTGGTGAGATTTTTCACTGAACTTGTGAAATACATTTAAAATAACTATTTTTACCACTAGCTAATCAAAAGTTTACCAGACTTGTGTTTTAAAAATTTAGATGGCGACACAGCAACAGATGACTCAACATCTTCAGCCATTTGGTTTCATCAGAATCGACTTAAGTACGACTCAAATGCATCATCCTATGTAGTAAACTATTTTAAGTAGTCATTAATTATTATTTTATAATAGTTCTATGTTTTGAATATTATTATTTTCATTCACGAAGAATGACAGTGTATTCAAAGGACATATTTTTAATTTAATGAAGGGAACTACTTTTTCGCGTGTTTATTACTTCTACATCGTATGTCGGTATCCATAACCAATGAAAAGCGAGCAGGTCACATAGTTTTGTTTTGATGAGGATCATTTTAAAAGCGGACAGCCTTTATATATTGACAACAGTGCGCATAGGCTCGACTAACCCTTAATGCTAGACAGTTACATTTCACTATCTCGATCTCTCTCATCCAAATGCCTTGTGTGATTACTACAATTACATTTTTTGTTAAACATTATTCCATGGTTAATCTTGTTTTATGCAAAACCTTGTTTTCTAGTTGCAGAAAACATATATATTTTGGATTAAGGTGTAGGTACGACACATTGCAGATCTTAGTTGAACTCCTGTTAAACCCTGATTATTTTCCACTACCAGTATTTTTTTTCTTGGATATACAAATGAGGGCAATGGGCCGGGAGGGATAGGGCTCCTAGACACTTTTTTTTAAATTCGTGACAGTACATGGGCAGTCGGAATTTCAAAGATAATTCGTAAAACATTTTCAATATTTACAACTTAATTAATTTTATTTCATACTATGTTCAATTTTATTATTTTAATAAACTCTCAATATTAAGAAACACGTATATGTTGCTGAGATTGATAGACAAACTATGCGTATTACCGAGCCATCCCGTTGGAGAAGTTATTCTAAAAGTTGTATCAATCATGGAAGTAAGATTAGGTATGAATATCTTAAACTGTCAAAAGAAATATCAGAAAAATGTAATGAAGCAACGGCATAATTTAATACCAAGTAAATCGAAGTAAAGATAAGAAAAGAATATTAGAAATTATGCTCACAGAAAACAAGTGAGCTTATTTTATCGCATTAGGTTATATTTGGTAAGCATTAAAGTTTTTAGTTTGAATTTTATTTTATAATAAGCCCTATGCGTTCTTCGGTTGCTGAGAAATGCTTGGTACATTCTATCCAAAGTAGAAATAAGATTCTAAAAGCGGAGCAGTCACAAAATAGAAATTCTATGGAATTGTGTGAAGGACAAAATCAGTATTGTATAATAAATATAAATATGATGCAGATTTATTTTTTTCTAATTTTGTTCTAAAGTAGTCTAATAATAAAACGTTAAGCATGCATTTGTTTTATACATCTTTATATCACATGTTACTGAATACACATTGCAGGACCTGTCATTTAAAAATGAGCTGAATTATACCAAATTTCAAAATACAATAAAATAATTTGCAAGTAAATTTGTTTATACGGTCCGTATAATGTCTTTATGATTGTATTCTTGTAAAATTACTAAATAAGTTTCCCATAGTTTATTATTGGTGACATTGTATTCCGTTTTCCTGAATGTACAGTTTACGGTACTATAGAGTTCCATTTTCCGGCCATTTTGTAAAATCGTAAAGTACTAAGTACATAGTATGATTTAAAGATTATTATTAAATGGTGGACTCGTAATTTATGTGATCATGATTGACTTTACACGTGCTGGTCTTTGTAATATATATAAATAATCCCATAACTAAAGAGCTGCTTTATACCTTTTAAGTTTATAATTGGTATTCATTTACATATTGTACATAGAGAAATACATACGCCGCATTTCTTTGAATCGTTGCGCCAGCGAATAAACATTAAGAAACACTGTCGTAAAACATGTGTATGACTCATATAACTTGATGTTTTGGCCATGATTGTTCAGAGAAAACATTTTTTATTGTTTTGAAAGTTTTTAATCAACAAAGTTGTATGATGCAAGTTCATTAAACTGTGGAATTCAGTTGCTGTGGAATGTGCGGACAAGCAATTCCGTCAACTTCTTTTCATGGCATAATTATATTTCTGTCGCAAGAAGATCCATTTTTTTTTTTGTCTTACTGGTGAAATTCAAAGCCACGTCTCGGAAATTGTATTTCAAAGAAATTTCGTGTTTTTGTCTCTAATTTCCTTTAAAAATATTCAAGTTTATTTAATTAGGCCCCGCGCCGTAGCCGAGCTATTTAAGTCGTGATGCTTTGGTACAGACCTACGGGACTTGCACAGGTTCGAGTCCTCATGTACAAATAATCTTTGTCATGGAACTTCAGCCAGTATACGACCGGTGCCCACCCAGCATCATGAAAAATTTGGATAGCTACAGTAAATAGCAGCTGCAAGTTGAGAAAATCAGCTATAACGGCTGGGGACCCTACATGCTCACCACATGTCACTCCTAAATTGGCTGGATGATAATACATTCTATGATTAACACAAGTAGATGTGAGGCCAGCAGCCGGATGGTAGGCCAAAGACTTCTAAGCCTATCCCGCCAGGCGTATGGTGGAGTTATTTAATAAGAAGAAATAAATATATATACAGTATATATACACCGGTTCAGGTTTTTATATTTCTTTTCATATCATATTTGGCCTTCATTTCTTAATGTCAAAATGTAATAATTATAATATCGAAATAAAGAAGCGTTTCAGCTATAAAGTAAATATTCTCTTTAAAATGCTTACTTATTATAGAAGTCACGAGACGACAGTACGACCGATGTCCTGCTGCCTCTCATATATAAAAGGAAGAAAAATAAATGTATGTGCTAGGATGCCTGAGTGGAGTAGTAGGCATGTCACTAATTTACAAATTTAGAGGTATCGGGTACAAATCTCGGTTCAGGTATTTATTTTTCTTTATATGTATATATATATATATATATATATATATATATAGAGAGAGAGAGAGAGAGAGAGAGAGAGAGAGAGAGAGAGAGAGAGATAGAGAGAGAGAGAGTACTTGGCATTTCTGAACTCCCAGTAATATCACAAACATATCTACTGACTACTGGAGTCGGTTCATAGAAGAGTGTTTCAAACTACTATTTGGGAAATCGTGAGTTCGAAACTTATGTCGACCAACCTGACTGTGGTTCCTTCATGTTTTTTTTCGCAATCAATGTAATTAATAATTTCATAAATAATTAAATGGATTATCAGTTATATTTTCACGAAGGATATGATTAGAAACAATAATACCGATACCGATCCAAAGTTTCTAGTTCCACATTATTGCCAAAGAATTTCAAGGATCTCAATATTTAAATATGAATACCTAGCTTTTAAACCACAAAGAGAGAGAGAGAGAGAGAATAAATTTTTGTGCAATACTTTCTACAATTTAATAATAATAACACAAGCAGGTTGTCATCTTCCTTTTCCTATTCTTTATTTTTCAGTCATCTTTCATTTTTTTCTTTATTATTAGTTGCAACCACGCGTTTCGAGTTCTTCCTCTCTTTTCCAGTGAAATCGATTGCAAAATTCTTCTCGGTATAAACCTGTGTATCATCCATCCGATTCACAAGTTCATACAATTCTGTTGACTCTATTTTATAAAATGAACCAATATTGAGTTTTGACCAACGTTATGATCTAGGAGTAACATTGTTTCCGCTTACGTAGCAGGCCATTGTACGAAACTTGATTGGGATGAATTTCCTGATTGAAGTTTTTCATCTTTATTTAACAGTAGGCCTAAATATCAGAACAGGTTGGACTATAAATTTTCTAAACAATTTCTAGTTTCATTATCATGAAACATAATTATGTAACTCACTGGCACTATCGAAACCGGATGTTCATGACCACGCGGATATAAGCTCTCTATACATCACTATCCTGAGCCTATGTTTCCCTATCATTCCCTATATAATTTATCTCCCTCGAATAGTGGTTAATATTAATATCCCACCTCATTCTTGGCCTGCCTACTCAATGCTTTACATCTGGCTTTCCTACAATACGTTTTCATGCCCCTCTTGCATTCCCTACCTCCAGTCCAACGCGATTTAATTGTTCTTATTAAAAATATTCATGTTAGGTTTTATCAACATATGTCATTCTTTTCAATGTAGTGTTGTTATATACGGTATTTGAATAGGTCCCTTCATTCAGTTAGCACAGGAAAAATATAGTTTGAGAGATTCGAAATGGAGGCTGGGCTCGAAACTATGTGATGGAACAAATTCGAGACGAATGTAAGATATGACATATGACTCAGCGCTAAGAAAAGCAGTGTAAATTGTTAATTTACTGCACGTATCGTGATTGTTGATAGTTCTAATATATTATGTTCAGCTCAAAACTAAATGTGCTTCTTTTTTCCTGATGATTTTCATCAACCATTTCGATCAACTAAACAAAAAAATGCAGAATCCGCAAATTACGTCATAAAAGCTTCTTCAGCATTAACATACTTAATATCATCATCATCTCAGAACGACATCCCTCTACTCATACGAGAAATTACCCATAAAACTCATCAAGAAAATTCATTATGTTCTCCTTCATGCAATAGTGGCATAATACTATTTCTCTACATCTAATATATAAAAATGAATGTTTGCTTGTTGGTTTGTTCGTACTTTATGCGCGGCCATATCGTTGATCCGATTGTGATGGAGCTTTTTGCAAAATGTTCAGGAGATTCCTTGGATGAACATAGACTATAAGAGAGTTGTGATACTCAACTCCTACACCCTTAAAATCGCCCTTTGCAGTGGAAAACTTGAAAAAATTAGCTCTTTGGACGCTTAAATGGCTTACGCTACCTAAACCATAACAAATATAAAAAATTAATATACACAGAATTGAATATCTCAAAACGCTGTACAAAAAAGTCCGCGACAGCATGTGTTTATCTCTTACGGATAACTCACAATAACCATTTTTGTCTTTCATTGATGCCAAGAAGATCGAGACAAGTAAGTAGATTCCTGTGCAAGTATAGCAGCACATGGCGGGTAATCTTTTACGGATAACTCACAATAACGAATTTTGTCTTTTAGCTCATTTTTCTCAAGAAGATCGAGATAAGTAGATTCCCCGGCAACACCGGGAAATGAGCACTATATACATTTATAATTATTTTCCATTTTACTTATTCAACTAATCATAAGAAGTATATTCATTTTTGTCATTCAGCTCATTTATGCCAAGAAGATCGGGATCCCGGACAACGCTGGGTAAACAGCAAGAGGTATCTAAAAATAATTACGATATACATTTTTCCTCTCACTTATCTAACTAAACATAAAACACATTAATTTTCATATTTTAGCTCATTTATGTCAAGAAGATCGGGATAAGTAGATTGCCGGGCAACGCCGGGTAATCAGCACGGGGTATCTAAAAAATATAAATTTATAATTATTTTTCCTCTTCTTTATTCAACTGAAGATGAAAACACATTAATTTTCATTTATTTAGGCGTAGTAGCGCACGCCGGGTATTAGCTAGTTATTAATATATATTAATACAATAATATTAACACCGCTGCAGCATTACATAGTGTTTATTATTCAACTGATTGTGTATGAAAACAAGACAAAAGGCAGAAGTCTTAATTCTCATTATACTATGTTAACTAACTAAAAACTATCTCACTGACACTATCGAACCCGTAGGTTATTGGTCGCGCGGACATAAGCTCTCGATGCCTACCTATCCTAACCTAACGTTTTCCAATCATTCCCTGTATAATCTACTTCCCTCAGATCATATGATTCTCCCACCTCATTCTTGGTCTGCCAACTGGGAATTTTCCCTCTAGTTTTCGTACAAGAAGCTTCCATGCACCTCTTTCATTTCCCATTCGTACCACATGTCCTGCCCATCGCAGTCTACGATACTTAACTGTTCTTATTATATCTGGTTTTCTATCAAGACCATGTACTTCACTGTTATGTAAGTCTTCTCCATTCACCTGTTGGTTCATCTCTCTTTGGTCCAAAAAAATGTGCTAAGAACTTTATTCTCAAATACTCGTCGGCCTAATCTCTTTTCCTCCCTTAAAATAAGAGTCCATGTTTTGCATCCATATAATATAACTGGGAGAATAACAGTTTTATATATTTTCAGTTTAGCGTTTTTTTTTTTTTTTTTTTTTTTTTTTTGAAAAGCTTAGGGACGACAAGAGTCCCTGTAATGCTTAATAGCAAGCATTTCCAGAATTGAGCCAATGTTTAATTTCTTCGTGCATCTAGTTCCTATTCCTGACTTTTGTCCCTATGGTATTTGGATTCAGCCAATTCTTCAAAATCTCCCTCATTTGTCATTAGCTGTCCATTTCCATTATGTGACCACATATTTAGTTGCAATCTTAAATTTTAACAATAAAAATCCAAGCCCTTATCAGCATCGAAATTCAAAGCTGGATATGAAATAGGCTGTACGTTTTGCCCAGAAGCATCTTATTTTAGGCTTGAAGTTATTTTAAAAGTTCATATTATGACAGACAACTTTGAAGAGCCAAGGCCTATTGAAGCGGTTGCTGTCACTGACAGATAACAGTACAGGAGAAGAATCACATGATTAACGTGACTCGCTCAATCTCCCAATTTTAGTTTCCGTTTTCATAACTGTATATCGCTATCTCTCAACTCAAACAGCTATTCAAATATACTTACGAGGCTGATTGGACCCTCCCCACTCCTGATCCTAATCAAATCAAAATTATATTGGTATATCAGGATCATACCTGGGATGCCTATACCACTGGTAAATACAAGACGTCTTCACATCTTTTCTTTATCTCAGAAAGAAACCATACTGCCCGTCCGGTCTATAATACTACATGATACTCCATTAGAACAGGTCACAAGTTTCAAATATTTAGGATGCGAAGTAACTTACAAATATTGTCACAAGAATGGCAGGATTTTCCTTTACGTTATTTTGGCGTAAATTAACGCACAGACAGTGTTTAAAATCTCACAAAACACTGTATTTCCTTCCAAAATGATCAGTAAAATTTTAATCAAAATTTTCACTCACAATTAATCTTCTTTCAATGTTGATCTCAGTCACAATTATCTTCACAGTCACTGGACCCATTCCTCCACCCCTTGGGATACCTCGCGGCCAGAAGGCCCTACTCCCAAATCCCTGAATTTTTGTCCTCCCTTATCTACATCGCGATCACATTCAAGTTCACAGGGAATAAAACCAACACCTCAGGGAGAAGTTGTTGGAGTCGCAACTTCAGGGGAAATTGCTGAGCGACATAGTACATCAGGTCGCTCATTCCTGATGATCCCACAGTTGGTCCACGGGCTCCTTGAGCCTAGCCGGGAGGACTGCTGTCGCAGATCCACCGACCATTTCCCTGTTCTACCTCCAGGGACGCATTTTGCAGCCGTTGTGAGACCGGCTAGGGCTTGAGTCCTCAAGCCCCACAGTGTGAGATTATAGTACATCCAGCTACTCATCTCCTGGCGACCCCACATCCGTAGGCTGAGCCGGGAGCCAGCACAGATGCTCCCCACTGCGCTGGTCCGAGCCGTGCCCTGGTCCGCCCCCCAGGGACGTGTCCTGTTGCCGTTGTGGGCCGGCTAGGAGCTCGCATGCTCCCACAGGTAAGCAAATAGTACGACAGGGCGCTCATATCCTGCCGACCCCACTAATGGTTCACGATTTCCTTGGACTTAGCCGGGAGGACTGTCGAGCAGATCCACCGACTATTCCCCCAGTGCACCAGCTGGGGACGTGTTTTGTTGCTGAAGTGAGTCCAGCCTGAACATTAGTACATCAGGTCGCTCAACTCCTGAAGATCTCACAGATTGTCCTTGGGTCACCCGGTCCAGGAGTCGGCGCAAATCTCACACCCAAAACACCGCTGATGAATCTGTTCGCCATAATTTCTAGTACACAACACAAGACACTGCTATCGCTGTAAAACCAAGACTGCCTGGTGTCTAAACTCGCCGCCTG
Source organism: Diploptera punctata (assembly GCA_030220185.1). Lineage (NCBI taxonomy): Eukaryota > Metazoa > Arthropoda > Insecta > Blattodea > Blaberidae > Diploptera > Diploptera punctata. Next base: position 1,340,357 of record JASPKZ010002722.1, on the reverse strand, counting down.
TTATGTGGTCGTGAGGAACCTTCCAGGCTTAGCTTCGAGATACTTCGAAGCGTAGAAGTCTCCGGCCACCGATCCTTCCAGAAAGGAGGGAGGAGATGTTGGTAGAAACGCCTAGAAACTTCAGCCGGTTTGTGCGGGTCTTTTGACTCGCGATTGGCGACTCACAAATCTATTCTGACCAATGCGAGACCAATATCCCCGCCTTCAAACGTAGCTATACGACATGTAAAATATACTAGTGTATGTAAAAATAAACTCCCTTTTTTCCAGCAGATATGCGGTGAAATGATAGAACGTTGAAAAGAAAAAACGAGGAAGGGAACTCGAGTGAAGTTCTATACGGTGACAGCAATTACAATTCTACTATATGGATCAGAAACTTGGACCATGGCACGAAATGACATTAACAAAGTGCAAGTTGCATAAATGAGGTTTTTCAGATCAGTTAAGGGTTGTACTATGTTTAGATAAATTAAAAAGTGGGGATATAAGAAAATAATTAAATGTAATATATTTAGAGGAAATCACTCACCGTTATAGAGATCGATGGATTGAACACCTAGAAAATAACGAGCTACAGTCTTATACCTAGAAGAATTTGTTATTATGAATCGGAAGGGAAGAGAGATTTGGGAAGACCATGGAAACATTGGTTGGAGAATGTGTGTAGCCGGAACAGGCTTAAGACCTAATCCCTGATTAAAGAAGAAACCATATTCGGATCTTTAACGCCGAGAAAAAAATGACTCCGGCCTGGTTTTAATGTGCGCACTACTAGATCAATGAGACTGACATGTAAAGATAGTATATAATTGGACGATGTTGTGCATCAACCGGCTAAGCGTTATTTTGATTCCTGAGACCAATAGCAGGATATCAAAGAACAGACAAAAAACACAACACAGAAATAAGACAACAGCTGAAAGTAGAGGAATTAAACACAGCAATGGTGAAATACAGAACAAATTGGAAAGAACGCTTAGGAAGGATGACTGAGAATATAATACCAAAAGCAGCATACAGCAATTTGCAGCCGGAACAGGCTAGTAAATAAGCCTAAACCGTGACGAAGAAGAAGTAGAATATTTTGATGCCTTCTGTTGCATTGGCTCGTGAAATGAGTGTTCGCACATTTTTAATGCAAATCTTTAAATATAGTTTATTATTAAAGGAAATGTAAACGCCATCAATCTTATCAGAGATTATGTGTTTTGCATCATACAGTTAAGCTCCAAATGTTCCCGCTCTTACATTGTTGATGCATAACTGTCAAACAAGGAAAATAACGTAGAATATCCAGTATTGTTAGTTTGGCGCTACAATAAATAGTGAATATTGACTTAAACTCCATACGTATTTTTCTCGAAACTTACACTGGCGCATAGCCGGTTGATGTATAGCGCTGTCCAATTGATAATCTAGTTTTAGCAAAATATAAACGTTGTGATGTATTCAGTGTTCACACTTAGATAAGGAAATTACCATGTATTCATACTGAGATTTATTCTTATTTACTAATTTTAGTTTTCCTTATTTTTTCGAGTGTAAATAGTTTCGCTAGAATGTTGGAGAAGCTACCCCTGAAATTCCAAAGTAGTGATTTTTTTCAACAACCAACTGAAGGAGAATCCCTGCTCCGCCCGAAAAACAAAGAATAGGCGTAACGATGATCGCTGTAAAGTGTTGTGACAAACACGCTCCTGTGTAAACTGGGTGTGTATATGCAGATGATACAGTGTCACCAAGGTCAGGAAGCAACTTGCCACATGACGCTCTCCAACCCACAAGGTCAAATTCTCTCCCTTCGGACCACAAGGGCCTCCTTATCAAGGAAGAAAAAATATATACAATGTGTGTGTGTGTGTGTAACTCACTGGCACTATCAAACCCGTAGGCTCATAGCCGCGCGGACATAAGCTCTCCACACATCCCTACCCTGAGTTAATGTTATTCTAGACCTCAATTATTGGTCTACCAACTGGGCGTTTCCCCTCAGGTTTTCCTACAAGAAGCTTCCGTGTCCCAATTTCATTCCCCATGTCACATGTCCTCATCTCAGTCTACGAGACTTAACTATTCTTATTACATCTGTTTTCCTATAAGCATCGTGTAGCTCACTGGTTTGTAGTCTTCTTCATTCCCCTGTTTGTTCATCTCTCTTTGGTCCAAAAAGTTGCCTGAGAACTTTATTCTCAAATACTCGTAATCACGTATATTTACACGCGCGCGCGCACACACACACACACACATACACGTACATACACTATATGAAATAGTAAAATATCTTCCATTCCGGCGGCCTGAGTTCTGTTTCCGAGAGGTTAGATAATTTTAAATGTCTACCTTGAGGTTCATGGAAACCCGCCACCAGGTATCTGTTTAATTTGTGGTTTAGAATTTCTGCTCTCTGAATATAGGCTACTTCAAATGTCTAAGATAGGCTAAGTAAATTTATAAGTTTGAAAGGGAAAATAAAAATACATAAGACTATGGTGGACCTATCCTAACTTAGACAACAGAAAGTGGAGTAGAAATGAAGAAAATAAAACAGAAATTAAATAAACTTACAACTGAAATGAAAATATTCTTAATGCCAATAGTGTGCATAACTATAAGAAAGAGGCAAACCAATTATTTTTTAGAGAAATGTATTGTAGAGATATTAGTAAATTGTACAAAAACAACAAAGAAATATGCTGAGAAAATTAGAAAGAATGGACAGGAACATAACTAAACTAACTCATTGCACTCGTAGGTTCATAGCCGCTCTTCACATATCTCAATCCTGAGCTAATGTTTTCCAATCATCTCTGTATATGGTCAGGAACATACTTGCTCGAATCTATATAACTGGAGGACTTAGGGTGGGTTTCACCAACTGAGGTAACTGTATTACGCCAGTTTAAGCTATGCATTATACACGGGGAAAACTGGCGTAATACAGTTACCTCTGTTGGTGAAATTGACCCTTAGAGGGCAAAGACTACCTGGCGACCGCCAGTGAACTGGGATCAGAGTCATTCTTCCTCATCTTTCGACTGAGACTTGATAAAGGAGATTACTTTAGCCAAACATAGCGAGAATAAAAATGAATAAGAAGCATGTGGGCGATTAGCATCTGCGCATTGTGCGATCCATATAACTTGATTTGTTGAAAAAACAATTTGTATCTTCCATTCCCCATTCGTGCCACATATCCTGCCATCGCAGTCTACAAGGCTTAACTGTTCTTATTATATCTCGTTTCCTATAAAGATCATGTAGGCTTCTTCGTTCCCCTGTCTGTCCATCTCTCTTTGGTCAAAAAAAAAAGAACGATAGTTTTAAAAAATTATAAATATAGGAATTAAATATAAAATTTGAGCAGTATGGAACACAATGGACACATCCCTTACGTACAGGGTGATTCATAATAAGTATTACAGACTTCCAGTGATTATACAGGAGACTTTGTAGATAAAGTTTTGATATGAAACCCACGTCCGGAAACGCGTACCATTTCGATGTAAAATAGATTTGTAGATCGGAACACAATGGGCTGATATCGCGTGTCTTGTGCTTCAGAATAAGCATTACAGACATGTAGGAGCTGTACCACAAGTGTGGTTCCATATGGGGACCCTGTCGTTCGTTGCATAAAGTGTATCTGCGACGCATGTTTTAAATACACACACCGCACAAGACCTGGCGTGTGCTCAATAATTGCTGCCGCCAGAATTCGTGCAAGATCTTCCTCCGACTCGACAGGCGTAATACAACCCCTAGAAGTCTGTAATGATTATTCTGAAACGCAGGACACACGATATCAGCCCATTGTGTTTCGATTTTCAAACTTATTTTACATCAAAGTGGTCCGTTTCCGTACATGGATTCCTGATCAAAACTTTACCTACTAAGTCCCCTCTACAGCCCCTAGAAGTCCGTAATAGTTATTGTGAATCAGCCTGTGTAAACAAATATTTTACCAAATTCAACTTTGGGTTACATCAGATGGGATCGGAAAAGGAACTCCGATATCTTAAAAGATTTGAAGACTACGCCAATTTTAGAATATATTAAACAGTACCAACTAAATTGGAAACACCATCTTGAAAGAATGAGTTCAAATCGGATCCCCAAAGCTGTTTATAATTATATACCAAGAGGACGAAGATCTCTGGGCCGTCCTATGAAACGCTGGAGGGAAAATGTTCTATAGGATCGTAATAGGCCTTGGCCTAATACTTGGAAGGAAGAAGAAGAACTTTTAAAAAGTCGGAATATTCCTAACTTCTGTATCATGGATGATCAATAGTTTATCCAATACTTTTTTAATGTAACTCTAATGTTATAATTAACTACTATCTTATTTAAGAGGTTCATTCAAGAGAGCTTTGATTTCTACGTAGATGTCATTTGGCAAAATAAATTTAGGAAGATCTACAAAAAAATGAACAGACTAGTGAACCAATACTGGAGCCGGAATGTATGTTTGTACTGGTTGATGATAATGATGGTTATCTAGTATTATTTAAACAACATATTGTGTTAACGTATGTATATCCAGAACGTGAAGACATGTGTAGTGATTTACAGTCCGCCTCTTGTGTGGAGGATGCATTTTAACCTTTATCAGTTGTATTGAAAATGAAACACTAACCTTGGCATTAAGGTTAAGAGCGCGGAGAGAATCATTTCTTGGAATAGTGATTATTTATTGGAAATGGTTCTCCCACACCTGCGTCACAAGGCCATCAAAGAAGCTTCCAAATGCGGAACTGCAAATATTTGTTGCTGCCGCTAATACAATGCGTGGCGTCTTAATCGTATATTTAATTCATGAATATTTCCCAAGGGAAACTGGGTTTGCACAATAAACAAGTAATTATGTAAATATAAGTAATTGCGAAATTTAAAATCATATATGAAAAAAAAAAGTATTATGTTTTAGAAAAGATATTACTAAACACTCCCCCCTTTTTTTTCTCCCTATTAAGTAGACTATTGTATATAAGTGATATTCCACGTACAGTTTCCTACTAATTTATGCCTACAGGATAATTACATTACATTTTATATTATACTTTTATCAAAATTTGCTTATATTATAAGAGGCTTCATTCCTCGACCCGACTCTGAGTTGGACAAGAGTTGAAGATATCACAAATATAATATATTTTAAGTGATATTTCCTTTATACAATGGATTCAATGAGGAACGCTCGGAAGTGGGCTCCGCCAATCAATGATTTGATTGTCGTGAGATGCACCGCACATATCTGAGAAATTGTTACATCGCTACGAATAATATGGTCCATGTATGGGCCAGGTCTAATGCCATGAGATTTATATTCATGGGAGTAGACCTAAAACCCAGGTTTATACAAAAACAAATTTCCTAATCGAGCTTAGGCTATTATAAGATATGCAATACTTGCCTGTGGTTTAAACCCGCCAGAGGATGATGGATTTTTAGGATAGAAAAATCCAGTTCAAGAAGGGACTTTATGATGTGAGTCTAAAGTTTTTTTAGGATGGAAAAATCAAATTCAAGAAAGGATTTTTAAGCTGTGGGTCCCAAGCCTAAAGGATTTCCCACTCGCAAAAGAACCTCAAGCCTGAATAAAAGCCTCTGAGCACAGTTTAATCTGTCTTTCCCATCCAAATAATGTCTTAGTTGCCTTCTATAGATGTCTCTTGAGGCGATGACCTAAACACTTGTCCATCGCTGACATCTGTACAAAATTAGGGCAAAACTAAATTAGCATGGTTAAGCAACTATCGCAAGGGAGCACGCTTGCCCCAGGTGGGGGTAGATAAATAGATAATAGCTGCAATAAACTGTATTGGCGCTCAAGATTTTGCGCGAGTGACCGACTATTTGGTAAGAAGATTTCAACAGTTTATTACAGAAAATGTAGAATAAATGTTTAATATCGAATGCGATCTTGCTTGGTAACTAACTAACTCACTGGCACTATCGAACCCATAGTTTCATAGCCGCGCGGACATTAAGCTCTCCATATATCCCTATCCTGAGCTAATGTTTTCCAATCATTCCCTGTACAATCTACTTCCCTCAAATCATAGTTAATGTTATTCTCCAACCTCATTATTGATCTACCAACTGGGCGTTTTCCCTTTGGTTTGGCTACAAGAAGCTTCCATGCACGTCTTTCATTCCCAATTCGTGCCACATGTCCTGCCCATCGCAGTCTACGAGACTTAACTGTTCTTATTATATCTGGCTTCCTATAAAGACCATGTAATTCATTCTTGTGGAGTCTTCTCCATTCACCTGTCTGTTCATTTCTCTTTGGTCCAAAATTTTCCTAAGAACTTTCTTGGTATATATTCTGAAATTTCATTATAACAGAGCCGGAGATAATTCGGGTTAAACGACCCATTGTTTGGTGCGGACCAACTCCTGAGAACTTTCGAGCATCCCTAATTATATTATTTTTATTATAGAAACATCCTGTGTGTGTGTGTCTTTTTTTCTGTAGTGTATTTTTACGCCAAATTTTACCAATTTACCAGGAAATAATTTTAAAAAAGTGCACATGCACTCATCCTACTCTCTTCTCTGTATACAATATATACGTCATCTGCATAAAGAGATTTGCCGAACTGGTGCGTATATTGAAAATTAAACCATCTGTCCGCCTGGCGGAAGACCCGAACCAAGAAAAGTGCAATGGAAAACATACTTGTTCATATGATAAAATAAATAATAGTTTTAAAAAACTAAAACAACATGCTTTATTAGAAAACCGAACTAAAAAATGAAAAATAATTTTAATTTCCAACACGCTTGGGATAAAATTAAAGTGGTCAACAAAAAAAAATCATCCCCAACACATCTAGAATAAAACTAGAGTTGTCTACAAAAATAAATAATTTTACCATCAAAAGCGTGGGGGGCTTTATATCAATTAATATATTTGACCAGGTTACAAAAGAGTAAAAAGAGGGAATATTTGAGAGAGAAGATTAATTATCTTGAAATGAATGCAAAAAATAGGAACATTAGAGAATTATATCAGGGAATTAGTATAGAGAAGAAAGGGTTTCAGGCTAGAAAAACATAATTCGGAATGAAAATGGGGATATGATTGCAGATTCCAGGAGTATATTAAATAGATGGAAAAGTTACTTTAATCAGCTATTAAATGTACATACAGAACAGGGCATTGAGGAGGATAAGTTACAGACAGCAGAATTGTTAGTCGCAGAACCAAGTTCATTAGAGGTTGAAATGGCGATTGAAAAATTGAAGATGTATAAAGCATCAGGTTCAGATGAGATCCCAGCAGAACTGATAAAATCAGGGGGAGAAAAATTGATGGACAAGATACGTTGGTTGCTTAGTATGATTTGGGAAAAAGAAGCTCTTCCAGATGAATGGAAGGAATCAATTATCGTACCAATTTATAAGAAAGGAAATAAAACTGATTGCAACAACTACAGGGGCATCTCATTACTTTCAACTTCGTACAAAATTCTAACAAATATATTAGTAAGCAGACTTACTCCCTATATTGATGACATTCTAGGAGATCATCAATGTGGATTTAGAAGAAACAGGTCTACAACAGATCAGATTTTTAGTATAAGACAGATTTTAGAAAAGAAATGGGAATATAATGGTACTGTACATCAACTATATGTAGACTTCAAAAAAGCATATGATTCAATTAAGAGGGAGAAGTTATATAGTATCCTGCTGGAGTTCGGAATTCCTAAAAAGTTAGACTTATACGAATGTGTCTAAATGGCTCAAAGAGTAGAGTGCGTGTAGGCAAACAGTTTTCAGACCCTTTTGAAATTCAGAATGGGTTGAAGCAAGGAGATGCACTATCTCCTCTACTATTTGTATTAGAGCATGTCATTAACTCTTTAGAGAATGAGGAAGGCCTTACAACTGAATGATATTAATAAGCTGTTAGTTTATGCTGACTATTTAACTCATGCCCCAAATTGGAGTCAATGGCCAATCACGTTTCAATGATTTCTGTTTTACAACCATTCAGAGTCGTGTTTCACGAAATATTTTATCAGTGTTATAATTACCATATTAAACAAAGCTCCTCCTTTTTAATATTCTGAACAGGTCTGACCGTTATTTTGCAGTGACTGAACCTATAAGAAATACGGCTACCAGATTGTATATATAGTGCATACATGTCAACATTTGTAGCAATTTGTTATACCACCAAAAAAAGAAACCACTGTTTGCACTTTCTTAAATGTATTTTTCCCAGGTAATAATCCAGAAAAATATAATTGTCATATTTACATCATACGACATCAGAAATGAATTAATATACAGTTTGATGTGTTTCATTTTTTCTCCACTAGAGAGCATTCTTACAATATTGCGTTCCTTTGGCAATAAATAGTATGATCTGGTTGCAGTGATAAACAAAAGAAGCAGATGAAGCATACCAATCGTTTCTCATTTGTTTTCAAACATCGCCGTTTACATTAAATATATAAATATTTTAAAATAACTATATTTAAATAATGATTTGTGAGTAAACAGCTTAATTTTATTCGTTAAATAGTCCTAACAAATGCCACTCTTGATTTCCAAATTCTCTAGATAAATTCACTCCTCACTTCGTGAGTCGTGAATTTATCGATAATTTGGAAATCACTCGTGGCATTACTTATGATGATGTAGTACTACTGGCCGATAGCGAGGAGATAATAGAAGGCCAACACGCACACCATATTGAGTAACACTAAGAAATTAGGACTGGAAGTAAATATCAGTAAAACTAAATATATGGTCACACGTACAAATTCAGTACATAATGGAAATGGACAGCTAATGACAAATGAGGGAATTTTTGAGGAAGTGGCTGAATTCAAATACCTAGGAACAATAATCACAAATAGGAATGAGATGCACAAAGAAATTAAATATAGGCTCAATTCTGGAAATGCGTGCTATTATGCATTGCAGAGACTTTTGATGTCACCAACTCCTTTCAAAAAACGTTAAGCTGAAAATATAAAAAAACTATTATTCTACCAGTTATATTATATGGGTGCGAAACAAGGACTCTTACTTTAAGGGAGGAAAGGAGATTACGAGTATTTGAGAATAAAGTTCTTAGGAAAATTTTTGAACCAAAGAGAGATGAACAGACAGGTGAATGGAGAAGACAACATGACAATGAACTACATGGTCTTTATTGGAAGTCAGATATAATAAGAACAGTTAAGTCTCGAAGACTGCGTTGGGCAGGACATGTTGCGCGTATGGGCAATGAAAGACGTACATGGAAACTTCTTGTAGGAAAGCCAGAAGGAAATCGCCCAGTTGGTAGACCAAGAATGAGGTGGGAGAACAACATTAACTATGATTTGAGGGAAGTATGTTATACAGGGAATGATTGGAAAGCATTAGCTCAGGATAGGGATGTATGGAGAGCTTATGTCCGCGCGGCCATGAACCTACGGGTTCGATAGTGCCAGTGAGTAAGTAAGATAATAAACTGATATTTGTAAAAGTAAAGTCTCTAAGAAGAAAACGTAAAAACCATAAAAAGCACCCTACGCTTTTGATGGTAATTTTTTTTTTGTAGATGACTAGTTTTATTCTAGATGTGTTGGAGATAATGTTTTTGTTGTCCACTTTAATTTTATCCCAAGCGTATTGGAAATTAAAATTATTTTTCATTTTTTAGTTCGGTTTTCTAATAAAGCGTGTTGTTTTAGTTTTTTTAAACTATTATTTTTTTTTTGCTTTTTAGTTTGGTTTTTTTAATAAAGCGTGTTGTTTTAGTTTTTTAAAGCTATTATTTATTTTTTAATTTTTAGTTTAATTTATTGTCATAAACCGGAATCCCATGAAAATGTAATTGCTTGCTATATTTTTAGTGTCTAGGCACGAATGTAATTATATGTTTTTTAATTATTATTATCTAACATTATTATAATATCTTTGAATATTTTAATATAGATAAATAGTTACAGTTAATCGTATCCTTCTCATATTTTTTGGACAAATTACAATGTGGTAAGTTTACAAAATTGTCATTAATATTTTACAGAATAAGATAAAAATGTAAATATCTTTAAATTTGATAATATTGTAGTAGAGCTAAAAGTAATACTCTTCTAAAAAATCCTCCGAGCCGGATTTGAACCAGCGACCTATGGATTACTGAAATTATATACCACTACAGTCCACCGCTCTACCAACTGAGCTACCAGAGGATATAATATTATTTTTTTACAACGATGGACTGAAAAGTCGATAAGTCCGCAACCTATTATACCGGTCTTTATTTTTTTGATGTCCTGATGATCCTGGCCAGGATCTTAGAAAAAATGAAATGATTGTATTGTCATTGGTCGTTTACAAGTATACAAAGTTTCAAGTCAATCCAATGTTTTTAAGTGGGTGAAAATCGTGTTGAAAGATTTCTTTACATAGACAGATAATAATTTCAAGCTAATATAAAGCGTGTAAAAAGCGTGCTGTGATTATAAAATACTTAAATTAATAATTACTACAAATAAACTCATGACATGATAGCTTGAAGAATATGGGCGACTGATGTTATTGCTGCTAATGGCTAGCAGACCCCAGTTAGTTCATTACATTTTCGTTTCAAATACATTGAGTTATGGATATAAAACATGAAAAAATGCATAACCTATTTTCAGAGAAGAAATTGACTTATGGTCTTTTGTAGCAATAGATTCAATTTAAAACGTATTAATCAGAGGAGATTTTATATTTTCATTCATCCAGAATTCATGCCCTATTGCCCACTTGCAGAATTATGGTTCAAATATTTAATGATAATTTATAATTGTTATCATATGAGTGATTGAACTCATTTGATATTTATACACGTAACTCTGTCAACATAGAGTACGCACTAGTGCCAAGATGTCGCTGTATGAATAATATGTAACAGTGCGATCAAGTTATGATTCACTCCATGGCGCTACTGACCTCGACCCACAAGTGACTAATGAGCAAGAACCATTGGAAAAATACCGCGAAGAACAACAGATCGCGCTGTATTATTTGTAATGATTACAGTACTCGTCTCTGGATCAGAGTTTTTTTTTCCCCCTGTTCAAACGCAGCCTCGGACGATTTTATGTATTTTTTAGGCTTTCATGGAAGACCGCAGGTCCCGCGGGTAGATTTGAACTTCAAGCCTCATGTAAGATAGGACTAATCTGAGCAAAATATATAGCTATCTTTTTCACGTCCACATTTGAATTGCGGCGCTAATGATCTGAATTGTTAAAAAGCATTTTTAAATAAAAAATAAATCTTCCAGATGTACCAGATTTCACTAGTGCCAAAATGTCGCTTTACGAATATGAATTTACCAGTCCTGGTGGTCTAGTTTTTTGCCACCATTGTCGCCTCTTGTCTGCTCATCACAATTTAGGCACTAGATGACAAGATGCTTCTTTATTTTCGATACCACAGCACAGGGCATGTATATACTCTGAATTTACACAATATCTATGACTAGATCATGGAACTCACTCCCCAGTCATGTCAATCATTATCATTATTTAAATCCAAATAACTGATATCTTAAGTTCCACCCAGTGAAAATACTATCTGCAAAACAACCATATTTAGCATTTTGTACATATCTATATAAGTTGAATGCAGGCTTTCACGGCCGGTAATCATAATGTTGAGTGATTCCGGGTTATGTGGCCGTGGTCCATAGTTGGTGTTGATACCAGACGTTTCGCCCTCATCTGCGGAGGGCATCTTCAGTGGCGAGTGCTTCTAGGCGTGTTTCCTGGTCGGAAGATCTACTGCACCCTCCACTAATACAACGTCCACAGCGCTCACTCTCAGTAGATCTTCCGACCAGGAAACACGCCTAGAAGCACTCGCCACTGAAGATGCCCTCCGCAGTTGAGGGCGAAACGTCTGGTATCAACACCAACTATGGACCACGGCCACATAACCCGGAATCACTCAACATTATCTATATAAGTATTCATTTCAGAAGTATTTTCTTTGTTTATTTTATTTTCATTCTGTGTTTTGTTAGCGTTAGTTACAATTAAACCGCATCCCCATTGTGCTTTGTTTAGTCTTACTATTCCTTCCTGCAAAATTAAAACAAATACTTGTACAGACTATTATAATGCCACACTTCGATTACTGCGACATATTACTGACTAATCTGACAACCGATCTATCTGGCAGACTACAGCGTGCTCATAATGCGTGCATTCGATTTATATTCAATCTCCGTCATATGACCACGTGTCTCCTTCATTTCAGGCCTTTTCATGGCTACGCCTAAATGACAGAAGAACTTTACATTCGCATACCTTACTGTTCCAAATTTTGCACACATATTTACCAAGTTATTTAACAACACGTTTTCAAAATTTATCGGCTCATCACAATTTAGGAACAAGATCACAAGACTCTTCTTTACTTTTGATACCACAGCACAGGACATGTCTATACTCTGAATCTTACACAATATTTACGACTAGAGCATGGAACTCATGTCCCAGTCATGTCAGAGACTGTCAATCGCTATCATTATCTAAATCCAAATTAACTGATACCTTAAGTTCGAACAATGAAAACATTAGCTGCATAACAACTATATAGAGCATTTATAAATAATCATCTAGGAAGCTAGGCCTACTTACTTTATTCTATATCGTTTTAATTTTATTATATGTTATGTTTTTTTTTGTTAGTATTAGCTAGTATTAGATCACATCATCATTGTATTTTGTTTAGTCTGTATTTTAATAATATCTTAAAATTGTAATATGTATGTAATTTTTGTATAATTCTACTATTCGCTGGTTGAGTGGAAGAGAAGGCCTTATGGCCTTAAAATCTGCCAGCTAAAATAAAGCATTATTATTATTATTATTATTATTATTATTATTATTATTATTATTATTATTATTATTATTATTGCTGTTGTTGTTATTGGTCAAGGTTCACAGTTCAAACCCGGTTGGGTTGATGGTTTTTTTTACAAGATAGCCCTAAATATGACTTACTTCACCATAGAATTAGATAATTTTTCCAACCCTGATATCTTCGAGTAAACATTTGGGGTCCCTTTACTTATAAATATTTTAAAGAGTTAAGACCTTCCTACTATAATTTCGTGAAACTTTATTTGAATTTTATAGGCCTATATTCTTTGATAATAACAGATTGTAATTATTTAGGAATATTAGGCTTACTTATAAGCTGATGATTATTTTTATAACTTGAATTTAAAGCCTTTAAAACACATGCATTTTAAATGTGTTGCAAATGACCCGCAAAATAAAGAGCTTCCTTGAATAAATCACAAACTAACGAACATATGTGAAGACTGAATAAAAGCTTCAATTAATTTTTCATCAATGGAAAGGAAGCTATAGAGACTGTATGTACGGTATGTTATAAAATTGCACCTGCGACTAGACGCCTTGTAGCCACTCCACCAGGGGTGCGGTGTATTTACTTACGTGGAACATTTAGTGGATGAACTTGAACTTGTTTCAATGGGAAGAATTCAGTGGGCGTTACTGTTGTGTAGGTGTCACTTCCGGTCAACCTCTCCTATACTTGTACATACTTTAATCCAGTGTATTAATTACTAAAAAAATGTTCTTAAATGAATAGTGAAAGTGAGACAGATGTTTGGTTCAGTCTGTAAAATTATAGTATGACAGCTTTACTACCAATAATTATGCTTATGTAGCAGTATGTCTGAGTAAAATATCCCACGGGGTTCACATTTTGAGCATATTGTAGTCCATCACACAAAAAATAGCTGCCAAATTTAATATGGAAATATCAATTAACAATATTAAATTATGGCATTTCATGGGAAGGACCCCATAGAAAGTAAAATCTGTCTCCAGAATAAAATTTTAGAGAGATCTAATCAATTTAAATATCCATCCACAGTAATTCTGCCCGAGGGCAGGTCCTTCACTGCAATCATAGCACTTTCATGCTATGATTGCAGCTTTGCTAGGGAATTGTAGGTGTGGTAGCTTCCCGTTGCTTTCCACACCGGTGAAGGATGATAATGATGATGATGATAATGATAGGGATGATGATGATGGCCATATGATTTCGGGGACCGTTTGAGCCTTAAAGTTTTCCTGACATTTGTCTTACAGGTGAGGAAAAACCCCGATAAAAACCTCACCCAGAAAAACTGCCCCGACCGATGATCGAACCCGGGCCCGCTGCATGACAAGGTAGTACGCTACCTTGAGACCACCGCGGTGGACAATTTAAATATATTGGATAGTATCTCTCTATATGGGATGAAAAGGATATCCCTGAAAAAATTACTAGTTATAATAAATGTTTAGGAATTATTAATCAAGTTATGAAACCATCCCTTGTATAAAAAAACACCTGATTACGTTTATATAACACTTTGGCTAGACCAGTGTTGACCTATGATAGTGAAGCATGGACACTAAAAAAAAAAAAAAAAAAGACAACATGAAATCAGAATAACGGCTTATGAAATGAGATTCGTGCAGAACAGCGGGTTACACCAGATGGGATCAGAAAAGGAACACCGATATCTTAAAGGAATTGAAGACTACGCTAATTTTGGAATATATTAAACAGTACCAACTAAATTGGAAACACCATCTTGAAAGAATGAGTTCAAATCGGATCCCCAAAGCTGTTTATAATTATATACCAAGAGAATGAAGATCTCTGGGCCGTCCTATGAAACGCTGGAGGGAAAATTTTCTATAGGATCGTAACAGGCCTTGGCCTAATACTTGGAAGGAAGAAGAGGAAGACATCACAGAACCTCCTCCTAATCTATTTCCTATAGGCCTACCGTAACCCTGCTTAACTCTGAAAATCCCTATCACAAGACATTAGCTGTTGCCGGGCAGTAAATTAATTTTATGCCTCTTTCTTTTGTATAGGTGTTTCAGCAAATTAATTGATGGTGTCTGTTCGTTTCGTTTCTCGAATAATATTAATTTGATTTATTTTGATTTCAGTTTCATTTGTAAAAGTACATTTATATTTCGGCTATTTATTTTTCTTTGTTATGTAATATTTTCTGTATTTGACATTTTTTTCGCTTTTTTAGTTGAAATTATTTTTATTATTATTATTATTATTATTATTATTTATTTGTTTATTTATTTTCCATCTCTATGCTTTCGCGGTAACGTCGCTGCCTCATATACAGCGGGCCTGGTTTGATCCCCGGTAGGAACAAGTTTATCGGGTGAAGATTTTCTCGCCTGTAAGGCATGTGTCTGGAAACTTTAATGCCCAAACGGTTCCTGAACATCATCAGGCTGTCATAACCATTATTTATTATTATTATTATTATTATTATTATTATTATTATTATTATTATTATTATTATTATTATATTCGCCATGTTTAGTATGAATGTGTGTGCATGGTATGTTTCATCTTCATGTTGTGTTGTCTCGGAGGAGGCCCTGATTTTGAGCTGATCCCTCATTCGGGGAGGCCCTCCATGTCCTTGTGTGGTCAAAAATGTATGTATATGTGATCCATAGTTAAAATCCTTCTCCCGACAGGTCGTGCCACTGTAAGGTCCGGGTGGCGTGTGGTACGTAAAAGTGCCTATAAGGTGAGAGGTTAAACTGCGTTAATGGAACGGAATTATTATTTTTATTCTCATCTACTAATTAATTATTTCGCTTTTACTTATTGGATCACATTGTAAAAAATAGATTATTTACTGGAATAAACTGCCGAGTATTTTCATTGAATTGAATTTTAGTTTAGTTTAGGCTGATAGAAAAGAGATTCGATTACGTTATGTTTGTTAATATGGATTAAGATATATATATATATATATATATATATAGTTTTGTCAATACGTTATACAATCATAATCTGCATTGATAATATATATATATATATATATATATATATATTGTCTAATGCCACCAGGTTGTCTTTTATGACATTCCTGGCTTTCTCCCCTGGCATTGGCGGAATTGTAATTAATTTCTTAGGTTGGGGCACCTGGAAGGCGGAGTTACGTTACCCCGATAATATGATGGGTGGTAAATGATAATGAAGCGCCAAGAGAGTTCTTAACCTAAATTTCAGACCATGGGCAACCACAGGAATAAATCCCTTTAAGAAAAAATCCTATGGTCTGACCGGGAATCGAACGCGGGACTCAGTAACGCTGGCCACTAGTCCATGAGGCTGGTCGCATTAATAATATAGTGTTTATTTATATTGGTATTTCCTACTTAGCGTTACTGCTTCCGTTTGAGATCTAATATACACTTGTGTCCAAAAGTTAAGGATAATTAGTTCATTTGCCGACTTATTATAAAGCATTTGTCAGAATAATACAAAATTTGGTAAGGGTATGTCACAGATAATTAGAAACATGGCACGAAAGAAACAATGGCATGAATACGTCATTCACTTGTCATTTTCACAACAAACGAAAACTGCATTTCAGAATTCGAACATAAAAGTTGAACAACAATGGTTCAAATGATTAGTATGGGGTGTGATTACCCCTGACAGCTACACAAGACTCACATCGACGTGGCATGCTAGTGATGAGGTTGTTCAGGAGTTCGATGCTCAGCAAATTCCAGTCCTCATGAAGAGCAATGTGAAGGTCTTGAAGTGTCCTCGGAGGAGGCTGACGAGATGCAATTTGTCTCCCTAAGGCATCCCATGCATGCTCTATAGGATTCATATCCGGAGACCTCGCTGGCCACTCCATACGCTGGATATCTTCCTCCTGAAGAAACTCATCCACCAGTTGTGACATGTGAGGTCGGGCATTGTCATCCATGAATATGAATTCTGGACCCACAGCTCCCCTGAAAAGTCTTACATGAGGTTCCAGGATCTCTTCTCTATACCGCTGAGCATTAACAGTGCCACCTGCGAAGATGTGAAGCTCTGTGCGTGCATTCATCATTATACCTCCCCATACCAGGAGACCACCGCCACCAAATGGATGTCTTTCCATGATGTTCATGGGGTTGTAACGAGTTCCTTGCTCCCTCCAGATAGTCACGCGATGCGAATCACAGTTCAAGCTGAATCTGGACTCGTCTGTAAATAGCACGCTGCTCCACTGATTTAGAGTCCAGTCGCGATGTTCCTGACTCCACCGTAAACGTGCTCTCTTGTTATCAAGGGTGAGTGGGACGCACACTACAGGCCGTCTAGCAATCAGACCAGCAGCTCTGAGTCTTCTATAGACAGTTTGTCTGGATACTCTGATACCTGAGGCGGCCGCAAGTTCTGAACTCAGTTGTCTGGCAGACATTGTTCGGTTTCTTCTTGCAGTTAACGCAAGATATCGATCCTGCTGAGGATTTGTAACTCTTGGACGACCTCCCACTGGTCTTCGCCTAACGTCTCCGGTCTCTTGGAACCGTCGCCATAACCTAGATATAACATTTTGTGGCACATTAAGTGCTATGGAGACCTCAGTTTGTGTCTGTCCTGTTTCTAGCCGCCCAATAATTCTACCCCGAAGCAGAGGGTCCAGATGTTGTCTTTGTGCCATTTTACTGCAATCTGTTCTTACACTACATCTGATTATATCATAACTCTCTTTAAAAATGAAGATTTATGGAACAGGGCTTAACTGCAACAATGCAATTTTCATTTATAATTGCTATTAATTTGTTCATTGTTGAAGAGAGATTATAATTTAGTATGTAAACTAAACTAAATGTACTGAGAAACGTTTTGATAAATAATTTTTACTCCTTGCTCCTCTTTAAGCATTTTGATTTTCCGTTTTACAAATTATCCTAAACTTTTGGACACCAGTGTAGTTGGAATTTTAGTTTTTATTTTTTTTTATTTTCACTAAAAGCATTTAAAAGGAAGGAAGCGTCTTTTTCTGAGTTTTAAAACGTTTTCATATCTTACCGCATCGCAAACTATATTCTATTTTTATGACCTTCGGCATGTAATAGATATGGTAAGTTATCTTGCTATATCTACGACGGTCGTAAAAATAAGTTCACCAAAAACCACTAACAAACAATACGTAGTCACATATCTGACAAAGATGCAAGTGCTAAAATAAAAAAAATGTGAGTTGTTTCGCCTGTATACTTCTTTCAACATTATCTATATTCTCACGAACTGGCTGAAGTCTACTGTAGCTCTAATGGTTACTTCACAATAAACATCTTGTTTTTGTCGTAAATACATGCATTCAGGAAAAGAAAGCATACACATCTTTTTACAAGGTGAGGACGGCACTGACCTAAGAACGTACATATTTTAATTTTATATCATGCATTCTTGCTCAGCCCCTCCATGGTATCTTTACCTTATCGTGGTGGAGTAGCTTGCGTGCTTAAATGATCCCGAGAGCTATGCCGGCGGTAGCATTGCTGCCGATAGGGTTACCCATGCCGGACTGGTCGAAGGTGATAACTGATAAGCCAGACGAAAAAAGTACCTTGCACGAAAGAGTGACGATCTTTCACCGTAAAAATACAACCGTCAAAAAATGCGGACATGGATCCAACTGGGGTAAAATTTTCCGGAGGTCAAATAGTCCCCCATTCGGTTCTCCGGGCGGGGACTACTTCAGGGAACCCATGCCTGAAGCTCAAACATAGGGACATGTTCCTAGGAATATGGAATGTTAGTACTTTATACAAGAGATGGACAGACAGATAAATGGAGAAGACTGCATAACAGTGAATTATATGGTCTTTATAGGAAGCCAGATATAATGAGAACAGTTAAGTCTTGTAGACTGCGATGGACAGAACATGTGGCACGAATGGGGAAAATGAAAGATGTGCATGGAAGCTTCTTGTAGGAAAACCAGAGGGAAAACGCCCAGTTGATAGACCAAGAATGAGGTGGGAGAATAACATTAACTATGATTTGAGGGAAGTAGATTATGCAGGGAATGATTGGAAAACATTGGCTCAGGATAGGGATATATGGACAGATTATGTCCGCGCGGCCATGAACGTACGGGTTCGATAGTGCCAGTGAGTTAGTTAGTTAGCATTCTTGTTCAGACAAACTGGCGTATCAAACACGCAAGTCCCTTACGTATCTTATTTAAATACTATAACTATTAAAACTAGTCGGCTTGAATGTGTAGATATCTTTTTTTTGTAAGTACCCAAGATTCAGATCAATATAAAAGAACAGGAGCAGCCATAATTTTATAAAACCTTAGCTGAGTTTCTCTTCGAGTCTTTCGGAGGGTTCTTCTTATGGTGCCACACATCATTTGATATCGGTTTAATTTATTATGTATATCCCATTCGTAGCTATATGTTATATCTGAACCAAGATAGTTAAAGTGTACTATCTGTTCTATTATTTCATTATTGATTGCTATTTTTGCTCTGACTGGCACTTTGCCCTGAAAAGCCATAATGTTAGTTTTTGAAGTTTTGAAATTATAATAGAGTCCTAATTGATTCAACTTGTAAATGGCTCTTTGTAAATCATCCTCTGACTTCTGTATAATTGCCAGATAGGCTGCATACATTAAAATATTCATATACATTTCCTTACTAATTTGTATTCCTATTGGACTTTTTTTTCTTTTTTTTTATTGAGAGGAATATGGCCCATTTCTGTGATTTACATGTGTGAATGTGAGGTCAACAGCCGGATAGTAGGTAAGGACCTTCTAGGCCTGTCGCTCCATGGAATAAGAATTGCCAGAATAATGCGGAAAAGTAATTAGTGCGTTTTTGCATGAAGGTGTAAGTAAGCTAATGAAGAGTGTTGTGATAATGGAAAGATGATTATGGTAATACCATGATTAGCAATATGCTGAGTGATAATATGGCTGCTGGTTGATGTATTCGTGTTGGGACCAAACCCACCTGCTGCCCCACCTGGGTGACCTCGGGTTAGCGTTTGGGTTGGGCGCCAAGTGGTTAAATTGCCCGCTTCCGAAGTGTTCTGACGCCTCCAGATTCTCTCTCCACATCTCCTTCAAATTGTATTCCTGTTTTCAATTTGTCGTCTTTCTTGTTTAACAGCACATCAACCAAAATTATCTCCATGTCTTGATTGTGTTATTTTTTAAACTACATTCTTAACCAAAACCTCATTGATCCATATTTGGTTCGTCTTCCGGGCTTGTAGGCAGCTGCAGCCGACTGTTGAGGAGTTCACAGAGAGCACGCAGTATCTCCTGATGAGGTCTACCGCAGCAGTAAACGAAACGTCGAGTATGAAGACAACCGGACCACGGCCTACAAGCCCGGAAGACGAACCAAATATGGATCAAGACACCGGCCGTGAAAGCCTACAATTATACAAAACCTCATTATTTTTATAAATAACTAGCTAATACCCGGCGTGCACTGCTACGTCTAAATAAATGGAAAATTAATGCGATTTTATGTTTAGTTGAATAAGTAAATGGAAAATAATTATAAATTTTATATTTTTTTGGATATCCCGTGCTGATTACCCGGCGTTGCCCAGGAATCTACTTAGCCCGATCTTCTTGACATAAATGAGCTGAAATACGAAAATTAATGTGTTTTATGTCTAGTTAAATAAGTGAGAGAGAAAATGTATATCGTAATTATTTTTAGATACCCCATGCTGTTTGCCCGGCGTTGTCCGGGAATCTACTCATCCCGATCTTCTTAGCATAAATGAGCTGAAGAGCAAAAATTAATGTACTTCTTATGATTAGTTGAATAAGTAAAACGAAAATAGGCCTAATTATAAATGTATATCATAATTATTTTAAGATTCACCGTGCTGATTGCCCGGTATTGCCCGGGAATCTACTTATCTCGATTTTCATGGCATAAATGAGCTAAAAAACAAAATTCGTTATTGTGAGTTATCCGTAAAAGAATACCCGCCATGTGCTGCTATGCTTGCATAGGAATCTACGTACTTGTCTCGATCTTCTTGGCATCGATGAAAGACAAAAATGGTTATTGTGAGTTATTCTTAAGAGATAAACATATGCTGTCGCGGACTTTTTTGTAGAGCTTTTTGAGATATTCAGTTCTGTATACATTAATTTTGTGTATTTGTTATGGTTTAGGCAGAGTAAATCATTTAAGCGTCCAAAGAGCTACTTTTTTCACGTTTTCCACCACAAAGGGCAATTTTAAGGGTGTAGGAGTTGAGTATCACATCTATCTTATAGCCTATGTTCATCCCGGGAATCTCCTGAACATTTTGCAAAAAGCCCCTTCACAATCGGATCAACGGTATGGCCGCGCATAAAATACGAACAAACAAACAAACATTCATTTTTATATATTAGATCTAGTTCAATTCAATTGTACCAAAAATTAACATAAATCATTTATTTTTTCCCCATGGCTCGACAGCCCCAGAAGTCATTGGCCTACTAGTCGGCAGCTCGCCTCACATCCATATATGTTAATCGCCGAGATGGACGATCATGTTGGGGGTGACATGTGGAAACGCATATCGGGTCCCCCACCCAATGTAGCTGATTTTTTCAACTTGCAGCCGCCCCTCCTTGTAAGTACCCAAATTCCTCACGATGTCCCATACTGCCCGAAATACTAAGAGACAATATCTTCTCCCATGGGAAATCGAACCAACGCAAGTCCCATAGCTCTCTACCACGGCATCATGCCTTAACCCGCTTGGCTAAGGCGCGGGTATCTTTGAATAAATACGAGTATAAACATTTATGTAGCTGTAAAACTCACATCTAAGTTCACATGTTAATTTTTAAGAAATTGTTTAGTAGAGAGGTCCTATGTTTTACTTGTTATTTATAGTGGTTTTACCGTGCTCAGGTACAGCATTTTCGGTAATTAGTGAACATAGATATAATCAAAATCATGAAATGGAATGGCATAAAAATTTTGCACGAAGAAAATAATTCATCATCATCATCATGAACAAATTCGTTTTAGGCCATGTGGCCTGTACGTTAAACCTAGCGAAGATGGTCTTGATCTTTCCACCGATGTTTTGGTCTTCCTTGGTCCCTATGTACAGTTGGGTATATTGGAATGCCAATTTATATTTTATAAAATAATTATTACCATAAAAGATTGATAGCAGAATTGGCCTTTAAAAAAAGAACAAAATAAAGCATTGAATAAACAAAAAACATTTTAATGAATGATATGATACATAATATAAGATTCCTTGTTAAAACATTTTGTATCGTATAATTGAAATTTATGATTTTGTTAATTTAAATTTGTTAAAAAACACACAAAATTGTCTTGTAATGGTATCTACTTAATAATAATAATAATAATAATAATAATAATAATAATGCTTTATTTTAGCTGGCAGATTTTAAGGCCATAAGGCCTTCTCTTCCACTCAACCAGCGAATAGTAGAATTATACAAAAATTACATACATATTACAATTTTAAGATATTATTAAAATACAGACTAAACAAAATGCAATGATGATGCGATCTAATACTAGCTAATACTAACAAAAAAAAACAACATGTAATAAAATTAAAACGATATAGAATAAAGTAAGTAGCTTCCTAGATGATTATTTATAGAATGTGTATATAGTTGTTATGCAGTTAATGTTTTCATTATATCATTTAATTTGTATCTAAATAATGATAGTGATTGACAGTCCCTGACATGACTGGGAAGTGAGTTCCATGCTCTAGTCATAGGCATTATGTAAGATTCAGAGTATAGACATGTCCTGTGCTATGGTATCAAAAGTAAAGAAGAGTCTTGTGATCTTGTTCCTAAATTGTGATGAGCCGATATATTTTGAAAACGTGTTGATAAATAATTTGGTAAGTATGTGTGCAGGTTTTGGAATATTAAGGTATGTGAATGTAAAGTTCTTCTGTAATTTAGGCATAACCATGATAAGGCCTGAAATGAAGAGACATCTGGTCATAACGACGGAGATTGAATGTAAATCGAATGCATCCATTATGAGCATGCTGTAGTCTGTCATATAGATCAGTTGTCAGTTGTCTTAATGCAGTATAAACAACCATACAAAATTGATAACTGGAAATGTCAAATGTCTTAAAAATGATGTCACACATGGAGATTGAAACACCAACAAAGTATTGAATAAATTGAATATTTGAGATAACGAATAAATTATTGTTATGGAAAAACTGTACTTAAACTGGCGTGGAATATTTTCGAGCTCCTATAGAACAACAGTGCACATACGCCAGGGTTAATAGAGCCAGCGATAACCCAGAATCGAATCACATATCGATTATCATCCTCGATTACTATAGGTCGCTATGACATTTAAATGACCAATCTTTGCAATAAATCCCCAAATCTATGTTAAAAAATATATTAGTAGTATTAAAATTACGAAACGTTTATTAAAAATGGGTGTACACTTACGTATCACTCCCTAACGCCGATCCAACCAGTGATATAGAAAAATCATAGACTAAGTAATATACTCTGTGGAGAAAATAGCAGTTAGCATCACAATATTGTCTAACAGTGTCATAATATTGTGATTTGCATATTTAAATTGTAAATATGATTCCTTTTTATTTTTGGCTATTTCCTTAATTTCAGGTACAAACCATGGAGTATTCTTCTTATTGCTGTTTACATTTACTTGTCTTAGTCCTATTACTTCCTTAGCTGTTTCCGTCTTTCATCCGAGGCTTGATCCTTGGGACTGCGAGCAATGTATAAGAAACACCTTGAAATGGGTTGCTAGCCCGTTTTCATGGCGGGTTTATTATTCGGGGTTTCCTCCCTAGGCCGATTGCCTTCACCCAGCTCCAGAGCTCAGCCTGCCCCGTTTTATTTCGGAGTTGTCTCTCCTACATGGGTTATCTTGTAGGACTAACGAACCCCATCCGCCCGTTTGTCAATCTACAAGGCAGTAGAACTAGAGTTGCCTCTTCCGTCAGGTACACCGTACCGGACTCCTTCTCCGCTGTATCTGCCGTTGAGGTCTTCGCCGTAACTCTGGCAAGGGGCCCTCACAAGGTACTATCAGCTGGGCAAGCTGAACCAAGGTTTTTTTACGAGGTGTTACTCCTCCCCTCACCCTTTTTCAACCTGGCTTGGGACAGGCTATGGCGGGTTTAATATTTAATTTGGCGCAACAAACATATGTCAATAGAAAGCAAAACCCGCATATACAAAACGATACTTCGACCAGTATATGGAGCAGAAACTAGAGCTGATACAACAAAAACTAAACAAATAATAAGCACATGCGAAATGAAAATCTTAAGAACTATTCAGGGGGAAACATTATTTGATAAAATACACAACACAGAAATTAGGGCAAATGCCACATTCAAGACATAACCAAATTTATTATAGATAGACGAAAATATTGGAAGGCTCATATAGAAAGAATGGAAGAAAACCGGCTTGCAAAAAGAGCTAAAGAAGATAGACCAATGGACGGGAGAAGAACAAGAGGAAGACCAGCCAAGAGATGGATAGACAGTGAATGCACATCCAATACGTCTTCTTCCGAGGAGTGATTTTGGAAATAAACAGGATGAAAATCCTACAAATTAAGTTTGAGAAGAAGAAGAAGAAGAAGAAGAAGAAGCATATTTAAATGAATACTTCAAAATTGTCTAATAATGTTAAAAAAATCGTTTGAAAAGTTTAAAATATTAAATAATGTTAGTAAATACAGAATAAGAGCTATAGTTTACAACAATATAACTGAAAAATCAAGCGCTAGTAGAAGTGCAGTTGAGCCACTGTTATTATTAAATGTATATATTTAATGATATAATTACGGTGTCTCCGTTGCTCTGTTAGACACTCACCAGAGTTCATGCCTCGGTCACTCCATGTGGGATTCATGTGGACGAATTGGAGCCAAGGCTCGTTTTCTTGGCAATTCTCCCATTTTCCCCTGCCAAAAGCTTATCCATTGTAACATTATTTTTGTTCATTTAATTTAATCTGCTATTATGATGGTACGACAGGCCTCGTCAGCCAACACCCTTGCCTATCACAAATATTCAGTAATATGAGCTTCATCTCATCTCATCCTTTGAATTAACATTACACCGGACAATAATATATAGGATTTATATTTATCTATTTGATGATAGAGTATAATTGGTAATATAAAAAGCTTTTCTTTATTTTACATTTGTTTAATTTTTATGTACGCTTACTTTAATAAAATTCATCACAAAACAACAAAGGATTTATTAAACGATTGTTTGCATCTTTCCAATCGCCTGTGGGAATTCCGTAAATCATTAAAAAGTTGGATAATATTGTGGTTGTGTGCATTAAAGAAATGACCAACATTATAGGATCTCTTACCAAGGAGTGATTGTGGCCTGAGGGAATGTAGGAATGGCTGGAGTAACACCTGGTGCAGGGCGAAGGAGCATCTTCACATCTAGGAGTGCCTCACCCACTCATTTTCTCTACCCTAACATAATTACAATCCCCAACGTTTGTGAAGACAAACCTATATCAGTAGACGTGCACCATCTATTATATATATTATTATTATTATATTTAATTATTTTATATATAATAATTATTATATTATTATTATGATTATTATTTTATTATTATTTGTTTGGTTTTTAGCAGGTCTCACATCTTCCTGCACCCAATTAATCTACTGTCATTCTAATATCAATCCATCCATAGTAATTGTGCCCGAGGGCAGGTCTTTCACTGCAATCATAGCATTTTCATGCTATGCTTTGCAGCTTTACTAGGGAATTATAGGTGTGGTAGCTTCCCGCACCGGTGAAGGATGATGATGATAAGGATAATGATAATGATGATTGCATGATTTTCGGGGACCGTTGGGCCCTAAGCTTCCTGACATTTGTCTTACAGGTGAGAAAAAAAACCCGAAAAGCCTCACTCAGAAATCTGTTCCGACCGGGAATCGAACCGGGCCCGCTGCGTGACAAGGCAGAACGCTACCTCGAGACCACAGCGGACACGAATATATATATATATATATATATATATATATATATATATATATATAACAAATTGAGAAGCAGTTGATTGATATATTATTATTATTATTTATATATTTATATTGTATTATTATTATTATTAGTATTATTATTCATATTACTTAAAAATTAAAATATTTAAAATTATGGAATATTTATTATTACTTATTTACCTACATACTTACTTGCTTGCTTGCTTGCTTGCTTGCTTACTTACTTACTTACTTACTTACTCACTCACTCACTCACTCACTCACTCACTCATTCACTCGCTCACAGGCACTATGAACCCGTAGGTTCATAGATTATTATTATTATAATAATTAATAATAATAATAATAATAATAACTTATTCTTCTTCCTTCCAAGTATTAGGTCAAGGCCTGTTACGATCCTATAGAAAATTTTCCCTCCAGCGTTTCATTATTATTACTATTATTATTATTATTATTATTATTATTATTATTATTATTATTATTATTATTATTATTATTATTATTTGTACAATACCACCCGGTTGTCTTAATGATATTTCTGGCATTCTCTCCTGGTATTGGCGGAAATATAACCCACTTCTGAGGTTGGTGTACCTGGAAGGCGGAGTTACGTTACCCCGATGATATGGTGGGTGATAAATGATAATAAAGCACGAGAAGAATCATTAAACCTAAACTTATTCCAAAATTTAGACCAAGGATGATCACAGTAATAAATCCCTTTAAGAAAAAATTCTGTGATCTGAGCGAGAATCGAATCCGGAACCTTATGAACTGTAATCAGAAGTTCTGACCACAGGACCATTATTATTATTTATTTATTTATTTGAGTTTTTTGTGTTTATCCATAACTGTTCATATTTTAGAATTCCCTACCTTCCTTCCTTCTTTGAAAAATATGTTGTGGTAACTTTGATTATTAAATATTAATAAAATTAAAATTTTATAAAACAATGGCTGTCCCTGTCCTTTTGTATGGGTGTGAATCTTGGATTATCACTACCAAACAAGAAAGTAAAATCCAAGCAGCCGAGATGAAAGTTTTAAGAGAGTAAAAGGCTGCACTAGAATAGACCAGATAAGAAACAAGGATATCCGTGAAGAACTGCAGATCTACTCCATAAAAGAAAATATATTTAAAGACAAGATACAGTGGAAAGAACATGTAGAAAGAATGGAAGAAATAGATTACCAAATAAAATCTTCCATTATTTTCCAGAGGAAGAAGAGATGTCGGACGTCCTCGGAAGAGATGGTCTTAGATCTATTAGTGAAGACGGAACAGGCAACTCTTGCCTAAACCAGGAAGTGAAGAAGAAGAACTTTGATTATACCTCATTCCGATTATTGTGACATTGCATATGTTTAGAGAGACAGCAACAATTCCATAATATTTGTGTGCCTTATATATGCAACCTCCGTAAATAAGATAACTTAATTCCAATATTTTACTGGGTGATGATAAACAGCATTTATTATTTAATCAATTGAGTTGGTGTTTACTTGATGAAAATTCATATTTAATTAATTTATTATTTATGTTAATTTGCTTTACATGTCAGGCGATTGGATTATCAAAATCAAATTATCAGATTTATTAAATGTACTAAAAATATATTTTGTAGTTTTATGTAGAATACGAGTAGATTCAGTTGGGTTGAAAATTTAAAATTAGTTACTTGACATCAACTTCGTGTATGGATAATTTTTCATTTTGATAAAAATCCTATAAATGATTGTAATTATAAAGATTTAATATAATTTAGTTGGAAATTTGAAGCTTATGTAGTGTTTGTTATATTATTTAGTACCCTTGGCATTTCGTAATATTCACATACAACAAAGGAATTCCTCAAGTCTCGGACACCTGACCACAAAGATGACCTGATGGACACAATGACGTCACTATAAACAATGATGTGTAGTATTTCTTGAGAAATCTAGTAAACACACCTGGCGGATTTCTCGAAAATATGTTGTATTTTTCCTTCTCATTTTCCTTATTCCA
This sequence comes from Diploptera punctata, assembly GCA_030220185.1. Classification (NCBI taxonomy): domain Eukaryota; kingdom Metazoa; phylum Arthropoda; class Insecta; order Blattodea; family Blaberidae; genus Diploptera; species Diploptera punctata. The sequence goes on along the minus strand of JASPKZ010002722.1, from coordinate 1,312,427 downwards.
TGGCCTTAGGGAGGTAATATTTAATCCCTACTCACATTTTAGTTTTACAATGGAATTTTGTTATAGAATGTTCTATTTCTTTTATAAATGGCCTGTCTAATTAAAAACTACATCATATCTCAGAATAACAATTCCTCCGATTTCACAATACTTTTATCTACGTAATTATTAATGCTACAGTGACGGTGTAAATGGTAATAGACATTGTATTAGTTTTGTTTTATGTCTTACGTGTATTCAATATGAATTTCCATACTCATCTGACCCATCGCCCTGTGACTTTTCTGAGAGGTTCGTTAGGAGGAAAACGTTACTATAACGTAAATATTATATTGTTCGTCGTGTATCCGTATCGTAAAAGAACCTGAAGTTCATTGCTATGGTCTAGGGGTAACGTTGTTGCCTCAGACCTGGGTTTAGTCCCCGGTCGGGAAACGTTTTCTGAGTGAGGTTTATTTCGGGGGGTTTCTCCACCTTTAAGACAAATATCAGGAAACTTCAAAGCCCAAATAGTCCCCGAACTCCATCTGCTCATCATAATCATCCATATCATATTCGCATTGTTTAGTATAAATTTAAGAGCGATTTGTGCGTCTTGTCTTAAATGTTTGTATTGTCCTGGAAGCGGCCCTGACATTTAACGTACCACTCATGCGGGAAGTCTTTCAAGTATTTTTTGTTATCAAAAAAATATATTGTGATCCAAGTTGAAATCCTCTCCTGACAGGCCATGTCTCTGTAAGGCCCGAGTGGTTTAGGAGGATACATAGAACTATACTTAAAAGAAGTCAAATTAACGAAAATAAACAACGCCAAATCTGAATTAAATTTGAACAAAATGTGTCTGTCTTTCCACGCTTAATATTTCAATTGTGAGATGCTATTGTTCGTCTGGCTTAACTTTGCAAGAAATTTGTAGAAAGAGATAGCTGTGCTCACCTCTCTCACTCGCACCAGCGTTGTCGGTATTTCTTCACCAGATGTTAACAGGTTAAGGAGGAAGACGAAAACAGGGTGGGTTCTTTCTTTTGTAACTGGTTTCCTCACATTTAAGTTTAGTAATTTCCGGCACTGAGTTTTTTTTATCTTCAATCACTTTCACTTTTTCGTTTAATGACAATGAAACATACGTTTTAGCCATCTTTATTTCGTAAATTTAGAACGCTACCTGTGAAAGATCGGTCTCAGAACTTAATTTAGGATTTTACAGTGCAATGGTTATTTCTAAGACAGGTACAGTATCTGTATTTCGCAATGTGTGTGCAGTGAAGCCGATAGAAAATTTCAGGTACTGGAAGAATTCACTCGGCGGCAGAAATCATTCTTTATTGTTTTCAATGAAGTAAAAACTAATTTGTTTATCCCTCTGTCTTTCCGCTTTATAATTTTTTTGCATAAATTTTATAAAAATGCCCTTCCGATGAACCGAAAGTACTATTTTCGGTTCGCTACTGTAGTGCCGTTATCCTCCCTGGACAGTAAAATTCGTGAAATATGCCAATATCCTTTCTCTATGCATCTATCCCTACTCTCCTTTTTTCCTCTCCTGTTGCGTTGTTTGTGCTGCGCATCTCCCCTTCTGCCTCGGAACGCTCAAATACGCAATGCACATCAAGAACATTATCATTCGATCGGAACTTTCAGTTGAGACAACGTCGTCTGGAGCCGCGAGTGGCGTGGTTTAAGTTTCGGTCCTGAGGACCGGGGAAAGACTACCCTGGCTTGGACCGTGGTATGAATGTTGTGTGAGGTATGATATGGTTTTGTCATGTTAAATATTATTTATTTTCTTTTTGTTCAAGAATGATCCAGTATTTACATTTGTTATCTTTTTCATCCACTTCAGACGTCTTGTTTATATTAAACATCATTTTTATATTTATCCTGGTAAATGTTCAAGTTATTTATGTGCATGCTGCTATTTTGATATTCCCGTACAAAAACTTACTTATTTAGATCATTCTAGCTTCCTTTTTTCCGTCTAGCTTTCATGGTTAATAACAATAATGATACATTCAATTTAAAGTACTCTAGTGTTTTGAGATCTATTGTTGATTTATATTTAAGTGTTTAGGAAAGAAAGTTGAAAACAATCTTTGCCTCTTATGGGCCCGGGCAAAGGCTTTTGATTAATGACCTTGGATGTAATGAACTCTACGCTAATATATACAACGGAAACAAAAGACGATACACGGCGGCGCAGAGCGTGGGTTATCGCCCGCACAAAATGGTAGCAGTCAGCGTGGTTAAACTCTGCACACCGTTTCCGTGTTGGACAGATTCCGTTTTATGCAAAATACACATAAAATTACTTATTATTTCGCCGGGACCAATAAATTTGTTCATATTGGACATGTTTCCGCATTATTCACGTTCCGGATTAAACAAGTTTTACTGTACCACGAACTGTCTTTACTCACTACCTGAAGGTTTTACAGCGATAGATTTTTGTACGCCGAGCTGTGTATATATGGGGGACGGGTGTTTTCGATTATCGCAAATATGACGAGAAGTTCACATCGAGCACTATAGGCATGAAACAGAAACTTTAAGAAGATCGGTTAGTAACTGTGAAGTAGTGCAAGATCTTGCTGAAAAAATGACCACATCGCAGCTAGGATGCATTGCCTATCTGCAAAGAAATGACAAATTGACCAGAAAAGGATAATTCTGATAATACTTACAAATGTCACGAGACCAAAGGTTCTCATTGAACATTTGTAAGGAAATAGTATCCGTCTATTTTAACTTACCTTGTGCTCGAACTTGAATAATTACTAAGGTAAAGTTTAAACCGAATTATATTTAACGTGTTTAAGTGAACTACCCATTACGTATTTATTTGAAACAATATAAAACAATAAATTCGTACTTGCCGCCATTTTATAATTGATTGGAGTCACGGCCTACATAAACATTGGCCACGCTGTTAATGTTAGTCAGTTGTTTATAATGAATGCAAATATTTCCAACAAAAATGTTATTATTTTACTATTATTTATTATTTTGAAAACACCTTCCCACAGAAAATAATGTATAATGTATAATGCACGTTTATGAAGTGCTTTACAGAATCTCGGATATTTTATCGCTCGGTTTTTAATCATATCCTCGCTTCTGTAAAAACTACTTCCCAACCTCGCATCGTAATATACTATTATGCAAACTCTCGTATTTTCATAACATAAAACAAGTAGAAATTTCAGTTTCCTTATTCATTTAGTTTTCAATAATATATAACACAATAGTGATTGAATATTTTTAAAAATTCCCTTCTGTTGGATTACTTAATATGGAATGACTATTCAACAAACTAAAACATTGTTGCTTTTAAGTCTTTATACATTTGGAACCAATACCCATAAAGCTGTTAATATTTAAATTATATATATATATATATATATATATATATATATATATATATATATTATATTTAGCACTGGGTCTTAACCAAAAACCAGGAACGAAGAATAGAATCGTCAGAAATGAGGTTTCTGAGGTGGGTAGCTGGTTATACAATAATGGATCAAAGGCGAAGTGAGGATATACGAAGAGAACTGAATATATTCAAACTATTAGTTAGAATTTCACAATACAGAGATGAATGGATGGACCACATCAATAGAATAGATAACAATAGAATTCCGAAACAGATTCTTCATTACAAATCACTTACTTACTTACTCACTGGCACTATCGAACCCGTAGATTCATGGCCGCGCGGATATAAGCTCTCCATACATCCCTATCATGAGCTAATGCTTTCCAATCATTTCCTGTATAATTTACTTCCTTCAAATCATAGTTAATGTTATTCTCCCACCTCATTCTTGGTCTACCAACTGGGCGTTTTCCCTCTGGCTTTCCAACAAGAAGCTTCCATGCAAATCTTTCATTCCCCATACGTGCAACATGTCCTGCCCATCAAACCACTAGGACGAAGAAATGTTGGAAGATCCAGTAAAAGATGGATAGACCAATTCTAACATGAGATCGGAACAGACCAGCAGGTCTAATCCTTGATGCTGCTGCTGATGATGATGATGACATATTTAATATTTGTTCGGTATAAGCCTTCCTCACTGTAGCTTCAAATTCATTTAATCTGCAATAAAAGGTATGAGGTTGTCTCATCCACCATTTTAGTTAATATTAAGATAGTGATGTTTTTAAAAATGTCCTTGTATTGATGAGTATTTGTATTGTCTTTTGTTATAGGTGATAGAATTGGACCCCTTCTGGACGCCACGTACTGAAGAAGAATATCTTCATTATGGTGAAAAATCAGACACTGGAAACAGAGCACGTCGCTACATGGATGCTGTACGTCGGCGCAAGGGACTTCCTGTTCAGGAGAAACTTGTAGAATTTGCAGAGAAACAAAGAACTTTATCAAAAAATAAATGATTTGTAATCAAATGAATTCTTTTGAATAAAAAGATTTTCTCTGTTGCTATAATGAACCTTTATTGTATAGATTAGATATATGGATGTGGTGGCGCACAGGGATAATCACTATATTTTCTTCTTCTTCTTCTTCTTCTTCTTCTTCCTTCCAAGTATTAGGCCAAGGCCTGTTACGATCCTATAGAAAATTTTCCCTCCGGGAAATTCTCGTATAAGACTTGAAAGCATAATAATAGTCCCTTCGATTGGTTGCTGGCCAAAGGAAGGCAAATAGGCCAATATATGGATCTGCTGTAGCATCTGCCAATTTGCAGATGATCAAATTTTTATTGGCTGAAGATTATGATGGCAGGAAATTAATGAAAGAATGTAAAAAGTGGAGATTAAATATTAATGAAATAAAACTCAATACATGGTAATTGGTGATTGTGGAAAAAATTTGGTATTAGAAGATTCCAGAGGTACCATTAATGTTAGCAGGGGAAATTACGATATTATTGACAGATATAAATTTAAATACGTCTTTCTTTGACCCTGCAGGGTGAGGAGACCCTATTCTATACCAACATTTATTTAGATTTTTTGGTCACCCAGAAGTTTATATTTTAATTCTTCCTGGGTTTGGCATAATTTCTCATATTAGAGACCATTACTAGCTTTCAGTCATCTGATAATTCTCTTAATTTAGAAATTCAATAACAAAATAAATAAGTTTAATTATATAACAGGTACACTAAAAAGAACTTTGAAAAATAAAGCCAGGAAAGACTCTATAATGAAATTATACAAGACAATGGCAGTGCCTATTATTACTTATGGATCCAAAACATGGACAGTGACAACACAACAATCTGCCAGGATACAAGCTGCTGAAATGAGATTCCTCAGACCAATAGCAGGATATCAAAGAACAGACAAAAAACATAATACAGAAATAAGACAACAACTAAAAATAGAGGAATTAAACTCAACAATAGAGAAATACAGAACAAACTGGAAAGAACACTTGGCAAGGATGACTGAGAATAGAATACCAAAAGCAGCATACAACTATTCACCACGAGAAAGAAGAAGCTTGGGAAGACCAAGGAAAAGATGGAAAGAGCAGCAATTTGGAGCCGGAACAGGCTAGTAAATAAGCCTAAACCGTGAAGAAGAAGAAGAAGAAGAAGAAGAGAATAACAAAATTAAATATTTAAAATATAATACAATAAAATAGTTAAAATAAAGGAAGGTGGAAACAATAATTTGGAAATAACAAAAAGAATAGTTAACGGTCTATCTGCAATAACAATGTTGAATGGAATTTTGTGGGATAAACAGATATTCAAAGAAACTAAAATTATAACTCAACACCAAGAAGTTTAATGACCTATGGAGCAGAAACTTGGCCTATAAATACCAAATAAAAGTCAAAATGCAATCTACAGAAATTTATTTTTAAGAATATCTGCACGATGCACTTAATTAAACAGGATCAGAAACATTATTATCTGAGAAAAAATGAATTTAACGAATTATGCAATTTGTGGGAAATAAACAATTGCAATGGTTTGGACACGTGAAGAAGATGAATTAAGACAGATTGCCAGATTGAAGTGGATCCTAAATCGGAGGACAAGAAGAGGGAGACCTAAGAAGACATTGATAGAGGGATTTATGAATTTGATGAACATGGGACTGCAGGATGATGACTGGAAGTATAGAGATACATGGAGTAAGAGCATCAAAACAGGAAGGTATTGGTATACATTTAAAACCTATTAAATAATATAGCATCTGATATATTGTCAAATAGCATGGCTATGAATAGATGTTTTATGTTCTTCATCCTTTTGTAGTCAATTTCTACATTATTATTCATTCTGTTAAGTACTTTTTACTAGTACAAAATGTAGCTCGCTAAAATATGAAGGCACATTTATAGTAAAAAATGCTGTAAATTATTTGAATCTCTGTTGCATCTATGGCTTGGATCTCGTAGGTTAGTGTAAAATTTTTAACACTTACGTGCTTAAAGGAGTAATGCCCCCATTATCCCTGACATTTAGTATAGATGGCTCATGTCATTTTGGTGATATAATGCTACTTGAAGTTATGGAAATTACGGAAAACACTTTCATTTGTTTGGACTACGATTATTAAAGTAATTTTACTGAACCAATGTTATCATTAACACAACATTTATGCGAGTTTATATATATATATATATAAAATTATATATTTGCCCTAAGAGATTTTAATGTTTGTGAGAGTGACGTAGAAGAATTTTTACTTCTAATATTTTCATATTATTAATTTTAGTTTCTATTCCATTTCGAAATCATGCCTACAAGATACAAGAATAAATCTGGAGTCTAACCTCTAGCTCATGGGAAGAGTAAACTTTGCAGGAGGCAATGTCGCGCATTTCAGCTGGAGAAATTGGGATAAGGGAGGCTGCCAGAAATTATGGATTATCGGGGAGTGCACTCCGAGAGCGGAAAGCCTCTAAAAATTTAGGAACAGTTGACATGGAGAATGAAAAATGGTTAAGAATCGAATCAAACGACTTGCGTCCCTTGGATTTATACTAGACCAAATATCAATGCGTCGAATGGCATTAAAATTTGGGAATAAAGCATCAATTCAACATAGAACATGGAGAAGTTGGCTTTGACCGGCTGACTTCTTGTTTGAAAAGAAATCCTGAAATAAGCCCCAGGCATTCACGAGGACTGTCTCTAGCTAGATGTCAGGGTCTGAATGGAGAAATATATTTTTTTATAAATTAGATAAATAATGACAGGACATAAATTATGTAATAAGTTGGTAACATATTTAACATTCTTATTTTGATTATTGCATTTTTTATTCGATAGCCATCTATCCAATAGCATGCACAATCTCTCTCTCAAACATCAAGGAAGAAATTACGCAACATCATATTTTCCTAAAATGTTCTTTTTTTTTCCATGAAGTTTGACTGAACAAACTCCTTTCAAAATCTGATATTGTGAAATTTGATAATTGGAGTACTGATTATAAAGCATATCTTAATTTTTACCCGTAACTAAAACTATAGAAATTAATTAGGCCTGCTATAAAATGTGCGCAACATCTCTCTTGCTTAGTATCGGCATTCCATGCAGAAATGCAGAGACTTCATATTTAACTATATTATTATAAAACAAACTTGAAAGTCTGTTAGAATAGAGAGCTCAAGTGACGCCTTAACACTCGCGTCACAGGTAAATAGTTTTCTTTTTCGGCGATACTAAACAGTATTTATTATTTATGTTAATTTGCTTACATATTGGGCTATCCATCTGTCCCGTTTGCCGAGTGGGTAAGGCAAGAAGCCTTGGCGAGAGCTACGGAAATTGCGCTGGTTCGAGTCTCCATAAGGGAAGACATTTTCTCATGGAATTTCGGCCAGTATGGCACCGGTGCCCACCCAGCATCGTGAGGCATTTGGGTAGCTACAATAAGTAGCGACTTCAGATTGAGAAGACTAGCTTTAACGGCTGGGGAACCCGGCATGCTGACCACATGTCACCCCTACACTGGTTAAATGATCTGTGATTAACACATATGGATGTGAGGCCAGCAGTCGGATAGTAGGCCAAGTGCCTTCTAGGCCTGTCGCGCTTGGAGTTTTTTTTTATGTTTCGTTTCATGTTGTATTGGATATTTCTCCCGACAGTGAAGTCAGTTGCATGACCTCAACTTTATCCCTTACATTTGCAGTGGCATTTAGTGCGTTTGACTAGATTATCCCCAGTAGAGGGCTTCACTGGGATGGTTGAAGCTGCTGGCGTGTTCACTGTTTACGAATCAGGAGTAACCGACATTGATCTCTTCTTCAGTGAAACACGGAAAATGCTACTGAACGTGGGTTTTACCAAGAAAGATACCTACCATGTCGATTACCTTAGCCCTTGTTTTCAAGCTTACAGTAATGAGATTGCGAATTAACGGAACATTTTATGTAAACTCAGAAAGACAGAGGTTTTTCCGTTATTTTGAAGAAAATCCCAACACCATAAATATTGGTCAACTTTATTATTACTTATTATCACGACGATTATGTTGTTATTATTATTATTATTAGTATTATTATTATTATTATTATTATTATTATCATTATTATTATTATTAAAATCACATTACCTTGGAGCCATAAGAAAGAAGGCTCTTGGCCTAGTGGCCGGCTGGTGGCTTTACAGATACCTGTGCTAATCACAACCAATATAAGTATGACATGTGGTCAGCATATCGATTCCCCCAGCTGTTATAGCTGTTTTTCTCAACCTGAATATGCTATTCATTGTAGCTACCCAAGTTCATCACGAGAGTATATGACATCGGTCCCATACTGACCAAAATTCCAAGAAAAAATGTCCTCGTCATTGGGATCGAAACAATGAAAGCTTTACACCGAGGCATAATGTCTTGGTTCGGGGCTGTTGATGCATTTCTACCAAGCTTCCATGTCTTTCATTCTCCATTCGTGCCACATGTCCTGCCCATCGCATTCTACGAGACTTAACTATTCTTATTATATCTGGTTTACTATAAAGATCATGTAGCTCACTGTTATGTACACTGCTAAAAAAAATAGGGGATATTGTAGAATAACCTATTAAGACTATGTTTTTAGGAACAGTATTAGATGCAATCACTTTCTATTACTCCAAAAGAATGTCAACAAGAGTTTGAAGTCATTACGTAACCTCTGTACCACACCAGATGTCAAAGAGATCCTGATTAGGAATATGGCAAACAAACAAAGCAACATTAACATGGGTGAAAATGTTTCTTTAGTATGGTGTATGGTCTCCTCGAACGGCCAGCACTGCCTCACACCTGTATGGCATTGATGCAATGAGGTTAGCAATGAGTTCTTGGGGGATACGTGGCCACTCTTCCATAAGAGCAATGTGCAGCTCTGGAACAGTTGTGGGAGGTGCTGGTCTGCCTGCAATGCACCTGCCTAATGCATCCCACACATGCTCAATCGGATTTAAGTCCGAAGAGATAGCTGGCCATTGCATACGCTCGATACCAGCATGACGTCCATCAAGCCAGTTCTGTGGGGTCGTGCATTATCGTCCATAAAAAGAAAAGAATCACCTATGGCATCAGCATAAGGCACGACAAAAGGTCGGAGAATCTCATCTCTATACTTTACCGCAGTCAAAGCACCACCTTGGATAACGTAGAGGTCCGTACGTCCACCACTACTGACTCCTGCCCACATCATCAATCCACCGCCACCATATGGGGATCTTTCACGTACAAAAGCTGGATTGTTTCGTGTCCCTTTTTCTCTCCAGATGAATACACGCCGACTATCACATTCCATGTTGAATTGCGACTCATCAGAAAAAAGAACTGATCTCCATTCAGCATGCCTCCACCCACGATGTTCCTCCGCCCAGTTTCTGCGATCTCTACGGTGTTGTGGAGTTAACCTGGTACACACCATGGGCCTACGGGCATAGAGACCACTTCCATGCAGTCGATTAGGGACAGTTTGAGTTGACACCCTGCGTCCTGTTGCTGTTTGAAGTGTATTTCGCAGTTGAGTTGCATTCTGCTGTCTATTCCGACGGGCTGTTAACAAGAGGTAACGGTCATCCCTTGTTGTTGTTGCCCTTGGTCGACCTTGTCCGGCTCTTCTATGAACAGTATGTTCTTTGAAAATGATTCCAAAGACTGGAAATCACGCTTTGAGACACCCCAATGGCTTGTGCCACCTCTTGTTGTGTCTATCCAGCTTCCATCCTTCCTATGGCCCTCCAAGCCATTGGTTCAGGTAAATCACGTTGTCGAGGCATCACTGTCCCTAAGGCAAGTCATTCACTAACTGAAAACTGGACTGGATTTAAAAACAGCAACAAAACATTCACCCCCACACCACCCTTTCACATCAACAGTACAGACACTACCCTCTGGTGTGGTACCGAAGTTACGCAACAACTTCAAACTCTTATTTACATTATCTTGGAGTAATAGAAAGTGATTGCATCTAATACTATTCCAAAAAAACATAGTATTAATAGGTTATTCCACAATATCCCCTAATTTTTTTCAGCAGTGTAGTATTTTCCATCTATTTGGTCCAAAAATTTTCCTAAGAACTTCATTCTCAAATACTCGTAATATTGTCTCTTGGCTTAAAGTAAGAGTCAGGGTTTCGGATCAATATAATATAATTGGAAAATCGCAGTTTTATATATTTTCAGTTTTTTTTTTTTTGATAAGTTGGGACAACAAGAGTCCCTGTAATTCATAATAGCATGCATTTTCAAAATTGAGCCTATGTTTAATTTCTTAATGCACCTCATTCCTATTTGTAATTATTGTTCCTAGATATTTTAATTCAGCCACTTCAAAATTTCCCTCATTTATCGTTAACTATCCATTTCACTTGTATAATGTATTTCTATGTGTGACCATATATTTAGTTTTATTGATTACTTCCAGCCCCAATTTCTTAGTGTTCTCAATAGAGTTTACACTATCGACTTCGCAGTATTGCTACTACAACAATAGTATTATTATTATTATTATTATTATTATTATTATTATTATTATTATTAATCGTAGTAATAAAAATCACAAATGTGTTTCAATATGTTTAGCTATGGACCTGAACCAACGTCAATCAATATCGCTTTGATGCCATGAATTCATTGACCCTTTTAGCTTAGAATCCCTTTAACTCTTCTTGCTGATTGGGTTGTGTATATTCGTTTTCGAAACAGGAGAGATGGGCCACTTGGTGTATGCAATTGAAGTCTGAGCTAGTAATATAAATAAAATACGCATTGCAGAGTGTAGCTTGTATTAAATTACGTACCGTAATTAAAATCTACGCCATTCTTATATATGATAAACACATAAATGCAAAACAATACATATCCCATTGTCTACATAAATGATTAATTTTAACCCTAGCCTTTGAAAAATTAATTAAAAATAACACTCTCCCCCCCCTCTCTCTCTCTCTCTCGTTTCAATTTTGGGCGATAGCTTGGAAAAATGAGTAAGACTTTCAAAATTCAATCGAATGCAATCATTTAACAGTTAAAATGAAGAAATAGGTTGATTCAAATATCTAAAAACAATAATTACAAAAAATAATGAGGTGACTAAAAAATTAAACATTCTGAAAATTATTACGAGTATTTGAGAATAAAATTCTTAGAAAACATTTTTAACCAAAGAGAGATGAACAGACAGGCGAATGGAGAAGACTATTAGTATATACAGTGAGCTACATGATCTTTATGGGAAATGAGATGTAATAACAGTTAAGTCTCGTAGACTGCGTCGTGCAGAACATGTAACACGAATGTGGAATGAAAGAGGGACATGGTTAATACCTTGTAGGAAAACCAGAGGGAAAATGCCGAGTTGATAAACCAAGAATGAGGTAGGGGAATAACTTGAACCATGATTTAAGGGAAGTAGATTACATAGAGGGTGATTAGAAAATTATTTCAGGATTAGGATGTATGAAGAGCTTATGTTCGCGCGGCAGTAAATATACGGATTTGATAGTGCCAGTGAGTTAGTTACATTGTTAATTTATAATAATGTAATACTGTTAACTTTGTCATTGAAATACGCTACGCTCTGATTTTTTTAAATTTCTAAATGTTATACCTCACTTAAAATTTGTTGGTAATTAACAATCACTGAAAAAAAAAACTGTTTGGATGACACTACGGCTCTCGGTTATTTTTTCCATCCCACCAATGGAATAGGCCACCTATAACTACATAGCATACCAATAATAAAAACATAACGAACCTCTGAGCAAAATAGGTCAGCCATTTTACACACAGCTTTGAATTGTGATGTTAATGAATACAATTTTTAAAGAGCATCTAACCCACATAAATGTTTATCATATACTTTAAATGTTTAAATCCATGGAATCTTGATATTTGTAAGTAACGATTACAGATTACTATTTTATCGACAAGCAAATTCAAGACAACTCTGCAGTTAGATAGCAGAAAGGTAAACTAGTGACATCTTTTGACCGTTCTCTGAAATTATCTATGTGGGTTTGTGCGCATTCTCATCAAAATTGGTTTTCAATCAATGAAACAGGTCCACCAACAAAGAAAATAATTGCAGTTGTTCCATAAATGTTCTTATCAATTTTAAATTATAAACAAAGAAAACGATAAGGTAATTTTAGGTTATAATTATTGTAAAATTGTGAAGTAGGCAATCTTGGATACATGCATTGTGAACTTTGTTGCTATTGTTAAATCGAAAATATATTCGACAATTCACATTACATTGCGATTTTTATGATTTTAGTAATGCAAACGTATTTTTATAATAGCAATCGCATGTTTTGTAAAATTTAATAGATTAATTTGTTCTAGTTATTTATCGTTAACTTTATCTTGTTACCATTTTTTAAGTGGTGTAAATTATTCTTTGAATCCAATTGGTACATTTGTAACTTTACTGACTCTTATTTTGCAGAATATAGAATGGAAGTTACTACTGAACATACAATACCTTTGGAGATACTTGATGATCTTGGCAGGTAATGATTTTAATTCATTATTTAATAAAATATAATAAGTAGCTAGTTTGTGGTCAATTTTTTATAGATTGTTGTCACCATCTTAATTCATTATTTAATAAAATATAATAAGTAGCTAGTTTGTGGTCAATTTTTTATAGATTGTTGTCACCATCCTCCAGAAATATTTCTATAAATGATCACAGAAATATTTTTCATATGTTAAAAGTGTTATGTACTGTCATGGTACAACTTTTGTAATTTCCTTGAATCATTGGTGAATGTTATCCCATAATATTACACATTTATCATTCTACATATTTAAGCCTTGAACTTAAAAAGCTAACAAAAATAACACACTTTAACCTTATTATGTAGCATAGTTCTTGTCTAATACTGCTTGTTAGAACTTTTGGAAAAACTGCACTTAAACTAGCGTGAAATATTTTCAGTCCTATAGAACAACAGTGCGCATGTGCCAGAGTTTAAAGAGCCACCCACAATTGAACCACATATCGATTATCATCCTCGTTTACTATCTGTCGCATTGAAATTTAAATGACCAATATTTGCAATAAATCCCCAAATCTATGTTAAAAATATATATTAATAATATTAAAATTACCAAACGTTTATAAAAAATGGGTGTACATTTACTTATCACTCCATAACGCTGATCCAACCAGCGATAACCGAAAACAGCGATAGAAAAATTATACACTAAGTAATATAGAAAATAGCAGTTAGCATCACAATATTGTCTAACAGTGTCATAATATTGTGACTTCCATATTTAAATAAATACTTCAAAATTGTCTAATAACGTTATAAAAATTGTTTGAAAAAGTTTAAAATATTAAATAATGTTAGTAAATACAGAAGAAGAGCTATAGTTTACAACAATATAACTGAAAAATCAATCGCTATTAGAAGTGCAGTTGAACCGAACTTTTTAATGTAGAACAAAAATAAGGTTAGGGTGAGTTAGTAAAAACAGTAATTTACCTTTCCCAATATATTTTATGTTATGTTATTTAATTTGGTCAGATTATTATTGTTGTTTTCTAATTACTGTATTTGGGATAATTTAACCCATTTTGCTTCTTCTTCCCAATAGATTAGAGATATTTTAATTTGTTGTGTGTCCGTATTCAGTTTGGTTCTTATAAATAGATTTTTTTCCCACAAGTGAACCTGGTAAGTTGCATAAAGTACACTCTTCATGTTGTAAATACATTATGGATTAGAAAACAACAACAGTAATCTGCCCTTTATTTAATAACATAAATTATACATGAGAGAAATGTGTGAAATTATAACTGAATAACTTTTGATTTAATAAGTCTTTTGATTTATTAAGTCTTAAAATATGCAAAACTTTTCCACTTTACAATGAAATAGCCTTATAGGTTTTTAATTAATACATATTTTTATGTTATTCAACACCCTCTTGAGTAATTACTGTTCCAATTCAAATATGGATGTTAAAGAACCAAAATATTTTATGATACTTATTCATTTATCATAAATCTCCAACATATGACCCATATTTAAATTAATATTGGGAAGTAAACAGTATGAGGTTATATCATTAATAGTGAGTGGAGAACATATTTTTTTTGACTCACCTCATATAATTTCAAATTTCTTTGATACCGGTGGTTTCAGACAATATCTTGTCCCTCTTCAGTCATGGCTTCCACTGATGAAGAGGGACAAGATATTGTCTGAAACCGCCGGTATCAAAGGAATTTGAAATTATATGAGGTGAATCGTTAAAAATATGTTCTCCACTCACTATTAATATGAACCATAGCTTTACTTTCCTTTTGAAGAAACTCATGCTCATGATTTTTATATCCTGAATAAATTCATCAACATCAGCTGTTTTATACTTGCAGACTTTGGATCCAGAGGCAAGATTGTAGTCTCTGGACTAACAAAGTGAAATAATTTGTCCATGAGAGTTTTATGTGTTAATGATGATTTTGTTTTTTAGTCGTTTTATCATCAATGTACCCGTAGAAGAGAGAAAAGACTTAGTAAGGATCTGCTTCCAGATTGAACTAGCACATTGGTATTACCTTGACTTTTATTGTGCTGATGAAAAGCTCAAGCCATGTTCTATGAAGGAGTTTGCTACACATATGTTTCAGGTATTATATTAAACAATATTAATAGCAGCATATTTGAGCATTGAGTCAGGGGAAATGTGGTAAAAGTTCTACTAAATGGAAATATGGGAATTTCTGGAAGGAAAGGGAGAGCCAGTCTAGCGTGGAATGTTTAATAAAAATTAAGAATTGATACTTTTACTTAGCATATCTTTAAGTTCTCTATCTATAATGGCATAGCCCATTGTTGAACCATAGCCTCTCCTTTATAAGGAGTTACTAGACCAAGTTAATTTTTAGTTACCGTATTTGTTCACATATGTCATAACAGGCAACTAAGGTATTACTAGGATATTGATGTCGGTAAATTTTGCTTAGAGGCCTCTTTATTCTGGCTTAAGGATCTTTTACGAGCCTGAAAATCTTCAGTCTCGGGACGTACATCTTAAAGTCCCTCCTAGAGGACTTACTTTTTTGATTTTTCCATCCTAAAAAAATCCATCGACCCCAGCTGGGTTTGAACCTGCGACCATCGGAACTAGAGGCAAGGAGCATAACCACTAGTCTGCCATGGCCGACATATCTTTAAGTACAGAATTGAAAAATACAAATATTCACCTCAGTATTTACCACATTTACTCAATTACCCTATGTAGATTTTCTGAAAATATTTCAAGATATATGGATCATACTTTGTACATGTATGAAGTTTAATGCCTGTGTCAATTTTTTTTTCTTTTTTTAATTTCAAACCTTACGCAGGTACATTATTGCCCTTAAGTACTTTTCTAATACACATACACATATGTCTGTATATACTGTATCTCTTCCTCTTCTTTAAACCCATTTCACTAACTAATAAATAATTTCATAGTTAAATATGGGAAATAACATTATGAGATTCTTAATTCATAAATTAATGAGTCATTTTTAACATCTTACCTCGTATTTTATGATTCTTCAAACACGGGAACTAGTTTTCGAGAGAAGGATCTCTCTCATTTTCAACCGACATTATGACTACCAGATTTTCGTTGGAATCTTAGAATCTCCATCAATAACGTTGCCATCTGGTGTTGATTTGATGACTTTGAGATGAAGTCATATTCATCAGGAATCTCGAAATTCATGAAGAACGAATTTAGATCCATGAATTTCGAGATTCCTGATGAACGTGACCTCATCTCAAAGTTCATTAAATCAACACCAGATGGCAACGTTATTGATGGAGATTCCAACGAAAATCCGGTAGTCATAATGTTGGTTGAAAATGAGAGAGATCCTTCTCTTGAAAACTAGTTCCTGTGTTTGAAGAAACATAAAATATGAGGTAAGATGTTAAAAATGACTCATTAATTTACGAACTAATAAATAAGTTGAGTCCGCTGTCATCTTACCTCATATTTTGTTGTTTCTTGTAAGACATGTTTCAAACCATCTCTGCTCCATGATCATTTGGTACAGACAGATGATCTTTAAGTTGTCAGCACTGAATGTCGACTCCTGCTCCCTCTTTTTATGGTCCAAAGAACTTGTGTGTTGTATATATTTCTCTCCCTGGCTACTCAACATATGTAGTATGTAGAACCTCACAATGTTACTTCCTATTGTATTTTCATAATCTTTCACTACCTGTTTGAACTTTCTGCAGTAATGGGATTTTTTTATAATTTCTTCTTTTTGTTTAAGGGGGGTGATGGATGAAATTTTCGACATTTTCGGTCAAATTTAGCATTTTTTGTATTAAAAATACTACATACCTTAAAGTATAAGTTGGCAAAGTTTCAGTGTCCTATGGCACTTGTAAGTCTTCCCAATGACTGTAGGAGGGCATGTATGCTACATTCTAATTTAACTACATGCAAACTTTCAAATTGGCTTTTCCACACTTTTATTTTCATTGCATTTCAATACATACAAATCAAAATAGCATTGACAAATTCAATGATAGAAGCACGAAATTTTAACTGTATGTCCCACACACTATGTCTAATAATTCTATGCATCGATTTTGAAACAACTTTGATAGTTTTTTAAATAAAAAATAAAATGTGTAGTAATTTAAAAAAAAAGAAAAATTTTCATATGCAGAGGATGTATATATTATTTTCTTCCTTTATTATAATGATATAGAAAAGTTAATGCATAGTGTTGTTCTAAATAAGTCAGTGGTCGTGTAGAAAAAAGTTAAAAAATTTTACTCAAAAATTATGGGACTTATTAAAAATTTTAATTTGCAAATTTTTAAATGGATTTTCTTCAATAACTCAAAAACCTTTAAGCCTAGAAGGGTGAAACTTTAATATAATATCACCTATTATGGCATGAATGTGTGTACAAAAAATCAAGTATGTAGCTTAAAAACTGTAGAAAATAGAAATTTCACCCATCACCCCCCTTAAGCCATTTACAATCTGGATTAATTGTTATAAAGAGATCTCCAGCCATCTCTATTCTACAATGTTTTGTTGTATGTACCTCTGTCCATATTTGTCCTCTATCTTCAATATCTTCCCTAATCTGGTCTAATCTTCTAGTTGTGGATCTTCCTCTCACAGAATGTATTTCTGATAGTATTACTCTTTTACTTGATCATGCCCATGCATGAGTACAAACATTAAATTCACAAAAGAAATAGAAGACAATAAACAAATACCTTTTTTGGATCTTAAATTGGTCAGAAACGAAGAAAAAAGAAAAATTGAATTCGGGATTCATAGAAAAGAAACTCATACGGAAAATTTTATAAAATCAACAGGGTTCAATCCAATTGGACATAAATTAGCAGCATTAAATAGTTTAACTCATATAGGGTTGTAAGGGGTAGTGACGTGTGTATAACCTCTCCTACCCAATTCTCATCCTCACCTTCTCGTGGTACAACCTGTTTTCACAAACGAGGCTCTGAGGACCGAGTCACGGCGGTATAACCGTTCCATCAGGTACTGAGTAAATGCGGTATCCTAATGTCTGTCCAGAGACTAAAAGGTAGCAGCCCTACCACTGGACTACTTAGCGTCGGGCCAGTAACCTGTCCTAAGGAACTTCAAAACTACTTTCAAGTCTCAAAACGAAAAAAGACATCTTAGAAGAATTACACATGGAATCTTTAGAAAACAAAATTTCTGATTATAAGTCAAGATGGATACAACATGTTCATCGAATGGAAGATCACAGAATACCCAAACTAATGTTAAGATATCAACCTGCAGGAAGAAGAAAACCAGGACGTCCACTCAAAAGACTTCTGGATGGTGTTTCTCTTGAGGCCGAAACAGGTCAACAAATGGCCTAAATTCGTGAATGTACTATGATGATGATGAACTCATAGATTGGTAAACTTACCCTTAAACGAAGAAGATTTCAAACATGAGAAAAAACACATAATCAAAGTAGCAAGAGAAAATGGGTTTGATGAAAAAATGGTACATAAAAGGATAGAAAAGTATAAAAAACAAAAAATGATAAACAGAAGTAATCTTGAAAAAGAAGAACCACCTATGAAAAAATATAGGAAATTCACATATCACCCTTGGGTACATAATAAATTTCAAAATATATTTGAGAAGTTTAATATTAAATTAGCACCAAAAAATAACTACAGCTTAAATAAACTAATAAAAACCAACAAAAATGAAAAAAACTGATAAAAATAAAAAGTCAGGAATATATCAAATTGAATGCATGGGTTGTGAAAAGATATATATAGGGAAACACAAAAAGAAACCTAAAATTAGAACCAAAGAACACATAAGAAATATTAAAAATGGAGAAATTGAAAAATCTGCAGTTGCTGCTCATGTTTGGTCTGAAAAACATAATATAAATTCAGACACTAAATTATTAAAACAGTTAGAAAATACAAAAGAGCTGACTATTTGGGAAAAAATTTATATTCAGAAGAACAGAAACAGAGTTATGAATTTTGATATTCCGATGGAGGGTGACCTTGTTTGGAGGTTCTTTGGCCAACCACAGGATGGAGCTGACATCGACATCCAGGTTGTGCAACATAAATAAAACCAGTCTGGGAAAGCTGACGATAAAACAGAATTGTTTTGAAACATGTCCAAGAACAAATCAACATTAATATTGAGGTAAGATGTTCAGACTAAAAATAATATAATTAAAATAACCTCAAAATATAACTTCCTAAAATTAAATATTAACTATATTTTTTAGTTTGAGGTTTGATTTGATTATTTTCTTTAAATTAGTATTTTTTTTTTCAATGATTGATGTGGAGTGATACTATGAGGTTATAAAGAGAATGAGTTGGAAATTTATACCTCATCTTATAAATTAAATTTTCTCATCGGGTCATATTTTGGTGACCATTGTTCCCATTCTCATCTAGATATGAAATGACACTATGAGGTTATAAACAGGGTGAATTAAAAAAATTATCAACATGGTTTTTTGTTTTGTTTTTTGTTCAATGCCACCTGTTTCTCATTCGACATTTCAGGTATTCTCTCCTGGCATTGGCGTATGGTAACCCACTTCTGAGGTTGGGGCGCCTGAAAGGTGGGGTTACGCTGCCCCAATGATATGATGGGTAATGATGCGCCAGGAGAGGCCTTAAACCTAAACTTAATCTAATGAGGAGAATATGATATTGATGATATTGATGGCCAGATGACGTTCAGGGACCGTTTGGACCTTAAAGTATCCCGACATTTGTCTTACAGGTGAGGAAAAACCTCACCCAGGAAACTTGTCCCGAGAGGGGATCGAAGCCGGGCCCGCTGCATGACAAGGTAGCATGCTACCTTGAGACCACAGCGGTGTACTATCCCAACATATTAAGCAAAATTCACTGTATCAGATTAAAAATTTGATTTTTAATTATGTGATAATACAGATTAGAAGTAATATAAGTACACAGATTTTAAGTAAAAATTCATCATCGTCCTCTTATTGTGTTCTCCTTTCTGAAGGTTGATTCCAAATATGCATCCAACCAAATATAAATTCTTTGGGTAAATATAATGAAAATGTATTATAAGCAGAGAAAGTACCTTAGTTGGTTGGGAAATGAGGTATACTACACACAGAACATTGCGTCTGAAATCTGTTCACTCTTGTATGCACCGCAGCTGCACACTAGGCTGCGTTGCTGTCTTGTGCCGTCACATCGCATGCATACTCCGGTTTCAGTTAACTTGTGCTCACTATCACTGTAGAGCACTACAATGTCAACCAAGGTACTTTCCCTGATTATAAGTCTTTGAATTGAAAATATGCAATTATCATCATCCTCTTACCATTTCCTCCTTTCAGAAGGTCGATTCCAAATTTGCCTTCAACCATCTCTATCTTCCCATGATTTGCTTCATTGTAAAAAAGTTTATTTGTAAATTACATACTACATAGGGGATATGAAATGAAACTTTTACTTCTTATTTTTATTTCAGGGACAGTATTCAATACTTCTAAAATTCATGACGAAACACCATTGAGGTCACTATGTCTTCTTCTTCTTCCTTCCAAGTATTAGGCCAAGGCCTGTTACGATCCTATAGAAAATTTTCCCTCCAGCGTTTCATAGGACGGCCCAGTGATCTTCGTCCTCTTGGTATATAATTATAAACAGCTTTGGGGATCCGATTTGAACTCATTCTTTCAAGATGGTGTTTCCAATTTAGTTGGTACTGTTTAATATATTCCAAAATTGGCGTAGTCTTCAATTCTTTTAAGATATCGGTGTTCCTTTTCCGATCCCATCTGGAGTAACCCGCTGTTCTGCGCATGAATCCCATTTCGCAAGCCGTTATTCTGCTTTCATGTTGTTTCTTAGTGTCCATGCTTCACTACCATAGGTCAACACTGGTCTAGCCAAAGTGTTATATAAACGTAATCTGGTGTTTTTTTGTACAAGGGATGGTTTCATAACTTGATTAATAATTCCTAAACTTTTATTATAACTAGTAACTTTTTCAAGGATATCCTTTTCATCCCAGATAGAGAGATAATATCTAAGATATTTAAATTGATTAGATCTCTCTAAAATTTTATTCTGGAGACAGATTTTACTTTGTATGGGGTCCTTCCCATGAAATGCCATAATTTTAGTTTTGTTAATTGATATTTCCATATTAAATTTGGCACCTATTTTTTTTTGTAAATTATAAATTGATCGTTGCAAATCATTTTCGGAAAGTGCCAGAAGAGCTAAATCGTCTGCAAAAAGAATAGCATCGAGTTTGAGGTTCCTATTGATTGGTATATATCCTCGTTGAGTTTTCCTCCATTCATTTATTAATTTATTCATGTATATAATGAAAAGCACCGGTGAAAGTCCACATCCCTGTCTTACTCCAGTGTTGATCTTTTCCCAAGAAGATAATTTGCCATCTTGTTTAACAGAGATGCCCTCCATGGTATCTTTACCTTGTCGTGGTGGAGTGGCTTGCGTGCTTAAATGATCCTGAGAGCTATGCCGGCGGTAGCATTGCTGCCGATAGGGTTACCCATGCCGGACTGGTCGAAAGTGATAAGCCAGACGAAAAAAGTACCTTGGGCGAAAGACTGACGATCTTTCACCGTAAAAATACAACAGTCAAGAAATGCGGACATGGGTTCATCTGGGGTAAAATTTTCCGGAGGTCAAATAGTCCCCCATTCGGTTCTCCGGGCGGGGACTACTTCAGGGAACCCATGCCAAAGGCTCAAACACAGGGACATGTTCCTAGGAACATGGAATGTTAGGACTTTATACAATAGCGGGGCACTAGAGATATTAACGCGGGAATTGGATAAATCGCCCTTGGATATAGTCGCTTTACAGGAAGTTAGGTGGCCAGGAGAAGGTAGTCAGGAATCAGGAAGCTTTGCGTTATACTACGGGGGTGCAGAAAGACCTGCATTTGGAACGGGTTTTTTAGTCAGAAGGAGGATCCTATCCGCTATCCGAGATATTAAGTTTGTTAGTGATAGGATATCATACATAATTCTAAAGGGTAAACGACATGATTTTATAATTGTAAATGTACATGCCCCCACAGAAGATAAAGATGACAAGATCAAGGATGAGTTCTATGAAGAATTAGAATGCTTATTTGATAGCCTTTCACGATATCATATGAAAATTGTCTTAGGAGATTTTAATGCAAAAGTGGGGCGGGAAGATATATTCAAACCAACAATAGGCAAATTCAGTCTTCATGAAGATAGTAACGACAATGGCGTTAGATTAGTCACATTTGCCACATCGAAGAATCTCATTGTTAAGAGCACAACATTTCAGCATAAGGATATTCATAAATACACCTGGACGTCCCCAGATGGAGAAACTTGGAACCAGATAGATCATGTATTAGTGGATAAACGCTGGCACAGTAGCATCATTGATGTTAGATCAGTTAGAGGGACAGACTGCAATTCGGATCATCATCTGGTCAGAGTGAAAATCAGACAACGGCTATCGCTTATGAGAGGAACAAACGCTAATGATGATTCTGTAAAATATGAATTAAAAAACTTGAAAAATGATGAAATGCGGCAAGAATACCAAATCAAAATTGCTAATAGATTTGAAGTACTGGAATCTTCAGATGACAATGTGGCAAACGAAGAAGAAACTGATATAAATAAAGAATGGGAGGCTATAAGAGATACTATTAAATTGTCAGCATCAGAAAGCATTGGTTGTTTAAAAAAGAGGCAAAACAAGAAATGGTTTGATGAGGAATGTGTCGACATTGTAAAGAAAAGAAAGCTAGCAAAAATGAAATGGTTACACGAGCCAAATGAGGTAAATTTAGAGCAATTGGGTAGTGTTAGACGGGAAACCACCAAGTTACTAAAGAGTAAAAAGAGGGAATATTTGAGAGAGAAGATTAATGATCTTGAAATGAATGCAAAAAATAGGAACATTAGAGAATTATATCAGGGAATTAGTATAGAGAAGAAAGGGTTTCAGGCTAGAACAAACATAATTCGGAATGAAAATGGGGATATGATTGCAGATTCTAGGAGTATATTAAATAGATGGAAAAGTTACTTTAATCAGCTATTAAATGTACATACAGAACAGGACATTGAGGAGGATAATTTACAGACAGCAGAAATGCTAGTCGCAGAGCCAAGTGCATTAGAGGTTGAAATGGCGATTGAAAAATTGAAGATGTATAAAGCATCAGGTTCAGATGAGATCCCAGCAGAACTGATAAAATCAGGGGGAGAAAAATTGATGGACAAGATACGCTGGTTGCTTAGTAAGATTTGGGAAAAAGAAGCTCTTCCAGATGAATGGAAGGAATCAATTATCATACCAATTTATAAGAAAGGAGATAAAACTGATTGCAACAACTACAGGGGCATCTCATTACTTTCAACTTCGTACAAAATTCTAACAAATATATTAGTAAGCAGACTTACTCCCTATATTGATGACATTCTAGGAGATCATCAATGTGCATTTAGAAGAAACAGGTCTACAACAGATCAGATTTTTAGTTTAAGACAGATTTTAGAAAAGAAATGGGAATATAATGGTACTGTACATCAACTATATGTAGACTTCAAAAAAGCATATGATTCAATTAAGAGGGAGAAGTTATATAGTATCCTGCTGGAGTTCGGAATTCCTAAAAAGTTAGTTAGACTTATACGAATGTGTCTAAATGGCTCAAAGAGTAGGGTGCGTGTAGGCAAACAGTTTTCAGACACTTTTGAAATCCAGAATGGGTTGAAGCAAGGAGATGCACTATCTCCTTTACTATTTAATTTTGTACTAGAGCATGCCATTAAATCTTTAGAGAATGAGGAAGGCTTACAACTCAATGGTATTAATAAGCTGTTAGTTTATGCTGATGATGTAGTACTACTGGCCGATAGCGAGGAGATACTAAAGGCCAACACGCACACACTATTGAGTAACACTAAGAAATTAGGACTGGAAGTAAATATCAGTAAAACTAAATATATGGTCACACGTAGAAATTCAGTATATAATGGAAGTGGACAGCTAATGACAAATGAGGGAAATTTTGAGGAAGTGGCTGAATTCAAATACCTAGGAACAATAATCACAAATAGGAATGAGATGCAAAAAGAAATTAAACATAGGCTCAATTCTGGAAATGCATGCTATTATGCATTGCAGAGACTTTTGATGTCCCAACTCCTTTCAAAAAACGTTAAGCTGAAAATATATAAAACTATTATTCTACCAGTTATATTATATGGATGCGAAACATGGACTCTTACTTTAAGGGAGGAAAGGAGATTACGAGTATTTGAGAATAAAGTTCTTAGGAAAATTTTTGGATCAAAGAGAGATGAACAGACAGGTGAATGGAGAAGACTACATAACAATGAACTACATGGTCTTTATAGGAAGCCAGATATAATAAGAACAGTTAAGTCTCGTAGACTGCGATGGGCAGGACATGTTGCGCGTATGGGGAATGAAAGACGTGCATGGAAACTTCTTGTAGGAAAGCCAGAGGGAAAACGCCCAGTTGGTAGACCAAGAATGAGGTGGGAGAACAACATTAACTATGATTTGAGGGAAGTAGATTATACAGGGAATGATTGGAAAGCATTAGCTCAGGATAGGGATGTATGGAGAGCTTATGTCCGCGCGGCCATGAACCTTCGGGTTCGATAGTGCCAGTGAGTTAGTTAGTTAGTTAGTTAGTTTAACAGAGATGAGGTCACTATGTAAATTAAATTATTTTGAGTCTGTGAAATCTTACCTCAATATTAATGTTGATTTATTCTTGAACATGTTTCAATTAGTCTTCTAATCATCTTCAGCATCATGGCCCACTGGCCAGATCAAAATAATTTAATTAAAAAACCTCAAAATATTACTACATAAAATAAAACATTCACTATATAAAATTTAAAATATAAAATAGATATTACAACGTACATAAGAGAAAAATTTGCATCTAGATCGTAACTCGCCTCGGTAGCTCAGTTGGTAGAGCACTTGGCCCGGAAAGCCAAGGGTCCCGGGTTCGAGTCCTAGGCAAAAAATTTTCTCTTCAAATATAAAATAGATACCTGAGATCTCAGTCGTCCTCAACTTTATAACGGCTATTTTAAATTTTAAAGGAACAGTATTACCACAAATTAAATTAAAAAGAGACAAAATTAAATATAAGAATCAAATGAATCGTGAATTCTTATCAATAAAACCTCATGATGTTAAAAATTCCCAAATTTATTATATTAAAACAAAATTAAATACTTTTTATGATAAAATCAAATGTGAGGAGAGGAAGGAAACATTTGATTTTATAATCAATTGAGTTGGTGTTTAATTGATGAAAATCCATATTTATTAATTAAATAAAAATAAAACATAGTTTTATTTGATTTTCATATTTATTATATAATTCAGTGACAGCTGTCTGAAGAAGGTACAGCGTACTGAAACAGCTGTCACTGAAGTATATAATAAATATGAAAATCAAATAAAATATTTTATTTTTATATATTTGATTTTATCATAAGTTAAACCTCATAGTGATTAATTCCTATAAAAGTTTAAGTAAACACTTTTATTAATATTATGCAGAGAGAATTACAACTTCATATTAGATATTTTATTAAAAATATCAAAGGATAAATTTATTCCATTTCTTTTCGTCTAAAATATTGTGTGAAAAGCAGGTCTACGCCCATTATCATCATAAAGTTACGCATCTACAAAGTTTGTACAATTCTTTTTTAAGAAAATGGTAAATTTGTGACTTAAAATCTATAAGTTATTTCAATTCAAAATCTATAAGCTATTTACCCCAAGTAATTAGTAGCCTTTTATTTAGGTAGAATTTTTTTATCACTCACCTCATATTGTTCTTCTTTTTTACTATAAACTAGTTTCAGAACATAGTTTCTGTTCCATCCTCAGTACCGTCACGACCGTTGTTCTATCATCTTGAAGAGCCGTCCTTCGCTCTTTCCATTGGCTGACTGAAAAACCTCAAAACCTGGTCATTCTCGCCGGGAATTTCAAAGTTCATCAATTTCTTCTTTTCGCTCGATGTAGATCTTTTCCAAACAGTAATATCTTTTGGTTTTTTATTTGTTTTAATAATTTAGCTTCTTTCTCGATAAGATGCTTTTCAGACCATGCATGGGCAGCCACTGCAGATTTTTCTACTTCCACTTTTTTGACATTCCTGAGATGTTCTTTTAGTTCTCAAATTTCTCTTAGTTTTTCCTATGTAGAATTTCTCACATTCTTCAAATTTAATCTGATAAATCCCTGATTTGTTTTCTTCTTTTATTTTTTCATTTTTATTAGGTCTAATCAATCTAATGATGCTGTAGTCATTTTTGGGTGCTAACCTTATGTTGAAATCTTTAAAAAAAAATTGAAACTTGTGGTGTTTTAATGGATGATATGTGAATTTTCTGAATGGTACATTTACTTCTTTTACTTTTAGAAGAGTGCTTTGATTAATAAGTGTTTGTCTTTTGAACTTGTTTATTTTCTTGAGTATCATTCTTTCTGCAAAACCATTTTTCATGACTACGTTGATTATGTGTTTTTTTCTTTATCATAATTTACTTTGTTCATGGGTATGCCACTAATCTATGTGTCATTTGAAACCTGCTTCTTTGTGAGCTATGTGATTGAAACTTGAAGCTTTTATATACCTCATAGTGTGAATTCCTAAAATAAGCAATTAGTACATGGTGAAATTAAATGTTTCTTACCTCTCCTCATATAAATCTTCTAAGTAGATCGTGATTTCGAGACCATAACGGTCTCATCTTCAGTACAATCTTGGCGACTGATGTTATGTCGATCGAAAAAAACTCTTCTTCTTCACTCTGTTGGTGGACCGATGAACCTCAGGATCAGGTCAAAATTTGTGGGAATTTCGAAGTTCATAAGTTTTCCTTTGTTTTTCTGAATGTGGATCTTTTCCCAGGAAAATTTCACCATAAATTAAAACCTCGTAGTGATTAATTCCTATAAAAGTTAAATATAAGTAATTAGTAGCCTACTTAAAAATTGTATGCTTCTATTGGTTTCATCCTGCGTTGCAAACTTTTCTTTGTGACTTGGGATCAAAGCAAATGTTGCTAATTTTTTTTCTCTCCTAAAATGTTGAACAAACTGTGAGCCTCAGTTACAGTGCCAGAAGAAATATTCCTACAAGGGAACAGTCAACCATTGCATCTGAAACCTATCTTGAAATTTCTCCAGAGAAGCATTGTGTTGTACCAAGGACATGTCCAAAAAATTATGCCATTTTTAACTGCAAGGCACAGATATCAAAGCCAGAATCCAACAATGGCAACCCACTGTATGGAGCAGATGGACTCACCTGAAAATAAGAGCAGTGTGAAGTGAGGCAGATAGTGAGGGTTATTCATTCTACCAATTCAGCAGTTGTATTACTTCCCTATAGCTTAAAATGAGAGTTTTGGTGCTTGATTTTAGTGCCTTGCAATTAAAAAGGCAAATAATTTTTAGACCATTGCTTTTGTACATCACAACGCTTCTCTGGAAGAAATTTCTAGGCAGGTTTTGGCATACAATCATTGACAGTTCCCTTGTTAGAACACCTGCTCTTCATTTCTAATAAAGTAAATTCTAAGCATAAAGTAACTCTTGACATTAGAATCTAGAAGTGCTGACATTGTTTCTTTGAATTAAATAAGTAAAAATCATTATAAATCAATGGTAAAAAGAATTTTTTTTTTTGTAAATCAATGGTAAAGACAAAAATTAGCATGGAAAGCTAAAGGTTCAGGGTTCGATTCCCAGTTCAGGCGAAAATTTTTCTCTTTACCATTGATTTACAATAATTTAATTGTGTTCATTAATTTACTTATTTATATCATAGTAATAGCTTTAGCTTCTCAATATTAATTTAATAAATAATGCCATAGCTGTGTGGAGTCCCTTCATGTCTTCTTCAGGTAGAAGCCATTCATTGTGTATTTGTGAATGATGATTCATTGCAATTGAATCTGGGACCAGTAGAGTAAGGTAAAGGAAGGATTTCTGCTTGGATGGGAATGAAGCCTGAATTAGCTCAGTGGACAGAGCATTAGCACGGAAAGCTAAAGGTTCGGGGTTCGGTTCAGGCAGAAATTTTTCTCTTTACCATTGATTTACAATAATTTAATTATGTTCATTAATTTACTTATTTCTATCATAGTAATAGCTTTAGCTTCTCAATATTAATTTAATAAAAATCATTAATTTTAATTTATGCTCTAAATTTTATTGTAGCACATACCATTTCTGAAACCTCACTCAAAGAATTTGGATTCAGTATTAGAGCAATGGAGAGAATACAAACAGGCTGTACCTACTTATGGAGCAATTTTATTAACTGAAGATCTCTCTCAAGTTCTTCTAGTACAAAGCTACTGGGCAAAGTCATCATGGGGCTTTCCCAAGGGCAAAATTAATGAAGAAGAAGAACCAATTCACTGTGCAGTAAGGGAAGTGAGTATTTTCTATTATTATTTTTTTTATTTTCAATTTTCTACCAATTTTTTAAAACAAATGTGTACTTTTCTAGCATTTTTAATGTGTACAGTTAAGTATTTGAAATTCTTAAATTTTTTTTGTTTTCCATAATCCTTCACCACCTAATTACAACCAATAAAATGAAACATACTATATGTTTCTATATTTACAATTAACCAGGCAAATATTTAGCCTTCTCAACTAATTATTCCCGCTTTTGAAAAGTTAAGTTACAAGCAAATAAATTGTAAAATTGAATTTGATATTTGGAAAACATCACATTTTCAAATTTTAATGAATAAAATAAACAACTTGTAAGAGAAACTAATGCTTTTCTTCAATATTCACATCTACCATTTTAATGTTTTTATTATCCATTTCATACATCTTAATGATGGATAAATCATATTTGAAGAGAAAAATATTATGCTCAGACTGGGACCTTTGGTTTTCTAGACCAAGTGCTCTACCGACTGTGCTACCAGAGCAAGTACCGATCTAAATGCAAATTTTTCTCTATATACATTGTAATTCCCGTGCACCAAATGCTTTGAAACCTTTGCTTCTATCTTTGCAAATGGCGGCTTCTTTATTAAGAAGACATGTATATGGGAATTATACATTACATTATAAAGCCAGTATGGCTTCTTTCATTGTTTTTATTATCCACTACCAATAACCGGGGTGCACTGTTACACCTAAATGAATTAAATGTGTTTTTATGTTTAGTAAAATAAGTAAAATGAAAAATAATTATAAATTTTTATTGTAATTATCAGTTTAGCATTTGTTTGGTCGGGTTATGGGTAAATTGGCCGGTTTACAGGTAATTTGATCATTTTAGAGGTGGATTAATTGGTTTGAGGGTAATTTTATTGTTTTAGAGGTAGCTTGATCGGTTTATGGGTAGTTTCTCATTTTAAAGGTAATTTAATCGGTTTACTGGTAGTTTTGGTCTTTATAGAGGTATTTTAATTAGTTACTGGTAATTTTGCCATTATACAGGTAATTTAATCGGTTTAGGGGTTATGTTTCTGGGTTAGGTTAGGTCAGGTATTGGCCTAGTATTGGTCGGGTTAGGTTTAGTTAGGTTTGGTTAGATCAGGTTAGGATAGCGTTATATCTGGGTTAGGTGAGGTTTAGGTCAGGTTTGGGTTCCATTTGAATTCAGTTTGGGTTTCAGTTTTGAGTTCAGTTTTTTTTTTCAGTTTAGGTTTTGGATTCGGGTTTGGATTCTTGTTATGTTAGGTTAGGCTCGGTTGGGTTAGGTTTGGGTTAGATTCATGTTAAGTTCAGTTTAGGGTCAGTGTAGGTTTAGTTTAGGTTCAGTTAGGTCCCTAACAAATGCCACTCTTGATTTCCAAATTCTGTAGATAAATTGGAAATCATTCATGGCATTACTTATGATAAATATTTGAATTGTTAACAACTAAAATATGTTATATATATATATTGACATTTTTATTAATTTAACACTTCCCACTGAAGGATAAATTATATTTGAAGAGAAAAATTTTCGCCTAGACTGAGCCTCGAACCTGGGACCTTTGGCTTTCCGGGCCAAATGCTCTATCAACTGAGCTACCAAGGCGAGTTGCGATCTAGATGCAAATTTTTCTCTTATATTCGTTGTAATTCCTTTGCGCCAAATGCTTTGAAACCTTTGCTTCTATCTTTGCAAATGCCGGCTTCTTAGTTAAGAAGACATTTATTGGAATTTAACACTACTTTATAAAGCCAGTAGGGCTTCTATTGACGTTTTTATTATTAATTTAACACTTCTCACTGAAGGATAAATTATATTTGAAGAGAAAAGTTTTCGCCTAGACCAAGACACAAACCTGGGACCTTTGGTTTTCTGGGCCAAATGCTCTAACAACTGAGCTACCGAGGCGAGTTGCGATCTAGACACAAATTTTTCTCTTATATATGTTGTAATTCCTTCGTGCCAAATGCTTTGAAACCTTTGCTTCTATCTTTGCAAATGGTGGCTTCTTATATATATGTGTACTAGAGTTTTATTGCTGAATATATTTTGCAATATTTACTAGCAGAGTCAAAAATATCCAAACTTGTGTAGATACCTTTATTGTAGGACATGTAATCATTTGCACAACACCACTTTCAGAGTATGCCCCCTGGGCAATAACACACTTCTGCTAGCATCCATACCACTCCTCGAAACATTCCTGCAGTCCAATTTTGGCCACTTCCCACAGAGCATGCATCACATGATTTTGTCCTCTTTGGCCAACACATACTGCCACCTCCTTAGTAGGGATTTGGCCTTTGGAAATAGGTACAAATCTGATGGAGCAAGATCTGGAGAATATTGTGACTGTGGAAGGACAGGTATTTTGTGTTTTGCGAGGAATTCATTCACCAAATGTGACTGATGTGCCAGGGTATTGTCATGAATGCCTGAGGAGTAGGCATAACACGAGACACGAGATGGACATGGCAGGGAAGCTGCCTATAGAACATGCTATTACTATTATTGAATATTTATTGACTCTACTAGTATGTATGAATTTGTTTTTTTTAAACTGCTGTATTATTATTAACATTATTGAAGAAAAGGTTCTTGTGACTTCCTTTAATTTAAAATTTAATATTAAGTCCAATACATCTAGAGAAGATGACTCGAATCAACTCCCGCAGTCCTGGAAGTGGCAAGATAGCACTAGGATAGTTCTGCACTGCGCTCGTAATGCAGTCAGGGTGAAATTCAAATTACTGGCAAGCTCCAAATATTAAGTCAGATGGACACAAATGGACAATCAACCAAGAGGAGGAAAAAGAGATCTGGGACGCCCACATAAGACATGGACACAGCAGCTATAATATTTGGAGCCAGAACGAACCAAAAAGGTTTAATCCTTGCAAGAAGAAGATGAATATTAAGTCTCTTGTGTTTACTCCATGGTATTCTTCTGAAAGTCGTATACATAATGATCATCATTTCAGCTCCTTCCCACCATTTGATTAATCTTTTTTTTTATTTCATACAGAAAAAAATTATAGTAACTCTTTGCCATCAGATAGGTAGAATAAAAATTTTAAATTTGAAAGTTAGTAACAAATATCCATCAAGTATTCCTTAAAACCAAGAAATCTTGATTTTTTTTTCAGGTGTTGGAAGAGACTGGTTTTGATATTAGCAAAATGATTGATAAAAATGAATTTATTGAATCAACTATTAATGATCAAATGGTTCGTTTATATATCGTGAGTGGAATTCCAAAAGATACAAAATTCCAACCAAAAACACGTAATGAAATAAAAAGTATTGAATGGTTTACAATTGTTGACCTTCCAAACAATAAAAAGGACATGACACCAAAAGTTAAAATAGGAGTTGGTCCAAATGCATTCTTCATGGTTGTGCCATTTATAAAGTAAGTTTAAATCATTTTTATTTTAAAAGTTTCTTCATTACAGGTAATGAAATTTTACAGATATGAGGGCTCGTATTTTGCTAAATATTTTGAGGACTTGTGATTTGTGACTAACTAACTAACTCACTGGCACTATTGAACCTGTAGGTTCATGGCCACATTAACATAAGCTCTCCATACATCCTTATCCTGAGCTAATGTTTTCCAATCATCCCTATATAATCTGCTTCCCTCAAATAATGGTTAATGTTATACTCCACCTCCTTCTTAGTCAACAAACTGAGCATTTTCCTTCTGGTTTTCCTACAAGAAGCTTCCATGCACCTCTTTCATTTCCCATTCGTGCCATATGAGCTGCCCATCACAGGCTACGAGACTTAACTGTTCTTATTATATCTGGCTTCCTATAAAGACTATGTACCTCACTTAAGTAGTCTTCTCCATTCAGTCTGTTCATTGCTCCAAAAATTTTCCTAAGAACTTTATTCTCAAATACTCGTAACGTCTTTTCCTCCCTTAAAGTAAGAGTCCATGTTTTGCATCTGTATAATATAACTGAGATGAGTAACAGTTCTATATATTTTCAGTTTAACATTGTTTTGAAAGGAGTTGGGACAACAAAAGTCCCTGTAATACATAATGGTTTGCATTTCCAGAATTGAGCCTATGTTTAATGTTTTTGTGCATCTCATTCCTATTTGTGATTATTGTTCCTAGGTATTTGAATTCAGCCACTTCTTCAAAATTGCCCTCATTTGTCATTGACTGTCCATTTCCATTATATAACGTATTTCTATGTGTGAACATGTATTTAGTTTTATTGATGTTTAGTTCGATTGAGGGTCTTTCCACTTTTCAGCGGTTGCCCTTTTACCAGCCGGCTGCTGGCCCTTCACATCCACATGTGTCAATCACAGAGGTAGATGATCAACAGCCAGTGTAGGGGTGACATGTGGTTAGCATGTCGAGTCCTCCAGCCGTTATAGCTGGTTCCTCAACCTGGAGCCGCTACTTATTGTAGCTACCCAATTGCCTCACGATGCTGGGTGGGCACCAGTCCCATACTGGCCGAAATACCATGAGAAAATTTCTTCCCCCATGGAGACTCGAACCAGCGCATGTCCCGTAGCTCTGCGCCAAGGCTTCCTACCTTAACCGCTCGGCTATGTTCCAGTCCCAATAAATTTTGTAAAATCTTGATTTAACTCTTTTAATAATAAACTGTCCACCACTATGGTGCCTTGTCACACAGCAGGCCCAGGTTCGATCCCCCGGTCGGGGAAGTTTTTCTGGTGAGGTATTTATCGGGGTTTTTCCTCACTTGTAAGACGAATGTCAGGAAAACTTTAAGGCCCAAATGGTCCCCGAAATCATATGGTCATCATCATCATCATCATCATCCTTCACCGGTGTGGAAAGCAACGGGAAGCTACCACACCTACAATTCCCTAGTAAAGCTGCAAAGCCTAGCATGAAAATGCTATGATTGCAGTGAAGGACCTGCCTTCGGGCAGAATTACTATGGATGGATGGCTGGAATAATAAACTGTTTCAGACCATTTCATTGCTAATATATTTGGAATAAATATTAAATTCAATTGTTTTTACCAAATTTAACTAGTACAGCATTAACATTTTTTACTTATTACATGATATTTAGATTATTATTGGCCGGGTGCATTGACATTGGTTAGAAATTAACAGCCATAAACTTTTGATTTAATTGTCTTCAAGTATATTTTCTGCTTCACCAACACTTAAAGGCTCTTAATATTAGCTTAAAAGGCTGTATATCTTGACAGGTCATTGTCAACATTCAACCACTATTATGTATATGTAAAAAATGGCAGTCTTCGTTGTTAATTTTATCGAGAGCTATTATACTTTCTTCCATACCTAAAATTATTTCTATTAATATATTAATCTCATATTGCAAGTAATTTTCCATTCAATATAGCTTTTCTTAACACACTCCACATCCTCCATTTTTATTTGTTAATGCACAACAAATGAAAGCTGTAACAATTAACCCTCAGATAAGCAGTTTTTTTCTCCCCATGAAATCTATGGCTACTAGATTACATCTTGTCAATCTGTACTTACTAACAATGCAGTTTAGGAGACAATGAATAGATATACTTATAGAATAAAAGACTGTCTGTCAGTAAAGTAGTTGTGGGTTCAGATTCTTGTGAAGCAGCTTAAAACAAAAAAAAATAACTGATTGATGTGTTTAATATTGACTGCCAGAAAATACTATTTGGATATTTAATTTTAGGAAGTTATATTTTGAGGTTATTTTAATTATATTATTTTTAGTCTGAATATCTTACCTCAATATTAATGTTGATTTGTTCTTGAACATTAATATTGAAGTAAGATATTCAGACTAAAAATAATATAATTAATACTATTTGGATTATACTGGTTAATGTTGTGTCATATTTGCAAAGATGATGCCTGTAAAACTTTACAACCATTGTGTAATAGTTGAAGTTGATCAGTGTTGTTTAGTTGTTTCTTGAATCACCTCATACTTCTTAACTCCCAAGCATACTCGAGTTTCTTCACTTCATTTGTGACATTCACAATGCTGTATTACGTTCACAACTGATGAGGACATCACAAATGAAGTGAAGAAACTCGAGTCTGCTTGGGAGTTAAGAAGTATGAGGTGAGTCAAGAAACAACTAAACAATATTAAAATAAACCTCATAGTGTTATTTCTTACCTATATAACTTAATCAATGTTGTTACACCTGGTCATGAATCTTATTAGAGTTTAATTAGATTTCAAGTAGGAGTGGAATAGTTGAGGTTATAATGTTATGACATTCTCTACTTATGCAGCAGAACCTCTTTTTACCTTGTCAATTTAATTAATTGAAAGATTCATTAATTCTCAGAATTTCAGGAGAGTTAAATAATAGATCAATGTGGATATAGACAATTGCAAAAATAGTCTGAATGATATTTATCTTTTTTTTTTCTTGATAACTGTAAAAAAAACTTGGTCTTGGTTTAGATTTTTTTTGCAAAGGTTCATATTTTATAATATTAGATTTGCTACAAAGAGCTAAAGAAGATAGACCAATGGACAAGAGAAGAACAGGAGGAAGACCAGCCAAGAGATGGATAGACAATGGATGCACATCCAATATGTCTTCCTCCGAGGAGTGATTTGGGAAATAAACAGGATGAAAATCCTACAAATTATGAATAATAATAAGAAGATTTGCTACAAAAAGTTGTAGTCCTGTGCCATAGCCAAGTAGTTAAAGGCATCATGCCTTGCTGCAGTGCTATGAGACATGCACTGGTTTTGAGTTCCCATGAGGACAGAAAATTTCTCATGGAATTTTGGCTAGTATATAGGACCAGTCCCCACCTAGCATCATGAGGAATATGGCTAGCCAAATAAATAGTGGCTCCAGGTTGAGAAAACCAGCTATAATGGCTGAGGGATTTATGGTCAACATATGTCACCCCTAGACTGCCTTGTAAGTGACAGATATGGATGTGAGGCTAGTATCCCTTCTAGGTCTGTACACCATGGTTTTTTTTTTTCAGTAAGTTATATACTGATATCCGTTTGTTTAAAATATAATGATTGTATTATAATTTTGTGATTTAGAGATTAGTAAACAATTAAAGCATTATTATAAATGTCAATGAAACTTCAATTGATTTCCTGTTCGATGGCATCAAATCAATTGGCAAATGACTTTAAAATCACTGTTCTTGGAAACAAAAACTGTCAATTTCTTTGATATTGACAAATATTTTTAATTTTTATGAGAAATAAAATGGATCAGGTTTTTCAATGAAAATAAAATTATAAAGTATTTTTACCCAATATTACATGTGGTCATACTATTTGAAATAGATACTGTAATAAGAATCAAATGAATCATGAAAAACATAGAAGTATGAGGTAATAAGAATTCACAATTCACATTTGATTCTTATCAATAAAACTATATAATGTTAAAAATTCCCAAATTTATTATATTAAAAGATACTGTAATATCTCTAACTAAAATATTTTGCCATGCTGTTTGTGTAATTTCATCCATAAAAATTATAATTTCTTTGTCATTTTGTTTTCACCATAAAATGTAGTATGGGATTGTTTCAGGCGTTTGAAGAGATGGATTTTTGATAAGCAACAGAAGGGAGCTCAGACTGCTAGAAGGCATAGACATAAGTCAGTGGGTGATGTTGAAGTGAATCTTCCAAAGAATAAAAGACAACAGTTTGCACAAGCTATTCAGGTATATAAGGACAAATTATATTTGAAAAGAAAAATATACACCTAGACTAGGCCTCCAATCTAAACATGTATTTTTCTCTTCTACATAGTTAATTCCCTAATCCCAAATGCTACGAGCCGTTGCTACAATTTTTGCAAATGGCGGCTTCTTTATTAAGAAGACTTCTTTTGTGGGAATGTAAACATTACTTATAAAGCCAGTAGTGTTTCTTTCAATGATTTTATTATTCAATCAATTGAGTTGGTGTTTACTTGATGAAAATCCATATTTATTAATTAAATAAAAATAAAACGTAGTTTTATTTGATTTTCATATTTATTATATAATTCAGTGACAGCTGTTTTGGTAGACTGTACCTTCTTCAGACATGTTAACAAATTATGAATTGTGTTCCAACTGATCTAAGCAACAATATGTTGTATCAATAAATTAATGAGTCATTTTAACATCTTACCTCATATTTCATGTTTTATCAAACACGGTAACTATAGTTTTCAAATGATCTTGTCATTCATTTTCAACCGCCATTATGACTACCGGATATTCGTTGGAATCTCCCTCTATAACGTTGCCATCTGGTGTTGATTTGACGAACTTCGAGATATCGTTGCCATCTGGTATTGATTTGATGAACTTTGAGATGAGGTCACGTTCATCCGGAATGTCGAAATTCATAGATTTAAATTTGTTCTTCTGTATAAATATTTTCTCCCAAACTGTCAAATCCAAAGGTTTTTCCAAATGTTTTAGAAGTTTAGCTTCTTTTTCAATTCTATGACCTTCCAACAAACTATGTGCTGCAATAGCTGATTTTTCAATTTCACCATTTTTAATATTTCTAAAGTGTTCCTTTGTGCGAGTGTCCAAATTTCTTTTTGTTTTTCCTATGTATACTTTATTGCAATCTCGACAATCAATTTGATAAATTCCAGATTTTTTACTATCTGGGGTGTTCATTTTCTTATTGGTTATTAATAAGTTACCAAGGCTAAATTTATTTATCGGTATATTTAATTAATGTTGGGAAGTAAACATTATGAGGTATAATCATTAAAATTCATCGGAGAACATATTGTTTAAACAACTCACCTCATAGGATTCATGCTTCCATGATATCGCGATTTCAAACATAATCATGTTCATCGTCAGCCATAACTCCGACTGATGAAATTCTTCGGCCGTCAACTATTCTATTGTCGCCATCTTCAGTGCTGCCATCTATGGTTGAATTTATGAACTTCGAAATCAATGTAATTTCGTTAGGGATATCAAAATTCATTGATCTATTTTTGTTTTTCTGAATGTATATTTTTTCCCAAACTGTCAATTCCAAAGGTTTCTCTACTTGTTTTAAAAGTTTGACAGAATTGACAGTTTGGGAAAAAATATACATTCAGAAAAACAAAAGTAGATCAATGAATTTTGATATCCCTAACGAAATTACATTGATTTCGAAGTTCATAAATTCAACCATAGATGGCAGCACTGAAGATGGCGACAATAGAATAGTTGACGGCCGAAGAATTTCATCAGTCGGAGTTATGGCTGACGATGAACATGATTATGTTTGAAATCGCGATATCATGGAAGCATGAATCCTATGAGGTGAGTTGTTTAAACAATATGTTCTCCAATGAATTTTAATTTATTTATCGGTGCCAATGTAATATTGAATTTCTTGAAAATTTTTTGAAATTTGTTATGTATTCCAGGATGATAAGTGATTTTCTTAAATTGTTTTCCTTTCTTTGAATCAGATTGCAGGGTAGTGTATTCTTTTAATCTTTTTTGTTGTCTGAATTTCTTCAATTTAGTTATAATTATTTCCTTTCCAAAACCATTTAAATTAGCTATGTCCAAAATGTGATTGTATTCTTTCTTAAAATCCTCTTTATTTAGTGGAACATTCAATAATCTATATATCAAACTGTTGAAAATTGCATGCTTATGCGCAATATGATTGAAACCTGAAGACTTTATGTAATTGTCAATATGAGTATCTTTTCTGTATATATTGAATTCAATTCTTTGTTGTTGTTCATTCCTTCTTATGTAGAGGTCCAAAAATGGGATTTGGTTATTATTTTCTAATTCCATAGTAAATTTCACAGATTCATCCTGGAGGTTGAATAATTTTAATGCATCTTCAATATATTTAGAATTTATCACAGAAAAAATATCATCCACGTATCTATACCAACATTTGAACATCCAGGGATAAGCATTGGTGATATGACATTCTAAATAACCCATAAATAAATTTGCCAAAAATGGTGAAAGTGGGTTTCCCGTAGCCAGACCTGAGATTTGTTTATAAAATTTTTCATTGAAGGTGAAAAAATTGTTGTCAATACAAAGTTTTGTAAGATTCAAATATTCATTAATTATTTCTCTTTGTAGTTTCAAGGAAATAAGCCATTTTTCTAAAATATTTAACATCTTCCCAATTGGGACGCTCAGAAATAAAGAAATGACGTCAAAAGAAACCAATCTATCATTACAATCCAATGTGATATTATTCAGTTCATTAACTAATTCAATTGAATTTTCAATACTTTTGTTGTCGAAACTTGGTAGTTCATTAAATTTCTTAGTAAGCCATTTTGCCAAATTGTAACAAGGTGAGCCAATATTATTAATAATGGGTCTCATCTTATTCCCCTCTTTATGTATTTTTGGGAGCCCATACAATTTTGGAATCTGTGGGTTTGATACTTTCAACTTGTATTTATCTTGTTCTTTGATGGCATATTTGATGTTTTTTATTGTATTAGTAAATGATTTTATTGCTTTTGGAAGAGGATTGCATGTAATTTCTTCATATTCATTTGAATTTAAGAGAAGGTTCATTCTGTTTACATAATCGTCTTTATTCAAAATTACAATTTTGTTTCCTTTATCGGCTTTCGAAATTATTGCTTTTTTGTTGTTGATATTCTTCAATATTTTCATGTTCTTAATGGCTCTATTGTTTTTTGGTTTTTCATTTATATTTTCAAAAATGTTTTCACAATTTCTCCTAATTATAATTTTGTCTTCAACTTTAAGATCTGAAATTGCAATCTCAATGTCAGCTACGTAGTCTTCTTATATTATTTTTGGTCTAGACATCTTACCTCAATATTAATGTTGATTTGTTCTTGAACATGTTTCAAAACAATTCTGTTTTATCTTCAGCTTTCCCAGACTGGAACTGGGAAAGCTGAAGATAAAACAGAATTGTTTTGAAACATGTTCAAGAACAAATCAACATTAATATTGAGGTAAGATGTCTAGACCAAAAATAATATAATTAAAATAACCTCAAAATATAACTTCCTAAAATTAAATATATATTACGTAGTCTTCTATTTTATTTGAGAAATTCACACAAGTTTTTAGTCCAAGATTCAATAATTTAGTTTCTTCTTCGGTCAATTCTATTTCTGAAAGATTAACAACATTGCCATTTGCAAAGATAGAAGCTATGGTTTCAAGCATTTGGCGCGAGGGAATTACAACGTACATAAGAGAAAAATTTGCGTCTAGATCGTAACTCGCCTCGGTAGCTCAGTTGGTAGAGCACTTGGCCCGGAAAGCCAAGGGTCCCGGGTTCGAGTCCCGGTCTAGGCGAAAATTTTTCTCTTCAAATATTGTTATTGTCATTTGAATTTTGTTTTTTGTTGATTGATTCAATTCTATATGTTGTATTGTTGCTTAGATCAGTTGGAACACAATTCATAATTTGTTAACATGTCTGAAGAAGGTACAGTCTACCGAAACAGCTGTCACTGAATTATATAATAAATATGAAAATCAAATAAAACTACGTTATTTTTATTTAATTAATTTTATTATTTGTTTTTAAACATCTTAATGATGGACAAATTATATTTGAAAAGAAAAATATACACCTAGACTGTGGTTTGAACCCAGGACCTTTGACTCTCTATGTCAATGCTCTTCTAAGTGAGCTACCTAGGCCTCCAATCAAAGGTTCTGGGTTCAAACCCCAGTCTAGGCATGTATTTTTCTTTTCAAATATAATTTGTCCATCATTAAGATATTTAAAAACGAATAATATTAACATTGAAAGAAGCACTACTGGCTTTATAAGTAATGTTTAAATTTCCAAAAAAAGTCTTCTTAATATAGAAGCCGCCATTTGCAAAAATCGTAGCAATGGCTCGTAGCATTTGAGGTTAGGGAATTAACTATGTAGAAGAGAAAAATACACATTTAGATTGGAGGCATATGTAGCTCACTTGAATGAGCATTGACATAGAGAGTCAAAGGTCCTGTGTTCAAACCCCAGTCTAGGCATATATTTTTCTTTTCAAATATAATTTGTCCATCATTAAGATGTTTAAAAACGAATAATAAAACCATATGAGGACAACTTTGTACACCTGGTTATATAGTGCTATTTGACAATCAAAAATACCATTTTACATAAAAAAATGTTTATGCATTGTATGTACCATATATAAAATTGATAATATTAATGCAGTGGTCTAGGACCACCACTCCCTCCTCTGAATCTGAAGTTTAGAGATTCAAATACAGATGTAGTCTATGGATTTTTTCAGAGTATAAAATCCTGACTATTGTTTCCTTTGAAAAAAAGAAAAAAATGAAACCATGTGTTGCATATTGCATATATACAACATACAAAATAACCTCATGCATGAAATAAATTGTCTCAGCAAAATTTATCACCTTTCATTTACATCTTCATAGCTTTTCTTGATATTCTTCTATCCTCCATAATTTTTAGATGTCTGACCATTTTGATCTCATTTTCCCTATTAATTCTGTCATTTTTTTTATTCCCACTGAATTCCTGATATGTTAATTTCTGATTTTATTATTCTTTCTTTTGTCTTATTTTCAATACTTCTCAAAAATTTCATTTAATTTTCTTCAATTCAACTTTGATCTCTCTTTGTCATGGTCCAAGTTTTAGTACCATATGTGACTATGGGCATTTAGTAGCTTATATACAATTATAATTTATGTATAATTGGAAAACAAAAATTCCGAAAAAAAGAAAAAAAAGCCATTCCATAGCAGCTCCTATGTTCTTTCTAAGTTTTGTTAGACCCTATATTTAGTCAATACTAATAAAATTCATTGTTAAAACCGTTTGAGGTGGAGAGTCATAAAATAAAATAAGTTAAAATATACCTTCTTAGGTAAGAGCCGTTGTCCTCAACTTATAAAATATGTAGTCTTTATGCCTGTAGGCCTTTCAGAACATCCGTTCCATCTTCAGCAGATCCCTCTTCCCTACAACATCTAGTATGATGGT
Source organism: Diploptera punctata (assembly GCA_030220185.1). Lineage (NCBI taxonomy): Eukaryota > Metazoa > Arthropoda > Insecta > Blattodea > Blaberidae > Diploptera > Diploptera punctata. The sequence continues at coordinate 1,270,949 of JASPKZ010002722.1, read as the reverse complement.
TGATGCTGCTGGTCCTAATGTGACTCATGACATCACATTATTTTATTTTATGACCCTATATTTAATAAAACAATTTATAGTACAGTCAAGAATTGATATTAGGACTCCTAGTTGCTTGTCAGACTAATTAGCTGTTACACAATATAGATTGTCAAACAACAATGTTGTATTAAATTAATATTCTTCTATGTTTTTATTATTAATTTCATACATCTCAATGATGGATAAATCATATTTGAAGAGAAAAATTATACGCTCAGACCGGGACTTGAACCCGGGACCCTTGGTTTTCTAGTCCAAGTGCTCTACCATTCTACCGGGTTCAAGTCCCGGTCTGAGTGTATAATTTTTCTCTTCAAATATGATTTATCCATCATTGAGATGTATGAAATTAATAATAAAAACATCGAAATAAGCCGTCTGGCATTTATAATGTAATGTATAATTCCCAAATATGTCTTCTTAATATAGGAGCCGCCATTTGCAAAGATAGAAGCAAAGGCTTCAAAGCATTTGGTGGGTGGGAATTACAACGTATATAGAGAAAAATTTGCGTTTAGATCGATACTTGCTCAGGTAGCTCAAATGGTAGAGCACTTGGACTAGAAAACCAAGGGTCCCGGGTTCAAGTCCCGGTCTGAGCGTATAATTTTTCTCTTCAAATATAATATTCTTCATCTTGAAATTCATCAGAGAACATTTTTTGACAACTCACCTCATATATTTCATGTTTTTCATGATACCGCAGTGCTCTCATTTGAAACTGCAGTATCATAAAAAACATGAAATATATGAGGTGAGTTGTCCAAAAATGTTCTCCAATGAATTTCAGTGATTATACCTAATAATGTTTACTTTCCAACATTAATTTTAATATAATTCTTCTTCTTCTTTGACTTTCCCCCACTTATAGGTTTGCTGCCTTCAGTTTCCATTTATTTCTATCATTCCAATCTCCTTCTTCCAAATTCTCATCATCCATTATAGTTCTGACATAGGTTTTCCATTTTCATCTTGGTCTGCCATGTTTATTTCTTCCAGGGGGGTGACCATTGGTATATATTTTTTTGGCCATCTTTCATTTTCCATTCTTTGTACATGGCCATACCATTTAAGAGTTTGATTTTCAATTCTTTTAACAACAGATGTGATGACATTCATTTCTCTCCAAAGGAATTATTTTCTTATTTTATCCTGTCTTGTTTTTTGAAGGCTTCTTCTTAGATAATCAAATTCAACTGTTCTAATTTTATTCTTTTGTAATTCCATCAAAGACCAAGTTTCACTTCCATATGACAAAATATTCTGTATTATGCTCTTATACATTTTCATTTTAGTTTCCTTTGTAATATTTTTGTTCCAAATTATTCCATGCAATGTCTTACCGGTAGTTGAATTTTTTTGCCATTGCAATTTTAGTTTGTACATCTCTTTCACATGTACCTAAAAATTAATATTAAGAAGCCATAACTATTACTATGATAGAAATAAGTAAAGTAATGTACACAACTAAGCTATTGTAATCAATGGTAAAGAGAAAAGTGTATGCTTGGACCAGAAATTGAACCCTGAATATTCAGTTTCATGTGCTGATCCTCTAGACCACTGAGCTAATACAGGCTTCCTTCCCATCCAAGTATAAATTCTCCTTTTATCTACTCTCTTGATCCCACATCTAATGCAATGAATCATCATTCACAAATGCACATTGAAAGGCTTCTGTATTAAGAAGATGTGATAGGATTCCACACACAGCTGTAGCATCATTCATTAAATTAATAATAAGAAGCTAAAGCTGTTACTGTGATTGAAATGAGTAAATTAATGTACACAGAATTAAATTAATGTTTTTATTACCTCACGTCGTATCCTTTTTCTTCTAGACTGCAGTTTCGGAGCTTATCTCCATCATCAGTAGCCTCTGGTCGACCGGTCTTATGTCGTTTCTTGGCAGTTTTCTTCTTCCTTCTAGTGGATGGATGAACCTCTGGATCATGTAAAAACTTGCGGGAGTTTCAAAATTCATGAGTTTATCTTTCTTCGTCTGTTAAATTTGTATAATAAATTTGGGAATTTTTAACATTATGAGGTTTTATTAACCCGTCAGCGTGGAGCGACGTGACGTGTACGCAAGTTGAATTCTTCTCCAAATGTGGAACGACATGACATGTACGCTAGCTACACGCACTGCTTTAAACTGTTATTATGACCTTTGTGTTTACATTAACTATTTACCGTTTATACAAATTTTATGTAGAGACTTCAAAGTTTATATTAGTGCATATATTAACTGATTACGGCCCTGAGTAACAAGTTAAAATAATTTTATATTTGCACTTATTCTTGCGGCCTCTGACATTTTTCTTAAATTTATAACTTGATAATGGTTTTCTTCTAAATCTAAATTCGCCTTTTTTTGTAGATTAGCTTGTCTATCAAATTGTATCTATTTTCAAATCTCTTCTTTTTAATAATAATGTCGCAAAATTCAGTATATATAAAGACCCAACAAAGTTATTTCCGATTTACGCTACAGTACAGGACCACAACAGTAAATTTCAGATATATATATATATTTCAAATGACGATATCCTTACATTATGGAAAGGTAGTTAGTTTACAATTCAGTCAGTATCTAAAAGGTAAAGTGGTCCACTACAGACCTTAGAAGGTTCTTGGGATATTAGGAGGTTAAGGCTCCCACTTTTCTAAACTATCGGTACTTGATGTAAGCCGAGTACTTATTTCTGTCTGACGGCCCATAACAAGCATCTGGTACTCATTTCAGTTAGAGGCTGAGTCAACCCCGGGTTCATGGTGCCGCCTGAAGGTTTGGTTCAGTTTAAAAATCCTGATCCACCGGGACTCAAACCCTCGATCTTCCGGCTTGTAGCATGTTGATCTTTTAAGTCCACGCCTCCGGTGAAGCTATTATAGTCATATTTCATCAACTGGTTTCGGTTTGGAAACCAGAAGAAAGGCATTGAAATTTAGGGTTGATGAAGGTCTTTTAGTACAACAGGTCTGATGTGTAGAAAGACCATTTTTTGAAGGCACACGACCTAAAATAATGTTTCCAAAGTGTTAGAAAGACACATTTGGAGAAGGCTGCCCCCCCTACAAGAAAGAAGGTCAGCGCATAGAAGTAATGTGTTTGTAATAAACATGAACAAAGTAAACACAAGGGGAAAAAATACACTTTTTGTTGCCCGAGTGTCAAAGAGCTGGTTTACATTTTGAAGATTTATCACACCAATTTTTGAAGTTCATTCTTTTTTTAAGACCCTTCTCTTTGTGTAAATATTTCGTTTTGTTGTTAGGTAAAGTCGGTTCTCTGAATTCTTCAAAGAATCCCTAGTGCAATACACTGTGTCACTTATGTGAGAAATTTACAAAAAGGACCTATTTGAACTGTGGCACAACAACCATAAATAAGTCTGCAAAAAATGCAGAGATGTTACATGAGAACCCTAACAAATTTAATTAATTAAATATTATATTAAGGGTTCACCATAAACGAATTGCAAAAACATTTAAATTACTCAAGATATATCAATTTAAATGCGTTGTTGGAATACTGGCACTGAACGGCTGAGTTTAAATACCGGTGAACTTCCTCCCGCATCAGAGTATTTCCGGCCATTTAAATCCATCCGCTCTGAGGGGTTAATAAGAATTAAATTAATTGTGAATTCGTCTTACCTCATACTTCCATGTTTTTTTTAATACAGCACTGCAGTATCAGCAAGGATGGTGACAATGGTCGCTGATACTGCAGTGTTGGTGTTTAAAAAAAATAGAATGATGAGGTAAGAAGAATTCATGATTCATTTAATTCTTATCTTTCTTGTTTTTTTTATGTGGATTTTTCCCCAGACCATGAGTTCTTTCTGTTAAACAGAAGAGAACATAAGATTAAAAAAATTCACTTACCATCCTTTAAAATACTACAAGTCCCAGGGTTTTAAAAAAGTTTAACATTCGATTGGCTCCGAAGAATGAATACAGCCTAAACAAGATAATTAAAATCAACAAAAATGAAAAAAAATGGAAGAAGAATACAAATCAGGAATATATCAGATCAAATGTAAGGATTGTGACACAATCTACATAGGAAAAACAAAAAGAAATTTTAAAACTAGATTGAAAGAACATCTGAGAAATGTAAAAAAGGGTGAAATGGACAAGTCAGCTGTAGCAGCCCATACTTGGTCTGAAAAACATTTAATTGATACAAAAGCTAGCCTAATCAAACACACAGATAAACAGAAAGAACTCACGGTCTGGGAAAAAATCCACATCCAAAAAAACAAGAAAGATAAACTCATGAATTTCGAAACTCCTGCAAAATTTTGATCTGATCCAGAGGTTCATCTGTCCACCGATAGAAGGAAGAAGAAAACTGCCAAGAAACAACATAACACTGAAGAAGTTGTAATTAATATTTAATTTTAGGAAGTTATATTTTGAGGTTATTTTAATTATATTATTTTTGGTCTGGACATCTTACCTCAATATTAATGTTGATTTGTTCTTGGACATGTTTCAAAACAATTCTCTGTTTTATCTTCAGCTTTCCCAGACTGGTTTTATTTATGTTGCATTATGTTGCACCACCTGGATGTCGATGTCAGCTCCATCCTGTGGTTGGCCAAAGAACCTCCAAACAAGGTCACCCTCCATCGGAATATCAAAATTCATAACTCTGTTTCTGTTCTTCTGAATATAAATTTTTTCCCAAATAGTCAGCTCGTTTGTATTTTCTAACTGTTTTAATAATTTAGTGTCTGAATTTATATTATGTTTTTCAGACCAAACATGAGCAGCAACTGCAGATTTTTCAATTTCTCCATTTTAATATTTCTTATGTGTTCTTTGGTTCTAATTTTTAGGTTTCTTTTTGTTTTCCCTATATATATCTTTTCACAACCCATGCATTCAATTTGATATATTCCTGACTTTTTATTTTTATCAGTTTTTTCATTTTTGTTGGTTTTTATTAGTTTATTTAAACTGTAGTTATTTTTTGGTGCTAATTTAATATTAAACTTCTCAAATATATTTTGAAATTTATTATGTACCCAGGGGTGATATGTGAATTTCCTATATTTTTTCATAGGTGGTTCTTCTTTTTCAAGATTACTTCGTTTATCATTTTTTGTTTTTTATACTTTTCTATCCTTTTATGTACCATTTTTTCATCAAACCCATTTTCTCTTGCTACTTTGATTATGTGTTTTTTCTCATGTTTGAAATCTTCTTCGTTTAAGGGTAAGTTTACCAATCTATGAGTTAAACTATTAAATGCTGCTAATTTATGTCCAATTGGATTGAACCCTGTTGATTTTATAAAATTTTCCGTATGAGTTTCTTTCCTATGAATCCTGAATTCAATTTTTCTTTTTTCTTCGTTTCTGACCAATTTAAGATCCAAAAAAGGTATTTGTTTATTGTCTTCTATTTCTTTGGTGAATTTAATGTTTGTACTCTGTAAATTTAATAGTTTTAGGGAATCTTCTACATGTTTTTCTTTAACAATACAAATTATATCATCAACATATCTACTCCAAAATTTAAACATTGTGGGATGTGCTTTAGTGATTTTACATTCAAAATCGCTCATAAATAATTATTTATGAGCGATTTGAATGTAAAATCACTAAAGCACATCCCACAATGTTTAAATTTTGGAGTAGATATGTTGATGATATAATTTGTATTGTTAAAGAAAAACATGTAGAAGATTCCCTAAAACTATTAAATTACAGAGTACAAACATTAAATTCACCAAAGAAATAGAAGACAATAAACAAATACCTTTTTTGGATCTTAAATTGGTCAGAAACAAGAAAAAAGAAAAATTGAATTCAGGATTCATAGGAAAGAAACTCATACGGAAAATTTTATAAAATCAACAGGGTTCAATCCAATTGGACATAAATTAGCAGCATTTAATAGTTTAACTCATAGATTGGTAAACTTACCCTTAAACGAAGAAGATTTCAAACATGAGAAAAAACACATAATCAAAGTAGCAAGAGAAAATGGGTTTGATGAAAAATGGTACTAAAAGGATAGAAAAGTATAAAAAACAAAAAATGATAAACAGAAGTAATCTTGAAAAAGAAGAACCACCTATGAAAAAATATAGGAAATTCACATATCACCCCTGGGTACATAATAAATTTCAAAATATATTTGAGAAGTTTAATATTAAATTAGCACCAAAAAATAACTACAGTTTAAATAAACTAATAAAAACCAACAAAAATGAAAAAACTGATAAAAATAAAAAGTCAGGAATATATCAAATTGAATGCATGGGTTGTGAAAAGATATATATAGGGAAAACAAAAAGAAACCTAAAAATTAGAACCAAAGAACACATAAGAAATATTAAAAATGGAGAAATTGAAAAACTGCAGTTGCTGCTCATGTTTGGTCTGAAAAACATAATATAAATTCAGACACTAAATTATTAAAACATTAGAAAATACAAACGAGCTGACTATTTGGGAAAAATTTATATTCAGAAGAACAGAAACAGAGTTATGAATTTTGATATTCCGATGGAGGGTGACCTTGTTTGGAGGTTCTTTGGCCAACCACAGGATGGAGCTGACATCGACATCCAGGTGGTGCAACATAATGCAACATAAATAAAACCAGTCTGGGAAAGCTGAAGATAAAACAGAGAATTGTTTTGAAACATGTCCAAGAACAAATCAACATTAATATTGAGGTAAGATGTCCAGACCAAAAATAATATAACATAACACTGGTCGACCAGAGGCTACTGATGATGGAGATAAGCTCCGAAACTGCAGTCTAGAAGAAAAAGGATATGAGGTGAGGTAATAAAAACATTAATTTAATTCTTAAATTAAACCTCATAATGTTTCTTCCCTATGAAAGTTAAATAATGTACACAACTAATGGTAATTTTTTATCTTTTCTATTGATTACAACAATGTTGTAGTTAGGGAAAAAATTACTCATTTCTTTATTTAACTTTCACAGGGAAAGAACACTATGAGGTTTAATTTAATAATTAAATTAATGTTTTTATTACCTCACCTCATATCCTTTTTCTTCTATACTGCAGTTTCGGAGCTTATCTCCATCGTCAGTAGCCTCTGGTCGACCGGTGTTATGTCGTTTCAGGAAACCGCCAAGAAATGACATAACACCAGTCGACCAGAGGCTACTGACGATGGAGATAAGCTCCGAAACTGCAGTATAGAAGAAAAAGGATATGAGGTGAGGTAATAAAAACATTAATTTAATTATTACTCATTTCTTGCCTATTTGTATTATTTCCTTTAATGAGAACTGTTAAGATTTAAGTATATTTTTTTAAAACATTTGTATATATTTATATGAAACAGGCTGAAATGCAAGACTTCCAATTAATGCGTCAACAAAAACTTTCCAATTCTTCACCACCTCGTAATGCATATCGCCAAGAATATAATAATGGAAAAGTATGTAGAATTTATAAACGCAGTACAAAGAGACAATTATTTGTCGGTAAGTAATCAACATTTATAATCTTTTAATAATATAATTGAAGGTAGAAGGTACAGGTACCCTGTTAATAGGCCTTGAAAGCTGGATGATAATTCTTGATCAAGGTACAAGAATTTTGTGTGGCTAGCTCTACACTCTAGCCAACTTCAACCTCAGGAAAGTTCCTTGTATTCCTTTATAGGACATTGATTTGGTTCTATGGCTAGTCATGAATTAATGAACAGAATCTCTTTTGCTGCCCAGCACTTAGTTAAAAGTTTTTGTTTGAGTTTATCTCTCCTCTCGTAAAATATATGTTACATTGGAATATTTATTTTTAGAATCATCAAATATCCAAACACACATTTTCTACATTTAAATTATTTTATTTATTTATTTTTAATATAGCATTTCTGTCCAACATTAGAAGTATTGCATCCAACAGAAATAACAGTTTTGTAATGAGAGTTTAACAGACTGCAAAACTTCCTTTATACTACAAATCACTTCTCAGAAATTCCTCATGCATTAAAACTGCCAATCATCTGGCATTTAAGTCTTTACAAAGACTGTATTGTAAGTGCTTAACTTTTCATGTGAAATTTTTATTGCTGGTGGAAAATCTGAGCTCTATTTGTAAGCTTTTAGTACATATGTACTAGAGTTGGGACCATTTCGGATGTGTCTTTGTCTAGGATGTGCAGAAAACAGGTTACAACATCCCCTCTAGCTTCAGCCAGTAGTGTCATTGTCGATTGGTCTTGGTATATACTACAGCCTGTCCGCTCTTAAAGTGATCCTTGTCAAAACAACCGACATATGTTGTAGAAGCAATAAGTGTGCGAAAAAGTAGTTCCCTTCATTAAATTAAAAATATGTCTTCTGTATATACTTGTTATTATTCATGAAGAAAATAATAATATTGAAAATGTAAAAAATATTATAAAAATGTTATACCTAATCAATAATTACAACTTAAAATATTTTATTACATATGGGTGATGCAGCTGAATCATGCTTCAGTCAATTCTCATGAAACAAAATGCTGAAAGCATCGAGTTTTCTGTTGCTGTGTTGTCATCTCCCTGTCAAAAGTGACAGTAATTGTTGCGCGAATGGCGGAAGGATATTGCTTCTACAACTTATGTCGGTGTCCATAACCAATGAAAAGTGAGCAGGTTTTGTTTTGACGAAGATCAGTTTAAGAGCGTTTTCTTATGGTAAAAAAATATAGTGATATTGTTACAATAAATGGTGCATGTTATGATGACATCTAAACTAAACGACAAGTCCTGCATAGCCAGACAGAGGAAAATTGTGTTTAAAGTGTATGAAATCTCTACAAATGAAGTAAATCAGACAGAAAGCTGTGATTAAAGCAGGAGTAACAGTGTTCCCAGACCTCGAGAGAAAGTTACTGCAGCTTGTGATGTGAGTTTACCCATTGTGCAAAGAATCATGACTGAAGGCAAAAGTAATAATTTGGTGCGTGGGAATTACAACGTATATAAGAGAAAAATTTGCATCTAGATTGGATTATATTTGAAGAGAAAAATTTTTGCCTAGACCGAGACACGAACCCGGGACCTTTGGCTTGCTGGACCAAATGCTCTACCAACTGAGCTACCGAGGCGAGTTGTGATCTAGATGCAAATTTTTCTCTTATATATGTTGTAATTCCCTCTCGCCAAATGCTTTTGAAAAAAAATTTTTTTTTCTCTTCAAATATAATTTATCTTTCAGTGAGAAATGTTAAATCAATAATAAAATATCTAGATTTGGAACTCGCCCTGGTAGCTCAGTTGGAAGAGCATTGTTACCCAAAAATGAAGCATCCACTCTTTTCAACTAGATCGTGTTTCTTGATTGAAATATGATTGAAACATCAAAAGCACTTAAGATAACACAAACACCAGAAGCGGTTATGATTTCCTGGTTTAATACTCGACATACCGCTCTCTTCCAGTCTAAAAAGATAAGAACTGCTCATTTGGTTAAAACTTACAAGCCAACGACCAAATCATATGAGATTGATTTAGTTCCAAAGCAACATGGTCATACAGAAGTGCATTTTCTTTGCTACCACTGCCATTATAATCCAGTTGAGCAAATTTGAGCTCAGATGAAAGATTTTGTAGTGAAAAACAACAGTAGGTTCAGGATAGCTGACATTGAGAGGCTCACTCTTGAAGCTGTATCCAATATATTCATTTACACATGGAGAAACTGTGTAGAACAAGTTGAAAAACTTAAAGGGAACATGAGATCCTCAGGGATGAAGTTATGGAATCCTTCATCATTAATCTTCATAATTCGGATACTAATGCAGCAGAAGAAGATGACGATCCTAATGATATCATTGGGTATCTGTCTATGTCCAAGTAATGTTACTATTTTTTTAGTTGTATTTTATAGCAGTTTTAATTACATTAAAATTAATTTTCTCATATTTTAATTTGTATTGATAATTTAACTATTTTTAATCCTTACTATACACCGTGTAATTATATATGACATGTAAAATTAAAATGTCGAAGTTATGGTAAAGAAAAATATTTTGAATGTTGCACGTGTTTTTAAGGATACATGGCAACAGTGTAATAATCATGCTATCTCTCTGCTCCATCCAAACAGACAAACTCACTTTCCGAGATGGTCCTGAGTCTAATGTCATATAATGTCTGTGTGTTTGAATATGAAATCAATAACAATCAACTTTTTTAATGTATTTGCATGTATTTTAATGTTAAGAAGGCTTTACTTGTATTTTAACAGCCAGTCATTTTTACATTACGTAATAGAATCAAACATTTTAAAATAAAAACATTGAAAATATATGCTTTATTAGTTAAAAATACCTGATTCAGTTATGCAATACCTCACAGTGTTTTTCTTACAAATTTTGAATATAATAGAAAGAAAAAAGAATGTTAGCTACAAGGTAAGAAATATAAAAAACTATGATTGTACCCAGTAATCAAATACAAACATTCTTCTTCAAGTCCCGTTGGGGTCAGGATTTTTAAACTGACCCAAACCCTCTGGCGGCACTATGGCCCTGGGGTCGACTCAGCCTGTAACGGAAATGTGTACCAGACGCTTGTTCTGGGGGTAAAGGTGGCCGTCACGCAGGGCTGACAACCCGGCTGACATAAAGTGCCGATTGTCTAGAAAAAGTGGGAGCCTTAACCTCCTACTACCCCAAGGGCCTCCGGGCCTGTTGTGGGATCACTTTACTTTTGGGGCACGCCGTAGCGTAGTGGTTAAAGCACTGAGCTACAAGCCGGAGGGTCGAGGGTTCAAGTCCCATTGGGGTCAGGATTTTTAAACTGACCCAAACACTCTGGCGGCACTATGGCCCTGGGGTCGACTCAGCCTCTAATGGAAATGAGTACCAGACGCTTGTTCTGGAGGGTAAAGGCGGCCGTCATGCAGGGCTGACAACCCGGCTGACATAAAGTGCCGATTGTCTAGAAAAAGTGTGAGCCTTAACCTCCTACTACCCCAAGGCCTCCGGGCCTGTTGTGGGATCACTTTACTTTACTTTTAATCAAATACAAACAGTGGAAAGCAGCTATAGCTTTCTTCAGAGAATACATTGTTCATGATCAACTTAACAAGCCTCATGGGCTAGTGGTCAGCATTTCTGACTACAGTTCATGAGGTACCGGGTTCGATTCATGGTCAAACCATAGGAATTTTTCCTGTGGTTGCCCATGGTCTGGAATTTAGGTTAAGAACTCTCCTGGCACTTCATTATCATTTATCACCCATCATGTCATCGGGGTAATGTAACTCCACCTTCAGAAGTGGGTTACAATTAAGCCAATACCAGGAGAGAATACCAGAAATGTTGAAACAACAACCTGGGGCATTGAAAAAAAAAATTGGAATACAGAACTTTCCATCATGTTCTCTCTGTAACAGCCTACACAATAAGAACACAGATCATCTACTGAATTGTCAAGAGCTGTATCCTCCACTAAGAGAGAAGAAAAATCTAGCTGGTTTATCTGCAAGAGAAAAGATGAAAAATTTGAAAATAACATATTTAAAAAAAAAACATTGGCCCTCTGATCTAGAGGCAAGTATAATAACCACTAGACCATCAGGACCGACAATTTATAAAGTTTTTGTTTATTAATTTTATAATTTATGACTTAAAAATAAGCATTAAAAAACAATATACCTCATTTTTAAGTTTTTTTATATATTTTTTAAAACTAGTAAAGCGCATATTTTCTATGTTTTTATTTAAATTTGTCTCTTATATTCAAGTAAGTCAAGTGGTTAAGGCAAGATGCCTTGGCACAGAGCTACGGGACTTGCGCTGGTTTGAGTCTCCATTGAGGAAAAAATTGTTTAATTTCAGCCAGTATAGGACCCGGTGCCTACCCAGCATCGTGAAGAATTTGGGTAGCTACAATAAGTAGTGGCACCTCTGTGATGAGGCCAGCAGCCGGCTGGCAGGTCAAGTGCTTTCTTGATTTGTCGCACCATGGAGTTTATAGTTTTCTTATATTAAAGGACAAATTAATATTTTAAGAGAAAAATGTTCTTGTTTAAATTTTTAAGTTCTTTGTTATTTCCTAAAATTACAAAACAACCTGATGTGATAGAGTAAATCTGAATGCAGGCTCAGATTCACCACCTGCCAATACCTAAAAATAGTCATAAAGTTAGATCAATGAATTTCATTTTTAAATTGTCAACTTTGCCTATATTAACATTTTTACTTGGACCGAATTGGTATTACTTCTCCTCCCCATACCAATTCCCTCTTTCAACTTTTCTATCCAGTCTCCCTTGACTGACCTCTTGTTTCTTTCGACCCTGATGGTATTAGAGTACTCGAGGCCTAGGGGTTCATTTCTCCTTCCTTCCTATACCTACTTTCTCTCTATGGGTGACGTAACCACCACATGTGGTGCCTACTACTAAACGGTTACAACTAGTTTATTGTACTCCAATACAAACATGAAGCCTTGGAAAAAGAAATGAATTGGCATAACAGATTCACCTAAATGCCCTTTTTGCAATTTAAATGAAGATATGGAAATAAACCATCTCCTCCGTTGTCCAGCTTTTGTAGAAGTGACCAGCCTTTCTGCTAAATATTGGAGTGCAAGAGAGCGAATGATTTCATTATCAAGTGCTCGACATTAGATACCAACCAACCAACCAACATTTTTATTAAAAAAAACTGACAAGATACAGAAAATCTGATTACAATTCTGATTCAGGCTACTTCAATTAATTCAAAGTTAAAAATGGGAAACATTATGAGGTTCTTAATTAATAAATTAATTTATTACTTCAATTAACTATAATCACAAATTTATTTCTCTTGTAGAAGAAAAAGTTTTGAAATACATATTTAATTTTAGGAAGTGATATTTTGAGGTTATTTAAATTATATTATTTTTTGTCTGATCATCTTACCTCAATATTAATGTTGACTTGTTCTTGAACATGTTTCAAAACAATTCTGTTTTATTGTCAGCTTGTCCAGACTGGTTTGATTTATGTTGTATTATGTTGCACAACCTGGATGTCGATGTCAGCTCCATCCTGTGGTTGGCCAAAGAACCTCCAAACAAGGTCACGCTCCGTCGGTATTTCAAAACAGTTAGAAAATACAAAAGAGCTGACTATTTGGGAAAAAAATTATATTCAGAAGAACAAAAACAGAGTTATGAATTTTGAAATACCGACGGAGCGTGACCTTGTTTGGAGGTTCTTTGGCCAACCACAGGATGGAGCTGACATCGACATCCAGGTTGTGCAACATAATGCAACATAAATCAAACCAGTCTGGACAAGCTGATGATAAAACAGAATTGTTTTGAAACATGTTCAAGAACAAATCAACATTAATATTCAGGTAAGATGATCAGACTAAAAATAATATAATTTGAAATACATATTGATGCATATGTTGTTTCATATCATAGTAATTCATTATCATCATCTTCCTTTTATGTCATAATCCTGAAAGGACTATTATGGCATCTCTTTGTAGATTTGAAAGCAATGTAGTTACCCTCTGACTAATTGCTGGCTGAAGGTAAACCAGGTGGTGGGGTGCCACCTGAGCTTCTGGACAAGCTATGTTTGGATTATCATTTATTCTAATTTTAATGGAATAGTTATACCATTGTAACTCGGTCCAAAGAGCCTCATTCATTCCAAAACAGGTTGCATCACTTGAAGGTGAGGTTGAAACTTAAGATGGATAGGTGACAGATGGAATGCACTTCACCTACTTATGCAACCTATATCATAGTAATTAATAAAAAAAATATATATATAAATTTTTTAAGCACAATTTTATCACCTCAGAGAGAGAACATGGGAGTTGCTGAATGCGGCAGCAGAGATCCCTTTAGGATGACCGAGGCCATCCACGGGTACCAAGGCTTTTGTCCCGTTAATTTTGATTGAAGGTCCGAAAGAGTTGAATAAGTGTGTAGTGTGAATAACCATGGCAGTGTGTAGAAGTGGTGTTAAGGTTGTGGTCTGCGGAGTGTTGAGCAGTGGTTTTATCTGTGTTGTACTTACGTCACTGAGAGAAGTGAAGATTGTTACTGTAGAGTGGCAAAGGCATCTGGATCCTGAGTTCTGAAATGAAATCATCTTTGGTAATCACAACTCCCTTCCCTGGCTGAAAATTTTGAAAAATTTGGGGATTAGTTGGTAATTTACATAGTGGTACAAAGGGGCCACTCTGACATTTGTCTTTACGCTGGAGGGAAACCACTAGAAAACCTCAGCAGAGTGGGTTAAAAATGTTCTCCCCTGGAGACTCGAACCAGCGTAAATCCCGTAGTTGTGCGCCAAGACTTCTTGCCTTAACCACTCGGCTACAGCGTGGGACCTCACCTCATATTCTTCTTCTTATAGTTTTGGAACTTTCTTCAGTTCCATCTCCATTATTTTCACTTAAATAAATGATACCTCTTAGTGTTAATTCTTCAAAAAGTTAACTATAAAATGTGTTTACTTGGAATGTATTTTTTTAGATGAAGAAGACAAATCACGTAATCATCAATACCATAGCAATGGTGGAAATCATGATAAGAACAATTATGATACTATACACTTCAGTGCTCCATCTTGGTTGAACTTCAAATTTGATCAGCGAGCGATACTGAACTGTCTCAGTACGTGACCATCACATTCAACATTCACCTTATAGTGACTGATCATCTCCATCAGATATGTGATTTCAACTTCATTGTTCACATCTTCAGTACCTTTTTATGTTCTCTTTTATTACTGATATAAGTCATATATTTTTAAAACTCATATAGTGTATATATAACTAGTTTTTTACATTCTTTATACTTAATTTTGCAATGATTTAAAATTCATTTATTTTTTTATTATTATTGCATTTATTTGAGGAATGCCTTATACTACAGTGCATTCAAATGGCTCTATGAATGGGAAGGAGAGTTTCTGTGTCTTCTTTCATTATTCGATCCATTAATTGAACAAATATTTCTATAATGTTATAAAAATTGTTGATAAACTCTTAGGATTAAATTGATGACCACTTATTAATAACAATTATATAATACTATATAATATAATGTATTTAAAGTAATGGTTTAATGGTGATTATTTAAAGTAGTTTATCGGATTAGTTGATCATTATCAAGTAATAGTCATATTCTGCAGGTTACCTAATTATTGCAAAGCGCTAGTAATGTTCTCTTATGCACTAAATCATCTACTGTCAAGGGCTTTATTTACTTTAAGGATCAGGTAAAAATCTTATGGTAAAAAAAAATGTAATATAGAAACCCTATTCAAAAACAAATTAATTTTACACTTTGCTCGCTCACACAAGTTATAACCCTATATGCAGAGGAAATTATGTATTAAGAGTTTTAGAGTTTTTTTAAATAGATTGGAGATATCAAGATACTTACAGTATGATCTGATGCTGCAAATAACATACTTCTCAGTTAGGCCAATATTCTATCAGTTTAAGTACATAAATGGCTATTAAAAAGTTGATTACAAGATTGATAATGCTCATATTTTAGGGATTTTGATATTGTTGGTATGATATTAATATGTGCTTTTATGTATTGTTTCAAGTTAGTTCTACTTCTGACTTTTTTAGTGTTTCAATCTTTAATAAATGTAAAAGAATATTATTGCCTATTAGAAAGTAGGCATGTAAAAAGAATTCTTACATTAAAATTATATGGGATATCATTCTAGTAATATATACTTTAATAATAGTATCTTATTTTAATCTTTGATTTTCATCACTAGTTCTTCAAAATTATCAGCAAAGGAAATTATTTCAGCACTTAGAAATTTAATATTTAATTTTAGGAAGTTATATTTTGAGGTTATTTTAATTATATTATTTTTAGTCTGGACATCTTACCTCAATATTATTGTTGATTTGTTCTTGAACATGTTTCAAAACAATTCTGTTTTATCGTCAGCTTTCCCAGGGGAAAGAGATGTCCAGACTAAAAATAATATAATTATACTTAGAAATTTCTTTGTAAAAATATACTTCCTCTGGGAACATTTATGGCAGTCCTGGGGTATAAAATCACTGTGAACTTGAGCAAATTATTTGTAGTGTTCAGTTTCAAATTTGTTTCTTTAAAACAAAAGTGCAATGATTTTAATCATTTCATTATAAACATTATGTTCCAGTCAGAAATTTAAAAGAAATAAGGATAAATAAATGAAAAGTAGATGTTGCTTTAATATGTGGATGAGAATACTTGGATTAAGTGTGGCCAACATGTGATATATCTTTAAGACTTTAAAAAGAAAATATGTCAGTTTTGAACAACTCAGCATTTTTATTATCCATCATTGAGTCATTTGAATGCTTTGTATTGTGCTAAATATGAAATTATCTTTGTTCCTCAAATCATGTATTTTAATTTTATTGTTTCAAGAATAATCTATTCAGTCTTATAAGTATGTAAACAGAAAATTGTCACATTAGTTATGTTGTTTTATTTTTTTAAACCAAGTTAGTGAAATTGCCATCGTTTGAATGATCATATAGATCTGAAATGATAGTGCCTGTACTGCATATGTTTACAACTTTCAGTTTTTAATCATATAAAATCTCATAACATTTTTATATTAAGTACAAAGATGGTGAATAGAAAGAATCTTTTTCTCTTTTTAAATTTGTAATCTATACAAAACATGTGATATGTAGTTCTTAATAGGATATCAGTTTCAATATATTTTCAAAGTTAAAAGTTGTTTGTCAGTGAAATGATTAGTTGGAATAATATTTGTATTGGTTTAGGGGAAGTTATTGATATTGAATAAAATGGTAAGCCCTACTGGCTTTATAAAGTAGTGTTTAAATTCCCAATAAATGTCTTCTTAAATAAGAAGCGATAGTTTGACCAGTTATATGGAGCAGAAACTAGGGCTGATACAACAAAAACTAAACAAATAATAAGCACATGTGAAATGAAAATCTTAAGAACTATTCAGGGGAAAACATTATTTGATAAAATACACAACACAGAAATTAGGGACAAATCCGTCATCCCTCTTAAGGGAATGACAAGGGAGTGACATTCAGAAACAATCAAAAATGATTGACATAGTGTCGGAATACAAAGTATTTGGAGTCATTAAACTAATGTCTCGATTGAATTTAAGTCTCGGTTTGAAGACTAGCATCCCTATAGGATGAGGGGAGATGAGAACATTTGAAAATAAAATTTCCAAAATGACCTAGATTACTGTCTAATATAAAGTTTCCGGGATCTTTAAGTTGAATCATTTGATAAAATACACAACACAGAAATTAGGGACAAATTCCATATTCAAGACATAATCAAATTTATTACAGATAGACGAAAATATTGGAAGGATCATATAGAAAGAATGGAAGAAAATTGGCTTGCAAAAAGAGCTAAAGAAGATAGACCAATGGACGGAGAATAACAAAAGAAAGACCAGCCAAGAGATGGATAGACAGTGAATGCACATCCAATACGTCTTCCTCCGAGGAGTGATTTTGGAAATAAACAGGATGAAAATCCTACAAATTAAGTTTAAGAAGAAGAAGAAATTAGAAGCCACCATTTGCGTAATCGAGGAAATGCTCGTAGCATTCGATGCTCGGGAATTAACAGTGTATAAGAGAAAAATTTGCGTTTGTGCTCAGGTAGCTCAGTGGTAGAGCACTGACCTAGAAAGCCAAAGGTTCTGGGTTCAAACCCCAGTCTGAGCGTATAATTTTTCTCTTCAAATATAATTTGTCCTTCAGTGAGAAGTATTAAATTAATAATAAAAACATCGAAAGAAGCCCTACCGGCTTTATAAAGCAATGTTTAAATTCCCAATAAATTTTTTCTTAAATAAGAAGTCGCTATTTGCATAATCGAGCAAATGCTCATAGCATTCGGCGCTCGGGAATTAACAGTGTATAAGAGAAAAATTTGTGCTTAGATTGGAGTGGCTCAGGTAGCTCAGTGGTAGAGCATAGGCCTAGAAAGCTAAAGGTCCTTAAGTTCACAATTAATTATTGATAATTGCAAACTAGATATATTCCAACTTAAATTCTAGTCCTGGGTTCAAACCCTGGTCTGAGCATATAATTTTTCTCTTCAAAATATAAATTTTAACTTGTCAATTTGAGTGAAATTGTTTATACCCTCGTAACTAATGCCAACTCTTAATTATTTTCCAATTTAATTAAATATTAATAATATTTTTATAAATATGAGGGTTGGGGCTTAACTTTTCTTTTGTACAATCCAGATGTAGATCAAATTTATAGTTAAATATTCAAATGATTTTTGATTGTGCTGGCATCAAGAAAATTAAACTGGTGTTAAAAAAAGACATACAACATACACACATAAAAGCATATGCAATGTATGGACAAGATAGTGCATTTATAGGCTAGGTAGTATTACATTACACATGCCCTCCTAAAGATGGTTTCAGTAAACCTCATAGCATCCATAATATGGTACCAATAATGTGGAGAATATTTAATACCATTGATATTTTTAATATTAATTTAACACATCTCATTGAAGGATAAATTAAATTTGAAGAGAAAATTTTTCACCCAGACCTGGACCCGAACCCAAGACCTTTGGTTTACCATACCAATGCTCTTACCAATTGAGCTACTGGGGTGAGTTCCAATCTAGACGCAAATTTTTCTCTTTAATACATTATAATTCCTGCAATTCAACGTATATAAGAGAAAAATTTGCATCTAGATTGGAACTCGCCCCAGTAGCTCAGTTGGTAAGAGCATTGGTATGGTAAACCAAAGGTTTCGGGTTTGGGTCCCGGTCTGGGCAAAAAATTTTCTCTTCAAATTTAACTTATCCTTCAATGAGATATGTTAAATTAATATTAAAAACATCAATGGTATTAAGTATTTTCCACATTTCACAATTTATATCACAAACATATTGTGCAACTAGGTATAACTCTCAAAATACAGACACACACATTGTGGGCTCCCCAAGGTACAGTTCTAAGTACTACATTATTTAATATCTACACCAACGATTTGCCTGACTCATTAAAAACATCAGGAATTAATACAGCAATGTTTGCTGACAATATTATCTGGTCTTCATACACACACACACCCAGTACAAACACCTGAACAACAACCTACAAAATTCCCTGATAAAACTCCAAAGATGGGCTGAAAATAACCTAATGGACATTAACTCTGAGAAAACTCTCTATCAAATTTTCTCACTTGGCTGGAAAGATAGGAAAATTGATCTAAATTACAAGAACACCCCACTCTCACAGATTGATTACAGTACATACCTAGATGTAACACTTGAATCTAAACTGTCATGGAAAAACCATGTGGAAAATGTCAGAAAAAAGCCACTGAAAAGAATGAGCATCGTAACATGATTTAACTGGAGTGAAATGGGGTTGTTCTAGAAAAACCCTAAATATAACATACAACATTTACATAAAACCTGAACTACAATACTGCGGAGAAATTCTTATCACATCACCAAGAATAATGGAAAAACTGGAAATAATACAAAATTACACTATGAGGATAATAACAGGGGCCATGAAATCCACCCCAATAGAATCCATGAGGACAGTTACCCAGAACCACCCCATCACCTTAACTCTTCAAGGAAAAGCACTTTTACAATATGAAAAATTAGTCAGATATTCAGAAGACACATGGGGGAGAAACAAACAAGTAGATGAAAGAAGACTGAACACCCAAGTCACTTTCCTTGAAAAAGTCAAAGAACTAGAGAAAAAATTTGAAATTCTGATAAATAGAGAAAAACAATTTTACCAATAATAAACCCCCTACCTTTTGAGCCTATCCCCTGTGCCTTAGACATAAATGCAAACATTACAAAAAAATCTGAACATAATACCAATTATGTTTTTATTATTGATTTAACATTTCTCAATGAAAGATAAATTATATTTGAAGAGAAAAATTTTCGCCTAGACCGGGACTCGAACCCGGGACCCTTGGCTTTCCAAGCCAAGTGCTCTACCAACTGAGCTGCCGAGGCGAGTTACGATCTAGACGCAAATTTTTCTCTTATATACGTTGTAATTCCCTATCGCCAAATGCTTCTGAAACCATTTGCAAAGATAGAAGCAATGGTTTCAAAAGCATTTGGCGATAGGGAATTACAACGTATATAAGAGAAAAATTTGCGTCTAGATCGTAACTCGCCTCGGTAGCTCAGTTGGTAGAGCACTTGGCCCGGAAAGCCAAGGGTCCCGGGTTTGAGTCCTGGTCTAGGCGAAAATTTTTCTCTTCAAATATATTACCAATTACTTGAAATCAATAACCTTGGAAACTATCTACACCAGTTATGCTACAGAAGACTGGCTGCATGTCTACACTGACAGCTCACTCACAAATGCTGTAACTTGTGTCGGAGCAGGAGGAACATGCTCCCTTTTTTCGTTTTACTGTCATGCTGTACGAGGAACAACAAATTTTGATGGTGAAATTCATGCTATAAAAATCTCTCTCCAAAACCTATTAACACTAAAAGCCATGTTTTCCAAATTAGTGCTGCTCTGTAACTCCAAAGCAGCTGTACAGGCAATTTACTGGCCAAAAAGTTTTGACTGCAAAGAATGTTATGACATTATTACTGACCTGCGAAACTGTGGTAAAGAAGTTGTTCTCCAATGGCTACCTTCCCACTGTGGGATTACCGGTAATGAAACAGACAGCCGATTTCCTCGCCAAAAAAAGGATCTCGCATTGAACAATTGCCTGGATCTAAACCAACACCTTACTCCTCAGTGAAACACTACAACAAAAAATGTGAATGCCTAATAAAAAGTATTGATATATCAGACAAACCAAATATAGAAGTAGCACATTTTAGAATGACAATGGGCCACGACTGTCTGGCAAAACACCTTTACAAAATCAAGATTCTGCCTTCACCAAAATGCATTTTATGCTGATGAAGAAATGGACGAAGGTCATCTGAACAACTGTATCACTGTCAGACATGAAGATTCTAAGACCCCAAAGTATTGGAGAGCAAGACTGCTAATGACATCAGTGTTAGATGCAGCACATTAAACAACAACATGTATTTACAATGTGTTAAAGTCTATTAATTGGATGATTTTTTTTAACAGTTTGTAATGTTTTGCTATGAGTTGATCTGGAGCATCTGGCCACTTCCCATGGTTTGCTGTTATTTGTTGTCTTAAGGTATTCCTCTTGTGCTGAAGTTGCTGAAGTTTTTTACATCTGTATATTACAAGTTCAACAGTTTGGGCCTCTTGAAGACATGAACATGTAGGATCCTGAATCTATGGAGATAGGATTTCAGTATGTTGTGTCCAGTTACCATTGCTTTTAAAGAAGTCGTCATTGTTATCTTCTGTTTTAACTTGTGACGAACCGATGGGAGTTGATCTGCCTTCTCATTTCCTGAAATTCCCACATGGGCTTTAATCCATCCAAAATGAATTTGCCAATGGAGATCATTGAGGATCTTAATTTGGTTTCTGATTAGCCCTATTATATAGCTATGGTTGTTGTTCCTGAGTAGTGCTATAGTGATTTTGTTATATGTCAAAACCACCACTGTTCTCTCTTCTGGTGCGATATTTAGTTGGGCAAGTTAATTTATAGCTTTTAGAATGGTCATCTGTTCTGCTTGATTATTTGAACAATTACTGTGAATAATATTTGAGTTTGTATTCTTTAACATTCTTACCTCATATGTTTATTCTGTTGGACGATCGTTTCAAAGCTATTGCTCCATCTTCAGCTTGTTCACAAACTGATTTTTTATTTTCTTCAAGTTGTCGGCCCTGGATCTGTGTTCCAAAGAACTTGGTAATGCGGCTCCTTTATCCAAGAATTTTAAAGTTCATCATTTTCTCCTTGTTCTTCTGTATATAGATTTTTTCCTACATTGTGAGTTCATTGGTATTTTCTAACTGTTTTAATAATTTTGTATTTATATCTATTTTGTGTTTTAATTATTAAAACAGTTAGAAAATACCAATGAACTCACAATATGGGAAAAAATCTATATACGGGGTGAATAATAAATATGGCTGTACGTTTGATCGCGTTGTGTGATGAAAATATTACCATTGGAAAGGCAATTATTCAAATTACAACAATGAAATAAAACAAAACAGTGTAGAACTTATCTCATTAGTCAAAATGGCATTGAATGTGCAACAGCAAATTACAATTGCTGCATGGGCAATAATGTATGCTAATGATTGTGAGGCCGCAAGCTGGGCAAGACGTGAGTTAAACATAGCATAGCAGCCGTCGACTGTGGGGAAGTGGAGAAAACGACTGCTGGAAACGGGAAGGATGCAGAAAATCAAACCTCCTGGAAGGCCTCGCATTAGCATGGATGCAGAAACAACGAAGATAATTGTGGAAGCATTCGACGCTAGCCCATAAAAATCAACCCACCAAGCTGCATGTGAGCAGTGATTTGTTTTGTTCTATTGTTGTAATTTGAAGGATTCCCTTTCCAATGATAACACCATATTTCCTTTAATAATATTTTTGTCACAAAATGCGATCAAACGTATAGCCATATTTCTGAATCACTCTGTACAGAAGAATAAGGAGAAAATTATGAACTTTGAAATTCTTGGAGAAAGGAGCCTCATTACCAAGTTCTCTGGAACACAGATCCAGGGCCGACAACTTGAAGAAAAGAAAAAACCAGTTTGTGAACAAGCTGAAGATGGAGCAATAGCTTTGAAATGATCATCCAACAGAATAAACATATGAGGTAAGAATGTTAAAGAATACAAACTCAAATATTAAATTAAACCTCATAATGTAACTTCCTAATGATTTTAAAACTGTGAATAATATTTAATTTTGGGAAGTGATATTTTGAGGTCAACATTAATATTGAGATAAGATGATCAGACTGAAAATAATTTAATTACTGTGATGTCTATTCTTCATGGTATGAATTAATGTACCCTGTTTGTAAAATGCAGCTGCCGCTCCCACTTTCCCTTGAATTTTACTTCCATCTGTGTATATTTCTACAGCATATGTTAATGAATTATTCACTTTGTTTATTATTGTTCTGTCAACTGGGTGTGGCCAGTATCTTACTTGAAGTGGTTTGTCATAATTTTCAGGGTCTTCTTTGCTTTTATGAGTTGCTTAATAGATTTTCACATATTATAATTTTAATATTGTGACTAAACCTCAATGGAGTTCTACTATGGATTTTATTAATGTTGACATCCTTCCATTTAGACTTTATGGTTTTTAAATGGGGTAACTATATTTTTAGTAATTATTGTTTATTATTTTTTTTTTATTTTCAGATCAGATTCTTTTTTTATTTCCCATATAATTTATCTATAATAATATATGAAATGCACACAATTTTCAAAGAAGATTGATCTTAGTTTCGCCAATGATTCTGATCTCATCTTACATTTTAGCACATGATATCTTTCACACTGGTCACCACATCTTACACACATGCAATCTGGACCAGGCTCGTGGAATCTCTGGATGCTGTACAACATGTGATGAAATCCATGCACGGCGAACCTTGTCACTGTGTGGGGTAATTGATATCTTCCCTGAGCCCATTCACAGTTGTCATGGCATCATGGCCCATATTTTGCTTTTCTTTCTTGGAGATCCTGGTAAGCTGGTGTCACTGATAGAAGGAATTTCAGTCTCAGCTGTACTATGTAGAAGGGCTCTCTGATGAGCTCATGTACAAGTCAAGAGGGTGTGTATTTGGAGAGACAAAACACTCTTTTTAAGTATGTGGCTTTTAGCTTCTCTATTTTTTCGAGGCTCTTTTTTCTTTAAATGGGCCCATATATTCTCCAGCCCATATGTTGCAATGGGGCTCAACTTTTAAGTTCAAAAAGTTGTAGGGCTGTTTCTAGTGAAAATCTGCTTATTGACTTAATGTTGCTTATGGCTCTTATCGCAGCATTTACTTGGTAAGTAAATTGTGTTTGAAAAGTAACTCCTAGGTATGCAAAGCTAGTTACTGATTTTTAATGTTTTGTCACAAGTATAAAAGATGCCTCTTCTACACTTTTCTAAAGGTCATGGAGACTGCTTTCTCTTCATTCAGTGTCAGTTCATTTTCATTTCCCAGTCCACTAATTGGTTGAAGGCTTTGTGTAGATAACTCTTCAAGCTTGAGGTCAATACCATATCATCTGCATACATAAGCAGGTTAACGTTGTCAGGTTTTATTGCCTTGATGATAACTGCTGTAGCTAAAATGAACAGCAAGGGGTTTAATGGGTACTCCTATAGTATCCCAACAATTTGCTGTATCAGGTTCGATTTGTCTATCATCACTTATTTCCACCCAGTTGTTGGTGAGAAGATCTCTAATAGGTGATAGTAGATAGTGTTTTGGACCTATAGCATTTTCCAGTTTCTTCATTAGAATGGTTCTATTTATTGTATCAAATGCCTTGAAGTAGTCAATAAATATAGCATGTAGTTTTCCTCCACAGTTTGCTATATCAGATTGAAGACAATGTACAGCTTGTGTCATTGATCTCTCACTTCTGAATCCAAACCGCGAATCTGGTAGTTTTTTATCAATGATATATCTGAGACATTTGCATAGTAATGTTGTAAGGTCTTAAGTAGAATGCCTCTGTACTCATTTGGGTCAGCCATGTTACCTTTACCCTTGTACAGCATTATTAGCTTTGATGTTTTCCACCTATTTGGTATAGCTCCTTATCTCAAGCATTCATCGAAGAGGGCTCTGAGTGATTTCGCTAACACCAGAAGCATCATATCATTTATTTTTATTAATCTAAGATAAGATTACATTGTGTCTTTCACTGCCTATAGTAGTAATAATAATGGTTTATTTTACCAATGCAGTTATGGACATAA
Source organism: Diploptera punctata (assembly GCA_030220185.1). Taxonomy (NCBI): domain Eukaryota; kingdom Metazoa; phylum Arthropoda; class Insecta; order Blattodea; family Blaberidae; genus Diploptera; species Diploptera punctata. The sequence continues at coordinate 1,246,033 of JASPKZ010002722.1, read as the reverse complement.
AGTCTTCTCTTCCACTTCAGCCAGGCTTAAATTATACAGATATTAACAATTATGAATAATCTACAACTTGATTAATAATACATAATAGGCATTGGACTATACAAATACAGATGACAAGGAAAGAACAATTTTTTTTTTTGCAAATGCCCCAGGTTGTCTTTCGACATTCCTGGTGTTCTCTCCTGGCATGATGTACTTGTAACCCACTTCTGAAGCGCCTGGAAGGCGGGGTTACGTTGCCCCAATGATATGATGGATGATGATAGTGGTGTGCTAGGAGAGTCCCTAATCCTAAGCTTAATCTTAGATGATGATGATTGCGATGGCCATATGATTTCAGGGACCGTTTGGGCCTTAAAGTTTTCCTGACATTTGTCTTGCAGGTGAGGAAAAATCCCAATAAAAATCTCACCCAGAAAAACTGTCCCGACCAGGGATTGAACCCGGACCCACTGCATGACAAGGCAGCACGCTACCTCAATTAAAATAATAACTAACTACATGGCATGACAGGCCTAGAAGACCCTTGGCCTACCAGCTGCTGCTGGCCTCACATCCATCCACATGTGTTAATCACAGAGGTAGACGATCATTCAGCTGTGTAGGGGTGACATGTAGTCAGTATGTCAGGTCCCCAAACTATTATAGCTGGTTTTCACAACCTGGAGCTGCTACTTATTGTAGCTACCCAAATGCATCATGATGCTGGGTGGGCACCGGTCCCATTCTAGCTGAAATTTCATGAGAAAATTTCTTCCCCATGGAGACCCGAACCAGTGCAAGTCCCATAGCTCTGTGTCAAGACTTCTTCTTGCCTTAACCACTCGGCTACGGCATGGGACAATAATAATAATAATGATAATAGTAATAACAATAACCTATAATTTAATTAAATAATTAACTTGGAGGAAAAAAGTGCAAAATATAAATTTAATAATAATAAAAATATACCAGAACATGGTTATATACTCTATATTGTGTAAGGAAATATTTAATGAGCTTTTTAGTCATTGATATAAGAGGGGAGGCAATTCAAAATTCGGGTGACTGAAACAAGGAAGGATGAGGAATAGTGAGATGTTTGATATCATTACTATGAAATCTTTTTTGGCTTGAAAGCCACGGTTAATGAATTAATTTATGTAATTTATGAAATGTAACATCCTTCAATCTTTGGTTTTTAGTTTATCAACATTTCATTTTCATTTGTGAATAACATGTTTGTCCAATAGTGATGATGCTTTTAATTTGACTTATGCCATTTTTTCTCTTCATTCCCAGCAGAAGTGTTAAATTTCCTTTCTAAATTGTTTGTTCCTGACCAGGAGATATTTGTGAGTACTTTTCTTATTTCATTGCATTTGGCATTGTCAATAATTCCTATTTTGCATAGGTGGTTAGTTAACCAGTGGTGGCTATTGAAGAGGTGGAATGCAGCTACAACAAATTTTCTTGGCATTGTCAGAAGTAGGACTGCAGGTGAATATTTGCATTGCCTTGGATTTTTGAAGTTGTTTACTTTTGGGTTTGTAGTGATAGTTGCTCTCTTTTTTTTTTTGACAAAGATATCTGCCATTTCATTCCCAACAATGCCAACTTGAGCAGGGATCCATAGCTGCACAATTTCCTGTAGTCTTGGTATAAGAAGTTTGATAATTTCTCTCATATTGTGTACAGTTATCAGGTAGTTACGTGCATTTTCTTTGTCTTCACATAGTTCTGTTAACGAGATCATTCTTTTCTTGCATCTGATTGCATGATATTAGTTGCATGTTCCTTGCACAAAATAGATTTACATTGTCCGCTTGGGATGTGAAAGTTTTTGACATGCACACACGAAGGTGAAAACCATGAACGGTGAAACACGTTATCGTGTGATATAGTTCATAGTCTGTACCCTTCCAATCCTTTGGTTGCATAAAATTCCATCCAGATTTCTTTCTTCATAGCTTGGAGTTCTGCTAGGAAGTTTTGGTAGGCTGCAGTGGATAGCAAGAGTATCTGTATTCATAGCTGTTCTATGAAGAAGGTCTCTACTGAGAGTTCATATGCCAGTTGTGGATGGGGTAAATTTGGATATACATAGTATTCTCTTTAGGTAGGCTGACTTGAGGTTCTTCTTGGTGAGATAAGGCCATATGAGTTTTCAAACCATACCTCACAATCAGGATTATCTTCGTGGTGATCTTCATAGCAGTAGTCACAGATAGTTTTCTTAGGAACTGGATATCATTCATAGCAATTATTGCCACTGTCACCCTGTCTTCTATATGCTTTGTGAAAGTAGTTCCACTGGTCTGTAATATTATGCCAAGGTAGTTGAACGAGTTTACAATCTTTAGTGGTTCTTGATTATGAAAGACTCGGTCTCTGACTGTTATCCTCCTGCCCCCCATAAATACCATTGTACTTTTTCTTTCTGTTGAGATGCAACTTGTAGTTCCTGGCCCATATTGTTAGAGAGTTCTAATAGGACTAGATTCACATACTCTTCTTCATGGCAAGTATGCCGACCCTAAACAAAACATTATAAACCTCTTCATGTTTGTGAATAACATATTCAGGAATCTTTCAGAGGCGACTCACTGAAAATTATTAGTAGTGGACTCTTGTGTAGCGAATAAGATACGGCCCTAATCTAGTATTGTGATTAATAAATATGATTAATGAATAAACAAAGAATGAACTGAATATAGTAAAAAAAAGTAAATGAAGCATACATATTATCGGAAAAAGTTCCCACATGGAGCGGTAAGAAAAAACCTAAATAAAAGAAGTCATAAATATGTAACCCCTCAAATTAGACCTGAAATCCTTGTCTAGCTTGAAAAATCATTTTTGAGAGAAAACGTCAAACTCCAAAATTTACAATCGCGGAAAGCCCAAACTGGTAAACATGCTCCCTAGCTGCGAGAATAAAATCACAAATGTAGGTGGGAGCTTAAATAAAATATTTATGCCCTTAGAAGACATGTGATTGAATATTCTAACCAATCAAAATCAGAGTTAGGGTGTACGACCATATATGGGAATAAAGTGTCATGAGTTCGATATTTCACTAATGACGACTAGCAAATGACTTATGAATTTGAGAAATTTTCCCTAAGTCCATAATCGTTGTTACAAGACATTTTAACCATATAATTTAGATCTTCAGAATTGAGGGAAGATATGAATAAAAGTAATAAAGATTTGAGGGAAGAAATAAATAAGTCAAAGGAATCCATAAATTCTTTGAAAGTAGAGATAAAACACAGTCATGATTCTCTAAAGCTAACTCCAGGGGACGATAGAAAATTTGACCTCAAATTTAGCAGAAAAAGTCGAGTCAGTAGAAAACAAAGTTGTTGAAGTTAATTGTGAAATCAGTAATATAAGATCGGTGCAAGAAGCGTTTAAATTTATGGTGATGTCTGAGACGAAAGAACAGGGAATAAAAATAACAGAAATTAGAGAAGAAATTCGTTCTGATGTGAATAGCCAAAATGAAAAGATTAAAGAAATGAAAGAATTTCAGAAACAAGCTGGGATTACTGTAGTACAACAGATTAGCGAGATTAAGAGCGCAGTAGAACAAAACAGTAATAAAGTAAATGTCGCGACCTCGAAAGTTGAGGGTCAGAATGCTCAAATCAGTGGGATTAATTAACAAATGAATCAGTTAGCCGCGAATCAGAACGAAATAAGTAAAAAAATTTGATCAGCTTACGGAAAAGCTTAATTCATTACAGCACAATGGGGGAAATACTATGAATCATGTAGAGAATGAAAATTTAAATATTTCTTGCAACGTAACTAAAGATAATAGACCCGGGACAGTTGAATTGATGGCGACTCCACAATCGAATATCAATTCAGCTATTCCGTCGTCTAATTCGTGTGTACAGAATAGTTGTGTTAATAATGTTCCTATGTACCAACAATTATTAGACATACCACTGCCTACTTTTGACGAAGGCTGAGATAACAACCCAGTACAATTTGTGGAAGAATTAGAGACATACTTAAAAGTAAAAGGGATACCATCGGAGCATTACACATATATAATAAAACAATGTCTCAAAAATAAGAGTCGTGATTGGTTTGAAATTACGTTATCCGATAGCTCTACATACGAGACATTCAAACGGGTATTCAGAAACAGGTTTCTTATTACCGAAAAGCAGGCCGTGATTCGTCAAGAGATATATAGTGGTAAGTTTGACAAAAATGGAAATAAAACCTACTCTGAATATTTCTTGTCACTGGCAAAACATGCAAAATTAGTGACACCCCTGATTTCTGATAAGGAATTCTTACAGATAATAGTCGACCACTATTCCCCAGCTATCCGATCGAGTTTAGTAGTGCAAATATGTGCGATTTTGATCAGATGCTTCATCTACTACAATTATTAGAGTCAGGGGATTGTAGAGATCAGGCATGTAGACAGGAAAATGTAAGACGTGATTATCATAAGCAGGTAGGAGATAAAGCAGGAAATTTTCGAAAAGGGAGCGGCGAGGCACAATCTTATCAAAATAACCCCAACTACCAAAATAGGAGGGATTTTTATAGACGAGATCCGCAGGGTAATGGTAGAGGTAATATCCAGAATCGATCAAATGATAGGAATGTCAATAGATGGAATAATTCCAATAGAGAGAAGGTTGAACTATTGCAACATAGGCCGCGGGAGACATCAACCCTACAGACAATATGGACGAATCGAAAACCAGAGATACATTCTTTTCAATCCATATGAATGGTCACAAATGCCAATACAAGGAAATAATCAGAGATGGTCTGAAAATGTCTATGAGCATGGACAGATAAGTGGGAATAATAGGTATCCTCTCGGTAGTGGCGGAAATAATATTTTCGAAAATGTAAATGGTTTGCAAAATGTTGCACAATAATGACCAAATAACCAATAATTCAAATGAACAGTTGCAAGAAATGAACAGTTAGCCGTGACGGAAATAAAAAATGTTAGCGTAAATACGGAATCTATTGGTAGCCTACCGTATATCTCAGTAATCATAAATAATAAGGAATATATATGCCTATTAGACACAGGGTGTAATTTGTCTGTAATGAGCGAAAATTCTTTAATATGTTATGTGCCGATAAATGTAGAAATGTCACGATTCCAGTATGCGACGTGTCAGCTTCAGTAGCAATAGGAAAGAAACGTCAGCGTATAAAATATCAAACTATGATCAAAGTAAAAATTTCGAATATAGTATTTGATATAACTTTTCTCATCATTCCTAGACTTACCTCCAATCTGATTATCGCTTGCAAAATATTTGAGAACTTCGATGCTTGTATAGATTTCGAAATGAAAAGATTTAAGTTTGAAGACTGAGGCTGCAAATATAATCATACCTATTGTAACTGATTACGTGATTCGAAAGACGAATGAAACTGACAATGCGATAGATGAGGAATCATTTTTCATAGAAAACGTGTTAATTGTTGTAAATAAATGTCATTACCGCATGTGAGGATAATGACACTATTGTGAATTGTTACGATGATACTTGCTTGAATTGTATAAACGTGTGTGATGGCAAGACGAGGGTTAAACGCATTGTTAGTACAGGTAGTAAAGGACTCACGTACAATGTAATAGATGAGATAGCAGATAAAATGCGAGCAGCAGAATACTTAGATGATTCACAGCGTGAAAGATTGAAAGTGGTGTTAACGAACAATAGGCTCACATTCTACCCTAGAGCTGGCAAGTGCAATAGTTACACCTATAAGTTTGAGGTAATTAATCACAAGCCTACTAAAATTAAATCGCGTCCAATTCCTGTGACTTTGAGGGAAAAAGCTGATAAAGTGATCCAAGACATGCTGGATAATGACATAATTGAAAAATCTACTTCAGAGTACATTTCACACTTACACTGGGTAGTTAAAAAGAATAACACGCTACGAATGACATTAAACGCTAAGCTAATAATTAGCTATACAGTTTCAGATAACTTCCGTAATGAGTCAGTGGAATCCGCACTAACAAAAATAGGATGCGGGAAATATATATTGACAATCGACTTGAGCGAAAGTTTCTTACAAATCCCACAAGAGTGTACGTAAGTACACCGCATTCAATCACGCTGGGAAGACTTATAATTTTAAGCATTGCCCATTCGGAATAAAAGGATCTGGATCGGGACTATTGAGGGCAATCGATCATATATTTCAGGGTAACATCGGTCAGAATGTAGTGCATTTTTGCGATGACCTATTGATAGTAAACGAGAACTTCGACAAACACATAGCGGAGATAGATAGGCTCCTAAGTACAAACGGTCTCACCGTTTACTTGGAAAAGTCTCAATTTCTGTTAAGAGAGGTAGAATTCCTGGGATTTATCCTAGCAGTAAGAAGATTGAAGCTATTTTGGCTATCTCTCCACCAAAAAATCTAAAGCAACTTGGCAGATTCCTTGGTATACTAATGTACTATACTAAGTTTGTAGTAAATTATTCTCGTGAAGTTGCCCCACTTCATGATATTTTATTTAAGCTCCCACCTACATTTGTGATTTTATTCTCACGGCTAGGGAGCATGTTTACCAGTTTGGGCTTTCCGCAATTGTAAATTTTGGAGTTTGACGTTTTCTCCCAAACGTGATTTTTCAAGCTAGACCCAGCTTAAGGATTTCAGGTCTAATTTGAGGGGTTACATATTTATGACTTCTTTTATTTAGGTCTTTTCTTACCGCTCCATGTGGGAACTTTTTCCGATAATATGTATGCTTCATTTACTTTTTTTTTACTATATTCAGTTCATTCTTTGTTTATTCATTAATCATATTTCTTAATCACTATACTAGATTAGGGCCGTATCTTATTCGCTACACTTGCCAACTAACACAACCACATGAATAAGTTCATAGACCACAGTCTTAAACAAACCCATCACACTAACATAGGACTTCTGCATATAGTTTGCAATTTAATTGATATAAGTGTTTTTTTTTTAGATATTCAAGACTAGATTATGCACTATAAATTTTTAAGAAAAGCTGACAGGCACTGTCAAAATATTAGTAATTTCAATAATAAAGTTAAACTCAAATTACCATGATACGTACATTCATATGAAATACCAGGTGATCAAATATATTTTTGGACTTTCCTGCTAACCTGTTTAAACTACAGGACATTACAGTGCAAGTTTAGTGAAATGAGTACACCCATATAAATAAGAATCACTTGGTAGCATAACATTCTAACTTAGAGATACCCTAGGTTCACGGACTAATAATGATGTCGTCCTTTGGAATTGATTCTTGAAGAAATCCAAAAATATTTGATCGACTGGTATCATGTCACTTCTATAGGAAGTTCTCTTCTTAAGTACGTAATAACATAAAATATATGAATAAATTTTTGTAACAATGATGCTGATAAATAAGAATCTGTTTTTAATGAAAGGTAATATTAGAACTCGGAAGTTCAGGACCTATAAAATGCCTATGAAAGACTTTGAAAAAATCTAAAGATATCCTACAAAAGACCTAAAACCTGGAAAAAGGACGTTGCTAACTAGTGGATAAAGATAACCTTGCTGCCTTCACCCTCATCTTGAGGCAATTTTCAGAAAGTGGCTACTTTTTTAGAAAATTTGAAGTCGAAATATGATAGTTCAGGCGATCAGTAGGCTGGTGGTTAAAAATAATGGGATGTTTTGTGAAAGTTCAATAGTTTCTAGCAGAACAAAATTGTTTGGAATGCGAAAAGTCTTTAGAAAGTAAAACTAGATAGTGTTTTTAAATGAAGTTGGAATTGAGACTAGATTCTTGAATTATACAGATGGTATAAATGTAGTCAAAAGGAGGTAAAATTGCAAAAAAAAGCCATGAAGATTAAAAAAATGGACCAATAAGCCAAAAAATGTTGAAAAAGGATAAATAAAACCAAATGACCCAAAATGTATATATATATATATGACATGGTAAGAAAAATAAATGCTCGGACGGGACTTGAACCTGGACCTCTGGATTTATATCCCAGTGCGCTCCCGATTATGCTACCGAGCAAGTCTAGTACTAACATTCATTTTTCTTATATATATTCTCATTGTTACCAGATGTAGTGGGAACTCGGTCTCCACTGCCACCTGGTAGCTCCTATCACAAGTAAGCAAATTAAAGAGAATATTTTTTTACTTTATAGCAGTGACGCTTCATTGATGTTATAATTAATTTTTTTTGACATTGAGCAATGCAAGCTTAATATGACATGATAAGAAAAATAAGTGCTTGGACGGCACTTGAACCCGGACCTCTGGATTTATATCCCAGTGCACTACCGATTACACTACTGAGTAAGTCTAGTACAAACATTCATTTTTCTTATATTTTCTCATTGTTACCAGATGTAGTGGGAACTCGATCTCCACTGCCACCTGGTAGCTCCTATCACAAGTAAGCAAATTAAAGAGAATATTTTTACTTTATAGCAGTGACGCTTCATCGATGTTATAATTTTTTTTTTTACATTGAGCAATGCAAACTTAATATGACATGATAATAAAAATAAATACACAAAATTTGGGCGTCATCTTCAGACATAAAATAAAAAAAAAAATTTTCCTCAACTTCCGAGCACTAGTAATAAGCTAATTATATGATGTAAATGATTGTATGAATACTGAAGTTTTTATAAATAGTCAATTTTATTGTTTTTAATAAATCTTTATTTTTTTAATTTACCCATAATCAACAATTTCTGATATAGAAAAGACAGTTGTTGGGTAAGGAGTATTATGAAGGACCATTTCTTTTAGTTACATGAAATATTTACATTTTTTAATTAAGAAATATTACTATTAGCATCATTACTTACATTTCTAATTGCTGTAAATTATCATAAACTCAATAAGTTTAAAACTAAAATAGTGATTGTAAAATTAAAAATGATTAATGATTATGTTCAATAAAGTGTGTGTAATAAAGAGTAATTTGTTACTTTCAGCTTTATGTTATATGGGAAAAATCATTTCAAAGAAATAAGTGACTTCTGCAATCAATGGTGTGTCTTAGAATAATTCTATTTTTTGTAGCTATTACATATTTGGATAGCCACTAATTATCTAGAAATATGTAATTTTTATTTTATTTTTGTAATTCAGATTTGACAAATTTTTAAAGAATTTTTTATTCAGTAAACACACCCTTATCTTCAATAACATTTTTGGTCTTATTAAAACTTTATATTTTGAAAGTATTGTATACATATGTGCTATTTGATGGAAAAAGAACTAAATGGAATTTTAAAAAATCACAGTACTTTAATCTTTGACACAATAAAGAGGACTGCATCACAGGGAATGTGAATGGTATTTGTGATATATATTTTAAATACTCAGACAAGGTAAAATAATTATCTTTAAACATTATATAAATGGCCTGAGTCCTTTTTTTTTCCATCCAACGGTTTATTTCTTAAGTGGTTTGTTTTTAAAGAATGCAGTTTTATTGCATATCTTTCATAAATTATAAAAATATGTTTGTCATAATTATATTAAAAAAATTAACTCTCTTCATTAGGCATTTTAATTCTTATGTCACCTGGAAGGTTGAAGGTTGTATAGAAGATAAACATTAGTTAAATGTAAGAAGTATTAATAAAATTTAAGGGTTTTAGGGCAGTAACATGATAAGCCATATTCTGTTAAAAAATGTTGTGTTACAATGATAGCAAATAAATGTATTGAAATTTCTATAAAAATCCTTTGTAAGTGTGCCAGTGATGAAATAAAACAAATAGACACACAAATGTATTAACAACAAATCTGCCCAATTAGTATTTATAATATTTTTAAACGGTAACGTCCTTATATATCTCAGAAAGAACAATATGTGGCTTATCATGCTATTGCCTAAGCCTTTAATTATATCTGCATATCATCAATAGTAAGGAAACAATTAGTTATGTGATTTTTCTTTATTTACATTTATATTTTTGTATGATCTTCATTTTATATCAATTAGTATGTATGAATGAAATGTGAAGTGGAAAAGAAAAAAGCATACTGTTGTACTCTTATTGGAATGACTTGTATCTTATTTTATTGTGCATAAGCTATTTTTTGGTTTGTGAGCTAACTTCTTACTGCCATTGAAGTATAATAATAATTTCAGCATTTTATTGTGCACAAGCTATTTTTGGTTTTTGAGCCACCTTCTTACTGCCATTAGAATATAAGTCATCTTAGAATCATCAACTACAGCATGTTTTTTTTTCTTTTCCACATCTAAATATAAAAATTGGCAGTCAAATTATTTATATTCCTCAAACATAGTTATAATTATGCCTCAAAATTTAAAACCCGGTATTGTATTTTTAAGAAGATATTAATTATCTTAATTCCAAAACTTGTAACTTGCTACCTTTTGTTAATTTACATTTTTTGGATGTTACTGATAATAAAAGGGAAAAAAAATCTTTATTATAAACAAATAGTCTAATTAAAGCACAAATGCCATCCTTAGAAATTTTTTCCTTGTTTTCTACAATTTTTTAATGTGAATGGTCTATCCAGAGTTCAAAACCTGAATTGTACAGAATGTCCTAAAATTCAACATCAGGAAGAATAACATCCTGTGACTCAGGTAAAATATTGGCAATAATTTAATATTTGTAGAAAATAACACTATGAGGTTTCTTTTAGTTATTATGAGTTATGTATTTTGATTCACCTCATATTTTTTTTATTTCCTGCATACTATAGTTTCGTTGCATTTACGCGACATTGTCGATGCATTGATAATGTCGCATAAAGGCAATGAAACTATAGTCTGCAGAAAATAAAAAAATATTATGTAAGTCAAAATACATAACTCATAGTAATTATTGGCAATAAATCTGTTATCTGGGTACCACATCCAAGAATTCATTAACTAAAGCTTCTGTTATCATTTTATGGCTTTCTTCAGAGCTGATCTGGTAAATCTGATAAATCTGTTTGTTATAATATGTGGGGACACGCCGTAGCATAGTGGTTAAGGCACTGTGCTACAAGCTAGAAGGTCAAGGGTTCGAGTCCCGGTGGGGTCAGGATTTTTAAACTGACCCAAACCCTCTGCGGCACTATGGTCCTGGGGTCGACTCAGCCTCTAACTAAAATGAGTACCAGACACTTGTTCTGGGGTAAAGGGCTGACAACCCGGCTGACATCAAGTGCTGATTGTCCAGAAAAGTGGGAGCTTTAACCTCCCACTAGCCCAAGGGCCTCCTGAGGCCTGTAGTGGATTACTTTACTTTTGTTATAATATGTGTTGCCTAAAATGCCTTATATGTTAGGCTGCATTTGTTCATGTTTGCTGCAGAATGGGAGTTTCTCATCTGGCTGCAGATTTCAGATTTTGTGGAGAATTGTTTTTTTTTTCTCTTTCCAAGGACTCACGTTTTAAAATTAATATATAATTATGGAATATTCACCTGAAAGGTCCGTCTCCTCAACTTTCAGGTGAATATTCCATAATTATATATTAATTTTGAATAATACCTCAACGGAACACATCATGAATATTATAAAAGTTGACTCATGTTTTGTTAAATAAACTCTTGTGGTTAGTTTCAGCTAAATGTAAAGTAAGGACAGGTTTCCCTATGTAACATTCACAACTACAAGATATCTTGTGTACTCCAGTGTCTTTTTTTTATTAATATACCCTATTTTTTGGTGTTTTTCCTATAAAAGTTCAATACACTTTTTATACTCAAAATAGACCTTAAAATTAGGCTGTGTTGTGTACAATATATGTATCATTATTTTTCCGAACTGTTTACTCTCTAGTTTTCCTCTTACAAGACATAGAAAATTAGCAGTGTGTCACCATGGACAAAAATAATGAAGAGGAAGGGATAATAGTATCGTGTAATAAACTTCATGACTGCTGTCTCCTAAATGCATTTCAGTTATTTCGTTACTCTTTAGATGCTTTGTGTTTGGTATTATCAAATTAGATATCTCAGTTTTTATTATATTATTTTTTGGTCTGGACATCTTACCTCAATATTGAGGTAAGATGTCCAGACCAAAAATAATATAATTAAAATAACCTCAAAATATAACCTAAAATTAAATATCTCAGTTTTTGATTACCTTGAGTAAGTCAATAATAATAATTGCTCATAAAAAGAAATGAGGAAATTATGGAAGAGTTGGATGTAGAACCCATTCTTCACCATATACAAAACTACCAGAACAACGAAAGCTCATCTTCAACGAATGCTGTCTCATAGAATTCCAAAAGCCATACTTCGCTACTGCCCCCAAGGCAAAAGATCGCTGGGACGTCAAAAAAAGCGCTGGATGGAAAATTCCTCTTTGAGACCGCAACAGGCCACACGGCCTAATACTTGCATGGATGATGATGATGAAATTTATATATGAAGGATACATGGAAAAAAACCAGGTAAGTCACTTTTCCGTGCAACTAGAAAAGGCACTTTTATTTATACAACATATGAGCTTCTTTACCTGTATGCCAAAACTTTGAAGGTAAATAAACCTATGACTAATATTTTTTTTTTTTTTTACTGTTTCACAGTTCTAAAGGTTAGTCCTTTACATGGAGAATCTAATGGCATCTCAAACTCTATTCTGACAAAAAAGTTACTTACCTAGTTCTTTCCCCGGATCCTTCATATGTAAAAAAATTGGCATTTTTTAACTATAGTAAAATGTGCTGAAAACATAGGAATAGATTACCAGAAAGTCATTTTAGACCTCCAAAAATGAAAAAGAATAACTATCTGGCTTTGGCAGTCCAAGGATACTTTGCATATGTATAAACAAAAGGAAAACTGCACAATATTGGAAAACCACAAAATAACCCAAATTAAAGACTAAAAAATGGGTCCAACAAAATAGTGAAAATGGAACTGCCATTTCAACAAAAGTGATTCATGCACATGCAAATAAGTTCGGTCATGAAAATAACTTTGGCAATTTTAAAACAAGGACATTATTTAGTGACAATACACTTCTCCTTAAAACCCTATTTTTTATAAAAGTTCCTTTATTTAATTAATTTATATGAATGTCTTTACACCGACAAATATGGTAAATAAAATTTTATTTATATTGAATTTAGAACCACTAGGAAATAAAAAACTACATTACCACTTAATGTTATAAAAATCAAAGTAGCTCAATTATAAAGATCGGAATTATCTGGACATCAGTCTGGACCCCTCTCGAATAGAAAGTCCAAGAGGCTGATTCTTCAGAATTTTTAGTACGGTATATTTTATTATTAAGAGTAGTCAATAGTATCTTCTTTCTAGTCTATATGCTGCTGATGATGAACTAGACAAGAAATAGAAGATAATCAACTGGTGTAGGCATGTGCATTGCTGATATAACTTTTATATTCTAATATATTGGATATTGTCGGACCAACAGATCTGTTCCCCTTAAGCGCTGCCGTCGTTCTTAGAAAAGTTAACATCTGTACTCACACTGTAACACACACTTCTCTCCACCATGACAAACAGCAGCCACAATAATAATTTTCCAATAGGGATGTTGCCAAACTTCCCCCAAACAGTGTCATGGATAGAAACCAGATAGTTGAATGCAGGCTTTCACGGCCGGTAATCATAGAAACCAGATGTTAGGGAAAATGCCTATAATTATTTATTGTAGATATTGTAAAAGTGACTTCATGTAAGTTCATACTGACGAACCTAGAGTTGTTTTCCATAAAGTTAATTTTGCCTATAAATGCCTATTTCAGCTTACAATGCCTATTTGCCATTTTTTCTCAAAATTAACTTAGTATTTCATTAATTGAAATGGACAAACTTCATGACACATATCATTGCATAGAAAATTTCAAGTGTTCTTTTTATAAATGGTGTTAGAATATTTTAGGAAAGGGTGGCAATAACCTAGCAGGTAGATAGTTTCCCCCTCAATGCACTCCTGTTAGGCGAAATAATAAGTACCGGCTATTGTATTTTTTCACCTCAAGCACTCCCATTAAGTGAAATAGCCCTAATCTATGTCCCATTGTATTATGCTCTGGCTCTAAGGCTTGGATAAAGTTCTATAGTACAGCTTTGCTTCTTTTCAATACAAACATTGCTGAGTGACAAAAAGGGTAGATGTCTCAAGCTTTCTTTCTGTCTTACACTTGGTGCTGAAACCTTTTAAGTGACTGGCAATATTATTTTTGATGTTGGTAACACTGAATTCAGTCTATAGTCCTCGTTCACAGATACATGCTTCAAAGACAAAGTGGTGTGACAAGTGTATTTAGCTTCTTTTTTTTATTTAGAACCATTGTTTTTATGGTGCCTAAAGAACGGACAACAGTAAAAGACAAACTGATCAATTTTGTGAAAGAATTTGGTGCGGAAATATTCTCAAGTGACGGTTCAATATTGTTTTGCAAAGTGTGTAAAATTTCAGTGAATTGCATGAAGAAGTGCCATGTTTCACAGCACGTACACACTGCAAAACATAAGTATGCTCTTTGTGAAAAGGCAAAACAAGTTCCAAAATCATCTCTTGATGTCTTCATATGCTATTGATAGCATATGTTTACATTCTTTACGTAAGGCTGTAAAAATTTGTTGTAGTCCATTTTTTGTAAGAGCCTATTTTGAATTTGTTAGTGCCTATATTAATGATTTTTAGTGCCTTTTCGCCTGCTTATTTTGAATTTTTTTAGTGCTTAACATCCGGACTCTAGTCATGGATTATGTATATTGAATAATGTAAGATTAATTAATTCTTCTTCATATTTAAGTAGGTCTAATGACGCTGATTGACTTTTATTATTTGCTTGATAATATTTCTTTCACCACTCCGTGCTACAGTGTTCATTTTGAGTTGACAACACTGGACTGCGAGTGCAAATCTGTCCCCAAAGAAGGCTTAATATTGTGAGTAGTAGGAGGGGCGAAATAAAAGAAAGAGATAGGAATGCAAGGAGGGAAATGATTTACTGAGGCAGAAAAGAATTAGTGTTCAGTTCTCATATCTTAAGGGGCACAGATCCATTGGTCAAACAATACATTTCATAATTTTAAGATTTTTATATTATTTTTATTCCATATATTTTTATTATATAAAAATTAAAGTGATTTTTTATCTTTATCTATAGAAATATATTGCTCTGCATTGTTGATCCTCACATATATAAAGAGGTGCAAGGTTCTGACCAGTCAACCAGTTGTGTCATTAGTGGCAGACCACTAAAATAATGGAAGAGTGACAGACAAGAAAGTTTTGTAAGTGAAAACATCTACTAAAATAATTTTAAAATAAATTGTGAAGAAGAGACTCCTGTTGCAGAAAATTACATGTGTTTATACAGTAAAGTATAAAAAAAGAAATAAAGTAGATTTGGAAATTTGTGAAGTTAAATTAAAGAAACTCGACATGTATCCAAGCTAATGCTACCTGCACAACAATATTTTGTTATAGCTGTAATAAAAATGTTACCCTTGATGTTTAAAAAGAAGAATGTGATAAAATTTGAGCTGTATAACTCTAAAACAATTACGTAGTATCATTTCTAGAACTAGTATTATTGTTTATTGTTTAACAAATTTTTTTTAGTTGGAGAATTTTTCTCATTGATGTCTCATTTCATAATAATATTTTGCAATGACTTTTTTTTAATCTAATAACACTGAACTTTGTTATAATTTTAAAAGTGAAAACTTACTTTATATAATTATTTTGAGTTAGGATATTTAAACTCACCTCATATTTTTTTATTTTCTTGCAGACTGCAGTTTCTCCACACTAAGGGTCGTATGCAAGTACATTAGTCTCTACTCAAATTACTTCCAATCACTGGTGAGCTGACTCACCATGAGCAATTGCTGAGATCGAATTAACGGCCGACTTACCGGTCATGCATGAAAGTTGATGTTTTCGTAATATTGGCAACGAATTACCCAGAATTCTCAGCGATAAAACCATTTCCGTTATTTTCGTCTGCTATAGAGGAATGCATTTACGCTTGCGTCCCGCAAATAATACCGTATACAACGACGTCTGCGTCGTGCAATATTACGCCAATTCTCCTGTTCTTCCAGTTGAATTCTTTGGTAGACTCTATCAAATTCCTCTTCTCCGCGTATACCGAAAACATGATCGAAGTCTTCAAGGTCCGACATCTTGGATAAAGCTGCAAAGGTTTCAAACTACATCGGTTCCCTTCGGGATTTTCACGATAAGTTTCTATCTTGAGCTATGATCTTAAGGTACCTCGTCAGGTAGCTTACAATTATTATCGCATGAATAGATTTCTGAGTAAGCAAAATGTATTTGGATAAAACTTTCTCAGCAGAGAATGCCATTTACTGTCTAATACGTTCAAACATTCGACCCTAAGTGTCATTGTGGAGAAACTGAAGTCTGCAAGAAAATAAAAAAATATGAGGCGAGTCTAAATATCCTAACTCAAAATAATTTAAAAAAACCTCATAGTGTTACTTTATTTAAATATTAATATAATTTTATGTAATTTGAAGCTTTATTTATGTCTTTACACAGACATTCGAAGTGTGACAAACATTGAACTGTATATTATACAAGCAATTTTTTAATAATGTTACAGGCCACATTCCAATTTCCATATGAGTAAGACCATCCATGACCATTTGATCAGATGCATTGTCATAAGAAGATTACATCCTCCTCTACTGAACTGATAGTTACATTTCAAGTACAACTATGGACCAAACAAATGTAAGTATTGTATAGTTAAATCTATCAACACTCATTATGCAGTTAAATATGGTTTATTTATGTAACAAAATAAGATTTTTGGTACTCTTAATATATTTCTAGTGGAACTGATTAATCTTCGAACTTCACACAGCTAAACTGGAGCCTAGAGGAGGGATACCATGTTGCCACACATACGTGGAGTGATGGCAGGAATGGGGAGCACCAGTGCACTAGAATTTGTAATGTAAACATGGTAAAATTTCACCATGGATAGTAACAAATACATGGGACGTTCAAGAAATAATGCACATAATTTCAGTTCTCAACTGCCTGTCATTGGAAATGAACAAAACTTTACAGAATGTATCTTCAATCCTTCTTTCATTACATCCTGAATTATTGTTTTCCTAAAGATGGCTGTAACGTACTTCATTTTTAAAGTTTTTAACTAAATTCTCCTTCAACACGATAATGCGGCTGCTTGTGAAGCACATACAAAGCAGAGAATGAATTTCTTTCTGCAGAGATGGAGACCATTTCAGACATTCACAGACGCTTAAAAAATGACTATTCAGATCAAGAAATGGATAGGAATACTGTCAGTTAATAAAATTAAAATGAGTCGTACATCGTCACACCTCATACACTCCAGATTCTTCACAGCACAGAACTGCAGTTTCAGGAACAGTCACTACATCTTCCGCCATTTTTTCAGCTGTTGAATTTTGCCTTCACCATTGTCTTTCTAAACTGCAATCTAGTTTTTTGATGTTTTTATTTGAATTAACATTTTCCAATCCTGGATAGAATATAATCAGTTGGTGTGATGGTAGTGACAGCTATTAGCCTTCGGATGAACGAGAATTGTATAAGTTGAAAGAAATGTTAATGTTTGTATCGTCGTTTGAATGGTGTATTGAACAGCACACTAGTATGTAAAATTAGATGCCATCTAGTGTTGATTTAATGAACTTTGAGATTAAATCTTGCTCGCTGGGAATTTCAAAAACATGGATCTAAATTTGTTTTTCTGAATGTATATCTTTTTGCAAACTGTTAATTTCAAGGGCTTTTTCAATTTTATGATCCTCTAGCAAACTATGAGCTGCAATTGCTGATTTTTCAATTTCACCATTTTTAATATTTCTAACGTGTTCTTTTGTGTGAGAATTCAAATTCCTTTTCATTTTTCCTAAATATACTCTATTGCAGTCTTTGCAACTAAATTTATGTAATTCCAGATTTTTTACTATCTGGGTATTAACTTTTTTATTAGTTATTAGAAGATTAACCCAGGCTAAACTTATTTATCGGTGCTAATGTGATATTGAATTTCTTGAAAAAAATTTTTAGTTTGTTCCCCTCATAAGTGATAATTATTCTCTGATCATCACCATGATAAGATGATGATCCAAACTCAAGCATGGGGAGCTTGAGCTCCAAGAGCCCATAACAAATCCTCCCCACCGATATCCATTCCACTCATTTGTACTTACACTGGAGATGCAGGTGCACAGTGATTGACAGTACACAGTGAGAGTCAGTGGGTTCAATCCAGCATGAGCATGGCAAATTCTAAACACCGATATAATTTTAATACGGACTGGGATAATGATTATTTTTGCATTCAGAATGGCATGAAAGTTGTTTGTTTATTGTATTCTACACGCTTCCGTCATGTGAAACACTATAATATCCGACAGCATTTCAGATCTTCACATGCAAATCAATATGGACAGGCACAGGGACAATTAGAAATATATAACTATATTTTCACAGGAATATATTAATGATATATGCTTTTAAAGTACATTAGGTAACATGCATGGAGTTCAAATTCATAAATTAAATATAATAGACATAGAGGACATTGTATGTTCTGATTACAGAGGGATGACAGAATGGGATTTTTAAATAATCTAAAGCAGCAGACACTCCAAAACGATAGCAGACAACCACTTTCAGATAATCCAGTACATGCTAGTTACTGGATTTCAAAATTAATTCCTGAGAAATCATACCAAATCTAAAATACGCTCCAGATTAAACGATGACACCCTCTTTTTTATTTAACTTTTATAGGAATTAATCACTATGAGGTTTAATTTATGGTGAAATTAAATGTTTCTTACCTCTCCTCATATAAATTTTCTAAGTTAATCGCGATTTCGAGATTCTAACTGTCTGATCATCAGAACTGTGTTGGCGACTGGTGTTATGTCGATCGGAAGAAACTCTTCTTCTTCCCTCTGTTGGTGGACCGATGAACCTCTGGATCAGTTCAAAATTTGCAGGAATTTCGAAGTTCATAAGTTTTCCTTTGTTTTTCTGAATGTGGATCTTTTCCCAAACCGTGAGTTCCTTTTGTTTGTCTATTTGTTTAATTAGACTGGCTTTTGATTCAATTAAATGTTTTTCGGACCAAGCATGAGCAGCTACTGCTGACTTTTCCACTTCTCCATTTTTGATGTTTCTAAGATGTTCTTTCACCCTTGTTTTCAAATTTCTTTTCTTTTTCCAATATAAATTTTGTCACAATCCCTGCATTTGATCTTATAAATTCCTGATTTGTTTTCATTTTCAATTCTTTCATTTTTATTGGTTTTAATTATCCTATTAAGGCTGTATTCATTCTTTGGTGCTAATCTTATATTAAACTTTTTGAAATTTTTTTGAAATTTATAGTATTTCAGTGGATGGTAAGTGAATTTCTTGAATTTTATTTTTTCTGTTTCTTTTATAAGTGTGCTTTCATTTATTAATTTTTGTCTTTTAAATTTATTTATTTTCTTGTGTACCATATTTTCTTCATAACCGTTAGCTATTGCAACATTAATTATGCGCTCTTTTTCATAGTTTTCTTTGCTCATAGGTGTATTTACCAATCTGTGTGTCAAACTATTGAATACTGCCTCTTTGTGAGCAAAATGGTTGAATCCTGAAGCTTTAATATAGTTGTCAATATGTGTATTCTTTCTATGAATTCCAAATTCTATCTTGTTTTCTTCATTTCTTCTTAAAGTGAGATCTAAAAATGGAATTTGTCTTTCATTTTCAGTTTCCATGGTAAATTTTATAGTTCTACTCTGAATGTTCAACACCTTTAAAGCATCCTCTATTTGCTTATGATTCACAATAGCAATACATCATCAACGTATCTACTCCAAAATTTGAAAATCAAAGGATGTCCATTTGTT
This sequence comes from Diploptera punctata, assembly GCA_030220185.1. Taxonomy (NCBI): domain Eukaryota; kingdom Metazoa; phylum Arthropoda; class Insecta; order Blattodea; family Blaberidae; genus Diploptera; species Diploptera punctata. The sequence continues at coordinate 1,226,132 of JASPKZ010002722.1, read as the reverse complement.
ATTTTCTGCTCAAAACTTCCCATAAATAAATTGGCCAAAAAGGGTGATAGAGGATTCATGAGGATTTCCCATAGAAAGCCCAGAATTTTGTTTGAAACATTTTCCATTATATGTAAAAAACATTTGTTCAATACACAATTTAGTTAGAATTATAAATTCTTTTATACATTTTTTTCTAATTTGTTTTTATTTAACCATTTTTCCAAAATTTCAAGAGTGGTTTCTCTAGGGATGCTGGCAAACAATGAAATTACGTCAAACGACACTAATCTGTCTGTTGGTTCTATTTGTGCGTTCTTTAATTTTCCTATTAGTTGAAACGAGTTATCTATTGATAGATTATCAAATTCTTCCATTTTCTTGTATTCGTTGCATAACCATTTTGATATTAGGTATGTAGGTGAACTTATACTGTTGATAATGGGCCTCATTTTATCTCCGCTCTTGTGAATTTTTGGGAGACCATGCATTTGTGGATTTTTAGGATAGGGACTTTCAGTTTGAATTTATCTTGTTTCGTTAAAATTTTGTTTATGTTTTTGAAGGTGTTATTAACTTCTTTAATGCATTTTGGAAGTGGATTGGATTTTATTTCAGTATATTCTACGGATTCTAAAACTTTTCCATCCTATTTTTATAATCTTTGTTATCCATGATTACTAACTGATTACCTTTGTCGGCCTTTGTGATTATTGCATTTTTATTGTTAATTTCTTTAATAATTTTCATGTTTCCCAGTCCTCTTTTATTTCTTGGTATTTCCTTAATTTCTTCTATTATTTTACCACATTCATTTCTAATTAAAATTTTTTCTTCTGTTTCCAAATCATCTATTATTACTTCTACGTCAGATACGTAGTCTTCAATTTTGTCAGAATAATTCACACATGTTTTGAATCCTTTTTCCAAAATTTCTAATTCTCTATGGTTGAAGGATTTTGAAGACAAGTTAATTACATTATTTCCACTTGTTTTCCTTGTTTTTGAAGTGTTTTCCTTACTTTTCTTTGCTTTTGATTTCAAATTTTAAATTTTCTTATTTTGTCTAGTTACTTTTTCCTTTATGTTTTTGTTTAGTTTGTTGAAAAAATTTCTTCTAATCTGTCCCAAAAAACATTACCTACATGTTTTGAAATTTTTAAATGTAGGAAGTATAATTTCGTGTCCAAATTGCTAATAAATTCGTAGTGTTTGTTTTTTTCCATATTCAAAATTTTTTTCTCAACTGTCTTCTTTTCTTTCGAACCATTGTTATTCTTAATGGTTTTTCTAACAAATTTAGGTGTAATATCTAGATCCAAACATGTTTTTTATAAATCTTACATCCATCATCTTCTTTCTTCTTTTTTCTCTGATTTGATTGAAAGTTTCGATGTCTTTTCTTAAAATTGAAAATGAAAATTGAAATTGAAAAATGAATTTATCAGATCAAATGCAGGGATTGTGACAAAATTTATATTGGAAAAAGAAAAGAAATTTGAAAACAAGGGTGAAAGAACATCTTAGAAACATCAAAAATGGAGAAGTGGAAAAGTCAGCAGTAGCTGCTCATGCTTGGTCCGAAAAACATTTAATTGAATCAAAAGCCAGTCTAATTAAACAATTCGAAATTCCTGCAAATTTTGACCTGATCCAGAGGTTCATCGGTCCACAAACAGAGGGAAGAAGAAGAGTTTCTTCCGATCGACATAACACCAGTTGCCAAGAAAGTTTTGATGATGAGACAGTTATAGTCTCGAAATCGCGATCAACTTAGAAAATTTATATGAGGAGAGGTAAGAAACATTTAATTTCACGATGACACCCTTGTCTTAATATTACATCTCTCTACGAGTACTATCCAGCCTGACATAGATAAATTAGTGTCAGTGGTCCACTACGCACCCTTCAAACGTTTGCACAGATGCACGTAAAGTACATATGAATGGAAGGGATTAGTGTATATGTTTGGTTATAAGGTTGTGCTGCCACTGATACTGCATGGTATGCCGAGATGACAATAACAGTCTTGAGTTCAATGAAAAGTGGAATGAGAAAGATGTCATACTACCCCTCATTCGACAGCTCCCCATGCCTGTCCAAACTGCTACTTTGCCAGCATTTATCTACTAATACATAATCTATCTGGTTTAATGATAATGGTGTGTTTATGAATATCCTTATGCTGGAATGTTGTGCTCTTAACAGTAAGATACTTTGATTTAGCAGAGGTGACTAATATAACCCCATCACAGATTAATTCCATTTATGTTTTACAGTATACTAATCTTAAAAAGGCCTTAAACAGTAAACACTGAAATTGAAATAGGTAAACATTTCATTATTTTAAAGTTTTGCTAAACTTTCCAACATGTAACAAGACTTTTTAAGTACACTAATAAACTGTCAAATTTTATTCTTAAAGTCTCATTTTTCAAGTTATTTACCACCACTTTACAATGATTTTTACATGTTTTCTAACGATTATTTGAATATATTGAATATTATGATATTGAACTACATACATACCGAGAAAATGTGGCAGTCATATTGATTTTAACGAATATTCTATGCAGCCAACATGTTCCAGTGCATCCAACATAGGGTATGTACTAATTAACTTTACACATACACTTCAGAATTTCAGGACTTACTATTTACACTATCTTTTTGGGTGTTGCATTCTTCTACAAGTCCCGCGCCGTAGCCGAGTGGTTAAGGCAGGAAGCCTTCGCGCAGAGCTATGGGACACATGCTGGTTTGAGTCTCCATGGGGGAAGAAATTTTCTCATGGTATTTCAGCCAGTATGGGACTGGTGCCCACCCAGCATCGTGAGGCATTTGGGTAGCTACAATAAGTAGCGGCTCCAGGTTGAGAAAACCAGCTATAATGGCTGGGGGACTTGACATGCCAACCACATGTCACCCCTACACTGGCTGATGATCATCTACCTCTGTGATTGACACATGTGGATGTGAGGCCAGCAGCCCGCTGGTAGGCTAAGGGCCTTCTAGGCCTGTTGTGCCAGGAGTTTTTTTTATTCTTCCACAAGTTAGAGTGCTTAAATTGCATTGGATTAGCTTTTATGTTGGTCTTTCGCAGGTTAGAATACTTAAATTGTGTTAGGTTAGCTTTTAAGTTTATTGGCAATGCAAGTTAAAATATCATGTATATGTTGACTGCATCCTGTGATTCCATAGTGTAAACCACTTGGCATCTGCTAGCACATGCGCATGATGTATGGTTGGGACTTGGAAAACATTTTCATGTCATATGTTGGAAAGTATTTCCCAAAGTTTTAATAGTCCATCTTCCAAACAATCATACCTATTTCCACTTTCATCTGTTTCAAGAGTGTATGTTGGATATTCCAGAATGTTAATGTAATATTTCAGTTCTTCATTTGTTTAATACTGGTATTTCAAGAAGTAACACTATGAGGTTTATTTTAGATAATATAAGTTAGATATGCACTACCCTTTTACAAATGAAGAAAATTTACAAACACAAAAATTGGAAGAAAATAAATTTTGAAATTCCCGGGGGAAAAATTTTATTTGGAAATTCATCGGTCAGCCAACAGAGAGAGCAGAAATCAACCTACAAGATCACCAACTGCTGTTTCGACAGCTAGAAAGAATTGACAATGATGCCTAAGGTATCAAAACTCAGAGTCTTCAAAAAAAGCTACAAATATGAGGTGAGTAGTGCATATCTAACTCATATTATCTTCATTTGTTCTTTAGTCATCTCCGTTTCCATATTATATTTATCTGCAATTGTAATAAATTAAGTAGTCTTTTAAGATCATTGGAGAATTGCAATGTTTAAAAATGGGCAGTTGGGTAAACATGTGATCACACAGTGATTAGCTGTTTCAAGGTTGAATGCATGGCTATAACACAGACCCACAATATTGTCAAATATTGAACTGTCAGAAGTCCAAACATGCATTATTTCCGCTGTGATCATCATGTTGAATCCTCCAACAGTTGCAGCTGGTTTTCTCGGCCCAGAGCTGCTTCTTATTGTAGTCATCTAAATTCTTCATTGTGCTGGATGAAATTCCATGACAAAATTTTCTTGCTCTATGGATATGCAAACTAGTGCACATTCTTTAGCTCTACAGCAAAACAGGATCCCTTACAACCATTTGATAATGGTGTGGAACAACCATCAGCATTTTAGTTAGGTAAATAATAAATCATATTTGAAAAGAAAAATATATGCCTAGACTGCGGTTTGAACCCAGAACCTTTGACTCTCTATGTCAATGCTCTTCCATCTGAACTACCTAGGCCTCTAATCTAAATGCGTATTTTTATCTTATACATAGTTAATTCCCTAACCCCAAATGCTACTCAGGTGGAAGAGCATTGACATAGAGAGTCAAAGGTCCTGGGTTCAAACCCCAGTCTAGGCATATATTTTTCTGATGTTTTTATTATTAATTTAACATTTCTCAATGAAAGATAAATTAAATTTGAAGAGAAAAATTTTTGCCTAGACCGGGACTCGAACCCGGGACCCTTGGCTTTCTGGGCCAAGTGCTCTACCAACTGAGCTACCGAGGCGAGTTACGATTTTTCTCTTCAAATTTAATTTATCTTTCATTGAGAAATGTTAAATTAATAATAAAAACATCATTAGAGGCCTTACTGGCTTTTAAAGTAATGTTAAATTTCCAATAAATGTCTTCTTAACTAAGAAGCCGCCATTTGCAAAGATAGAAACAATGGTTTCAAAAGCATTTGGCGATAGGGAATTACAACGTATATAAGAGAAAAATTTGCGTCTAGATCGTAATTCGCCTCGGTAGCTCAGTTGGTAGAGCACTTGGCCCGGAAAGCCAAGGGTCCCGGGTTCGAGTCCCGGTCTAGGCGAAAAAAAAATTTTTCTCTTCAAATTTAAAAATCAAATTTAATATATTTTTCTTTTCAAATACAATTTGTCCATCATTAAGATGTTTAAAAAAATAATATTAACAAAATAATAAATCACATTATAATCTAAATCTTTTAGAAGGTACATGAGGTGGTAACGGACAGACATTGTTGAGAGCTTTCTTAATATTTGAAGGAGGTAACAATATGAGGTTTCTTTTATTACCATGAGTTAGGGATTTTGACTCATCTCATATTTTTAATTTTCTTGCAGACTATAGTTTCTTCACATTTATGTAACATTGTCAATGCTTCCTAACTGTTGAATTTGCAGTTGTCGATCCTGTAGGTTGATTTCTGCTCCCTCTGTAGCTTGACCGATGAACTTCAAAATCAATTTCCCCCCCCCCTTTTTGCCTGGAATTTCAAAATTCATAACTTTCTCCTTATTCTTGTGGATGTAAATTTTTTCCCAAATTGTGAGTTCAATAGATTTATCTAACTGTTTCAGTGATTTTGCCTTAGTTTTGATTCTGTGTTTTTCTGACCATGCATATGCAGTTTTCTATTTCCCCATTTTCAACATTTCTAAGGCTCTTTCAATCTTGTATTCAAGTTTCTTTTGTTTTTCCATGCATATTTTTTCACAATCTTTACAATCAATTTGATAAATCCCTGATTTGTTGCCTTCATCAATCTTTTCATTTTTGTTGGTTGCAATTAATCTTTTCAGCCTGAATAACAAAAATGTAAAGATTAATGAAGGCAACAAATCAGGGATTTATCAAATTGATTGTAAATATTGTGAAAAAATATACACAGGAAAAACAAAAAAGGAACTTGAATACAAGATTGAAAGAACACCTTAGAAATGTTAAAAATGGGGAAATAGAAAAGTCTGCAATAGCTGCACATGCATGGTCAGAAAATACAGAATCAAAACTAAGGACAAATTACTGAAACAGTTAGATAAAACTGACGAACTCACAATTTGGGAGAAAATTTATATCCACAAGAATAAGGAGAAAACAATGAATTTTTAAATTCCCGGGGAAAAGAAAAAAAAAATTTTGAAGTTCATCGGTCAGCCAACAGAGGGAGCAGAAATCAACCTGTAGGATCGATAACTGCAAATTCAACATTGGCAATGTCGTATAAATGTGAAGAAACTATAGTGTGTAAGAAAATAAAAAATATGAGATGAGTCAAAATCCTCTAACTGGTAATAATTATTCAGAGCTTTTGGAAATTATACAAATGTGAAATTGTATAGATAAGATAAATGTGGCATGCATGTGGAATACAGTGCTCTAAACTTTCGCTTACACTCAAAGATGATCTATGAAAAATGCCTGTTTAAATTTCATCATAATATAGAAATGAAAATTCTTAATCTGACTATCCAAATTCCATGTTTCTAGTCACCACATAGCTTGTTCTGAATAAGCACTATATAGATTTTATAATGTAGATATTTCTTATTTTACATTTGCCCAGCTAATGGACTTCACATGCCAAAATTTTGAATTTTCCCCTATGAAGAAAGGGGTGGGCTCTGATCACTATCCGCATAGTCCCGTTACAGGGAGATACACAATTGAGAGGTCTAGTGAGAGAGGGAGCTATGCCACTTTGAGAAGAAATGGAAATAATCAGTGCTTAATTAAATTATTTTCAGTCTGATCATCTTACCTCAATATTAATATTGATTTGTTCTTGGACTGAAAATAATTTAATTACAATAACCTCAAAATATCACTTCCTAAAATTAAATAATAATGAGTGCTAACTATATTAAAATTTATATTTTTCCTTTTGAATAGTTTACATAACAGTAAGTTAAAGAAGAAAAAATTTAAATTTTTATTGTACAAATAATTTCGTAATATAATGCTTTATGAAACCCAATTTATTTCCATTTCTTTTCAAAGTGGCATAGCTCCCTCTCTCACTAGACACCTCAATTATTTAACCTCTTGAGACATTGCAAGCACCCAGTTTCTCTCAATTGTTGGAGTGCTTGCTAGTATGCATGTTTTTCTCATTAAAATGTTAAAAGTATTTAGTTTAGTTATTTTAGTTCCATTGTTTATTAATAAAGTGTCATATATTTAAAATGTGGCAGAATTTATCTGCTAATCTTAATGTTGTTTTTAGTTTTATTTATTTCTTATTGTTTGTCTACTTGGAAGCAGGAGTAAATATTTACATTCAAACATAAAAGAACTAGTGTATCTATCCATGAAGTAAATATGAAGAGCTAAATACGGTAACACCTTAATTTGTTAAGTTATGTAGATAGGAAATAACACTATGAGGTCTTTTAATATTGTTTATTTTTTATTTCACTCACCTCATATGAGGGGAGTGAAATAAAAAATAAACAACCTTAATTTGTGTTACAAATCTGTGGGAAGAACAGCAAAAAGCACTGAATTTTCTAGGAGTATAGTAGGAAAGATTTTACGTGAGAAGCGGACAAAAGGGCCAATTGTTTTTCAACTCAAATTTTCATAATAATTAATTTAATCTAAGCAAGTTTTATTTTTACAAACCACAAAGAAACAGTATAAAATCAAATGATGTGGTACACTTTGTAAGATATAGCGACCTACTAATTTAAGAAGCTTTTTATATTATATAACTAAATAACTCGGTAATTGAATGTTGATATATTATTTATGGGATATGGGAATAGTAAACACAATACCGATACTAAGTTTGTTCAAATATGCTATTAATTTCTATTCAATTGAGCTTGGCAATATGAGTGTTCTATATGTTTATACATTTCTTTTTAGTTACATTTTTATTTTTTAATAAATAAGAAAATAATACCTGAAAAAAGTGTCACTTTCCTTAATATGACTGTGACCCTCAATAAGTAAGTTGCAATTTTCAATTAGGTCGTACTTGAAGTTGGTGTCATTTAATGAATTACTATCATATGTATATACAGTATATTTATCTAGCAGATTATATTAGTAGTACAGAAGTGAAATTTCAGTTGACATTGTCATGCCAAGGAAAAAAAAGAAAATGATTCATAAAATATGCAGCTCCCAAAATATTTTCTTGGACTATTTATCTCATGACCCAAATGGGAGTCAATGACCAATCATATTTCAATGAATTTTGATTTACAACCAATCACAGTCGTTTTTCACTTTGATTGTATCAGTTTAATTTTATCATATTAAAATCAAGCTGCTCCTTTTTAACATTCTGAATAGGTCAGAGCATTATTTTGCAGTGACTGACTCTCTAAGAAATATGTTGAATATAACAATTTATATATTAAGATGTAAGAATCCTAGATTTCAAGTGGCTCCCAGATTGTACATATAGTGCACGAATGTATCAAGATACTGCTTGCGGGATAAAATAGAAAAACATTTGTAGCAATTGATTATACCACAAAAAAAAAAAAAGAAACCACCGTTTGCAGTTTCTTAAGCATATTATTTCCCAAGTATTTACTTTTCAGAAAAATATAATTGACATATTTACATCATAGGACATCAGAAATTAATTAATAACCTATAATGTTGATTATAAACAGTTTGATGTGTTTCATTTTTTTCTCCACTAGGGTGCATTCTTACAATATTGCGATCCTTTGGCAATAAATATGATCTGGTTGCAATGATATACAAATGAAACATAATTGTTTTCAAACATAACCGTTTACTTTCTTACTTACTTACTCACTGGCACTATCGAACCCATAGGTTCATGGCCGCGCAGACACAAGCTCTCCATACATCCCTATCCTGAGCCAATCCTTTCCAATCATTCCCTGTATAATCTACTTCCCTCAAATCATAGTTAATGTTATTCTCCCACCTCATTCTTGGTCTACCAACAGGGCGTTTTCCCTCAGTTATATTATATGGGTGTGAAACATGGACTCTTACTTTAAGGGAGGAAAGGAGATTACAAGTATTTGAGAATAAAGTACTTAGGAAAATTTTTGGACCAAAGAGAGATGAACAGACAGGTAAATGGAGAAGACTACATAACAATGTACTACATGGTCTTTATGGGAAGCCAGATATAGTAGGAACAGTTAAGTCTCATAGACTGCGATGGGCAGGACATGTTGCACGTATGGGGAATGAAAGAATTGCATGGAGGCTCGCTGTTTACATTAAATATATAAATATTTTAAAATAACTATATTTAAATAACGATTTATGAGTAAACAGCTTAATTTTATTCATTAAATAGCCCTAATAAATGCCATTCTTGATTTCCAAATTCTCTCGTCACTTCGTGAATTTATCGATAATTTGGAAATTATTCGTGGCATTACTTATGATAATTGTCCATGTTGTTTCATGCCCTGTGTCTGACACAATAAAGAACTTTTGGACATGATGATAATCATATCCCTAGCAAATTTTAAATATCACATTATATCTTATGATATTATTACAAGATTGAGAAAATGAACTAAGGTATTGGTGTTAGTTACTTAAATTTAGTTCTAAATTTGGTTACTAGATGGTGTAGTTAAAGTAATTTGCAAACTACGTAGCAATTCACATTTATATTCAAAAATAAACATTTTCCCAACACTGATACTGTAACAGTAATGCAGTTGAATTCTTATAGTTTAATCAGTATAATATTGAAATAAACTTGTGTTATGACAGATCTGAAGGGTCAAGGTCAATTGAAGTGGTTGCTGTCATCAACTACAACAGAGTCATATGGTGCAATCCCACTTTAAATCCTTCTGAGATTTTACTAATTTTCATGTCACCTAGTTGTTAATGTGTCTCAGAAGGCTGAGTATTGTGTGTTCCACACCCAGGGCTAAAGATATTCTATAGATCTGGTGACATTAAATGATTTGTGACTCCTGTGGGTAATTTTATTCCAGCAAATTTTGCATAGAATTTCCTGTTAATTTTGAAATACATAATACACTATTTTACATAGAACATATTATTTTAAAGAATATGGTTATATTGATTTTTAAAAAAGTGACAGTTGTTTATAGTAGGTCTACCTAAACATCAAAATCGAAAATGGTTAAGATTTATTAGGGGAATTTTATTTGCATTGAGTTGCGGTATTAAAAGTCCCTGACGAAAAACAGAGTAAAATAAAAAAAAATGGAAAAAATAAACAGTCTGTTTTGATTTACGTACATTTCAAGTTTAATTTTTCCACCGGATGTATATCCGGAAAGAAACAAAAGAAAGCAGCACTGCGTTCGAGTTCGAGAGTAAAATTGCCAAGATGGCTGCTGCTCTGACTGCCGAACAAGAGCAGGTGAGGGGTTATTTTATAAATTACATGCTCTTTTTAAATAAATACTTACTCTAACATAGGGTATATTTTAAGTATAAACCATATTGAGTTATTGTATGTGTATTAAATGCATGATAAAGGTTTGTGTTGAAAAGAAAAAAGTGGAAACATCAGTGAGTTTGTTGGTTTCGTTGTATGTCAAGTTATCTCAAGACACAGTATACTGGTAAATTGTGTGTTTACCAACACCGCAATATTGGATTAAACAAGGTAACATGATTTTCATCGCTTCTCAAAGCAGTAAGTACATATGCTATATCTATTTCCTATCGAATAAGTTTCTTAGAGTGAGATATATGTGTATTTACATGTTATATTTTTGGATTATAACCAAGGACACATGGTTCTGACAGGACGTGTGTGGAAATTTTACTCATTGCTTATTCAAGTGGAATTTACGTATTGCGATTGTGTATTTAAGTTTATTGTATTTTTTTTACGTATTAGTAGTCATGTCGATGACAGTTTCGGTGCGGCATGTGCAATAAAAATTTTGTTAAGACTACCTGTGGCTCCAAATGTCAATGAATTGCTATTCGACCTAGACTGCTTGGCGAGATTGTCCCTAGGGATTGCATTATTGATCGAGTTGCTTCCCCTCTGAACCACTTTCATTGTCCGTTTTTCAGGTTCTCTTTCTCTCCCAATTTCGTTACTTCACCCTTACGCAACTTTTTTTTTTTTTTTTTTTTTGGGCGTGCGAAGTCGCGTATAACCCGTTATACTATCACTCAAATTTTTTCACCATCAAATAATTAGTGTAAATATATGAACTAAATTAATAAAGTAAAAAGTCTCGTAAAAGAAACAATAAATAATGTAAAGATAAATGTAAATATTGTATACCAGACATTTTTAAGAGTAATTGAAATATTTTCATAGATAAAAAGTTTTAAAAAGTGATGCAATAGCAGTAATCTCAACATAAAAAGTTATCAAATTAGAACATACCGGTATCTGAATTTTCTAGCAAAGTTTCTATTTGTTTCTAGAAAAATATTAAGGTAAAATAATATTATTACTAATGATATGATATTTAATCAATACATGATCTGTGAATGAAACACTGATTATTTTTAAATCTAAATTTACAATTCTCTGAAGAAATATATGTAGGTGCTACAAGAATTTTATTCAGGCTATGTTGCTCAATATGGTTTTAAATAATAATGTTTAGACTTATTTAATCTGGTTAAATTAAAACCGAGTTTCTTCTACTTCACTAGGGACAAATTACTTACGTACTTAAAATTATGTATAAACTATAAATTAATTTTACGATTATAGGGACTCTCTGAAGGGCATTATTAATAATTGGTATCTTAATAATATCTCTTGATAGATAGCGGGCTGAGCGATATACGTATATAGGAAGTCAGGACTTCTAGAAGGAATTCATGTTACTTATTACTCTAAGATAAAGAAAAGCCAATGACACTGGTTACAAACAGTTTAATGAAACTAAGAATAAAATATTAGCAAGACGAAATACGAATTTATATGAGAACATGTCAACCATTACTGGACTCATTTTAACATAGTATTAAATATCAAAATGTGTAAGATAGAATATGTCGTTAATAATATTGAATTCAGATGCAACATTTCCTAATAATTTAGTTCAAGAAAGAGAGATAAAATTCAGACTTTACCTATAGATTAAGGACTATCATCTTTCAAGTATTAATTTGTAGAGCTTAAGTTTATTATAATTAAATAAATGTCTAATTTGAACATTCCTGATTGTAAAAGAAAATTTGACTTATGTAACTGCCCAACAGAGTCCCTGATGTGAGCCCTGAGCTGGCTCAGAAGCCTTCTCTCTCCCAGCCCCATCTGGGCTTAGGTTTATATCGTATTTTTCTTGGGTGTGACATAACTAACATTTCCTAATAGTTCTTCTAGAATATTCTGTTGAAAATTTCCTGTCTCTTGTCGCAAGATAAACATATTATTTATTGAAAACTTTTGATATTATATAAACATATTTCTAAATCTTTCTAAATAAGTTGCTACAATTTGTTTGTTGAGTAGAAGCTACAGAGTGATTTAAGATTTAATATGTCAATTATTTAAATAAACAATATAAGATTAATCTGGTTAAACCCATGATTCATCAAGTTAAGCCCCATCACAACAATTAATAACATTTAATACACAATATAAGCTTAATAATAAAGGTTAATTTTGAAATATAAAAAAAAGGGCTCAATTGCACTTCTACTAGCATTTGATTTTTCAGTTATATTGTTGTAAACTATAGCTCTTCTTCTGTATTTACTAACATTATTTAATATTTTAAACTTTTGCAAACAATTGTTATTAGACAATTTTGAAGTATTTATTTAAATGTGCAAATCACAATATTATGACACTGTTAGACAATATTGTGATGCTAACTGCTATTTTCTCCACAGAGTATGTTTAGTCTATGATTTTTCTATCGCTGTTTTGGGTTATCACTGGTTGGATCACCGTTAGGGAGTGATAAGTAAGTGTACACCCATTTTTAATAAACATTTGGTAATTTTAATATTATTGATATATTTTTTTTTAACATAGATTTGGGGATTTATTGCAAATATTGGTCATTTAAATTTCATAGCGACGGATAGTAATCGAGGATGATAATCAATACGTGGTTCAGTTGTGGGTTATCACTGGCTCTATACATTGTGGTGCATGCACAGTGTTGTTCTATAGGACTTCACGCTAGTTTAAGTGCAGTTTTTCCAAAAAAAAGTAATAAAAATCTATAGTTTGATTATATGTTATGTTGTCTAAGAAAAGTACTCAGTCTATAGCTGAAGAGAATGCAAGTGCAAGATGAGGTAAGTGGGGGAAACGCAAGCATCACAGTACCAAATGTGTCCACAAATATAGGAACAGACATAGGGTCTAGGCTATGTCACGTATCAGTGTGTTATATGCAGGCATATTCTGCTGAGGATTGTCCATCAGACTCGGAGACCCCCACTGAGAGACTGAAAGGTTTAGATAGTACAATCTCTTCTGACCTAATATGCTGCATAAGAAATTCCTGGTGGTCACTTGACACATGTTCAAAGTTTTTTAGATGCAGTAAAATATACAATACACATCTAGCTGGTCATTTCAGTTTTTTTTTTTAATTGAGATTAATTTTTAATCATGTAACAAACATTAAGCATTGAAGATGCCCAAGATCATAGGCTTTGGAGATTTGGCACGGGAAGATGGCAGCAGCTATAAAAACCCGAAATAGATAGAACACCAAACATTCAATAATTGGGTGTATACCAATAGGCTTTATCATGTTTGTTGATTTTTAGCCACGTCTTTTGCATGTCCACTGAAATTTTAATGAACTATAAAATTATTCATAGTAAATAAAAGTTAAATCTATATTCTATCCTATATAGAAAAGCCATGGAAAAACTCAGGTTGGGTAGCCTTGTGATTTGAACCCAGAATTTCCAGAATAATAAACTTAAATGCTGGTGTTTAAGTCAGAATGCTCATAATTTTAAAACTTGTGTATATCCCCTCCATAGGTCGTTTGTCTGCATGGGACACACAAAAATGCCTACAGAGGAAGAAGTTAATGTGAGGAAAGAAGAGAGTGAGAGAATTCAATATAATATCTATCTTGACAAATTAGGAAAATCACAAAAAATCTCGGGTTGGTAGGCTTCAGGATTTTAAGATGGGACCTGTCGAATAAAAGTTACAAATGCTACTGCTTAATTAAAAATAAAATGAGAAGTTTTTTTCCCCTCATTGTTTATTCGTGAACTCATTATTATACACCTTTACCAAGAATATCACATGCAATGTTTTTTTGTCCAATACCACCAGTTTGTCTTTTATGGCATTTCTGGCTTTCTTCTCTGGCATTGGTGGAATTATAATAATCTTAAGTTGAGACACCAGGTAGGTGGAGTAACCTTATCCTGGTGATATGGTTGATTTAAATGATACATTCAAAATATACAGTATGAAGATGGGTCAATACTTACCGGTATTGCCTATTACATTATTTTATTGGAGTTATAATTTAATGTAGGTCTGATTGTTCACTTCGGTTTTATTTTGAGATGTTCTATCATCATCATCATCATGAACAAATTCGTTTTAGGCCATGTGGCCTGTACGGTAAACCTAGCGAAGATGGTCTTGATCTTTCCACCGATGTTTTGGTCTTCCTTGATCCCTATGCCCAGTTGGGAGATGTTCTAAATTTTAGATTATATCGCGTTTTTACGTATATAGCATTGTAGATAGTGGCAGTATTCAAGCAATCAAATAGCGAACTTTGAAGAACCTTTTGCTGTTGCTGAGTCAATTAAATCTTTATGGCCAAATGATTAACAATTTTGCAAGTAGGTCATCCTAGTAAATATAATTGTGGCGAAATTGGTTAGATATATGTCTTCCTTCTCTCGGACCCGAGATCACGTCTCTGTCACTGCACATAGGGTTCGTGAATCGAAGCCAGAGCAGGTTCTTTTTTCTTTCTTTCTTTCTTTCTTTCTTTCTTTCTTTCTTTCTTTCTTTCTTTCGCCGGCCAAAAGTTTAATTCCACCATTTCCCCATGCTCATGTCATCAGTTTCATATCATAAGGACATATTCTTGGCTTGACGGCCCTTTGAGTCTAGCCTTAGCTGCTCCTTTTTTTTTAGGACTTTGTTGACCAAACTAACTTACTCTAATTTTCTTACAAATGTGAATGGCATGTGGTCAGGATACACCCTTAATGAGACATCTAATAAGCAAACAAGGTATTACTTGGATGTAGGAAGATCAGTTAAATTTTCAGAGGCCTCTTTTTTCCATGATAGAGATTATTTGACGAGTCTGAGAATCTTAAGACTCGGGACCGCGGCCTGAAGTTCCTTCTGGAGACCTTAGATTTTTCCATTCTAAAAATCCATCGATCCTGGTCGGGTTTTGAACCCGCGACCCTTGATATTAGAGGCTAGGAACAACCACTAGACCACCGCAGCCGACCTTGTATAAATCACATAACTTCAGTAATTGGGGCTTCATCTTTCGACCTGGTATTACTTAATAATTTTGGAAGAATCATTGTGCGCATTCACGTAATTATGCAAATGATCTTCTCTCACTCTAGTCACGTGCGGCGTAAGTAACGCTCTCGATGGCAGTGAAGACCATCTTATATATATAAAGAGGATGACTAAGAAAAAAGTTCAGATGATGATTTTCAGGGATTTTAAAGATAAGAACGGCCTTATAAACTTAGATTTTTTAGTCTGGCTTTGCAATCCAATAATTAAAATGGCAAAAATGTTATTTTTGTTTAAAACTACTAAAATTAAGGTGCGTCTTACAATCCGTAAAATACGGTAGTTATTTAGGTTGGCAACCCCGAAATATAAGAAGTTGAACTTTCAATCATGGTCGTCATTGCTGTAAGTACGACAAAACGCACTATCCCGCAAAAAAAATGCATGTATTTATTCATCAATAAATAAATAACATGTTCATTCAATGTTTGATCAGTACACTTATAGCAGGCAAAGGCATTAAACTAAATGCAATTTAATTCCTAAGGATTATTAACTATTGAACGCTTTGAATGTCCCAATTTCATCTTAAGCTTTTCAATTCTTGCATGTACGTGTACAATTTATTTCTTGTGTAAATTAAACAGTCAAAAGTATAATCATTGTAAATGCAATAAAATGAAGTTTACAACAATAATATAGACAAATGCGAGTTCCCTTTTACAATTTAAAGAAACTGTGATTGCAAGCAGAATATGTGTTCCGTATAATTTATTACAATGCAATAATACAAATACACGTTTTTAAGCGCAGTATACAGGGCTATTCAATGATTATACCGGTAATATTTTTAGGGACAATTGAAGCGACAGTTATGAACGAACAACTTTCATGTAGGAATATCCGAAAACGTTTCAGAATATTTAACCTAAACTTA